>OY735203.1:172500-367500 GCA_963457665.1 Thysanoteuthis rhombus | reverse complement strand
TTCAGGTATTCAGGTGCAAATTCTGGTAAAACTCACGTCACGATTATTACTTGCTTATTTGTGATGTAAAGTTGCTGTGAGGATATCATTACCGGTCAGCTAAAACGATTTCCCAAGTTTTTGTCCACAATTTGGTGTCTATGAAACTGAAATCGAGCATAGAGGTACTATTTCCCCAATGGTGAAGGTCATACGCAGGGTTAATCTCTGAGAAAATTAGAGGTCAGCAGAGGTAATTTCTGGCCAATTTTCTTTTGTTGCCCACGGTTAGGCATGTGGGCACATCTTTTTACTTTGGAGATAACCGGTAAAGCAAATTGTTCTTGGAAGTCATTCAAGGTCACCAGAGGTCAATTTTAGTCTTTTCTACTCAATTTCCCAAACTTTGAGCCATATTTTTCCCTTATGTAACGGAAAACTGGAACTTGGTATAGGGGTAAATCTTTTAATGACGAAGGTAAAAGAAAAAGCCAAATTGGCCTCAGAATTCAGTTGAAGTCTCCTGAGGTCATTTTTGGTCAATTCTACATAATTTTACGAGTTGTTAGCCACAATTTTGCGCCAACAAAAGTGGTAGATTCTTTCACAGCCCAAATATTTAGAAATATAATTTTGACATTGGTATCATTCGAGGTCACCATTTCTGGTAATTTTATTGATGGCCTCAATATTGTAACGCCGTGTATCCCTGCTAGTACAAACACACTCACACACACACAAGCATATGTATGGTGAAATGATGGATTCGCCACACAAGTACGTTTATGTTTCTACCCTTTTGTAGATTAGTCAAACTATATATTAAAAGATGTGGTGAAGACGAAGTTCATGGACTGATACACAAGTAGGGTTGACAATATTGTGCTGATTTCTATTGCGCTATGCAATTATGATGCTGGTATATATGGCCGTAAATGGTCGATTATCCTTGTAATATAGAAAGATGAAGAACACTTGGATGTTGGGATCTAATTTATGCATCTTTGTATTTCAGAGAGATCATTACATTGACCTCTTAACGGATGATATTTCTTGTCCTAGAAACAATTCTGATGCGTAAAATCGATACACTAAGCTCAATATCAGGAAGACAGCACACCCTTCAAGACAGTGACATTAGGAAAATAGAAAAAAAATCAGAAATAAAGTGATATTATGGGATCCAATTTTAAATAACATAGATAAATGAATGATGCAGAAAGTCCACAAACATTAGATGCATGTATAAATTGTATTAATCTTATTCAATTATTTTGTTAATCTTTCAATTCTAAGTTTCAGATTATGTTCATTTTTATGTAATCCCTGCAGTCCGCGGGGTCATGTTTCGAAACCACTGATAGACAGAAGAAATAACATAGAATGTTTTCAATTTGCATTAAATTAAAATTAAAAGGCCCAATAAAATTTCAGATGATGTCTATGTAACAAAGATTCAAATGTTCAGAAAACGAGAAAGTTGAATGTTTGACTGTTCCAAACGGGAATTATTCGATCAACAGCAGCATCATGCTCCAGAAAATACAATAATTGCCACGTATGTGCGTATTTTCAGCGAAGGGACTGAAAATAACCACAAGTAGAATAAGATTAGTACGCCGGAACAAAGTGGTTATTCACCCCCAAAACATGGTATTTTAGGATCAAAATATGGCGGCCATCCAGGTATCCATCCGAATGCCAACAATATTTTGTTGATTGCTGATGCTTTGCATATTCCAGGAAGGTATAGTTTGGCTATCTGCAAAAACTTTGAACTAAAATGCATAGTGAACCTAACAGTGCAAAACATGTATTTAATGTAATAGGATTATACCATGAATGCAAAGATGACAGTTTTTAATCATTTCTTCAAAAATTGATCTTCGATATGTTCACTATTATGGTCTGACCCAGAAAACTTGACATCAGCCTATTTGATTTTGTTTCTAGGCTGACTAGAAACCGAGATGACACAAATTATGTATTTTACGGTGTCCATTTTACAATTCCAAAATGGTATCCATGCAGTTGGTAGGATAAACTTGAAATTCATCTTCGAAAAATGACATGTGGACATATAACAATTTTGATTAGCACAAGTAAGTATTTTGCTGAAAGTCAGCTTATAGTCTCTTGAACGGTCTAAATATTCATGATTCAAACAGTAGGAGTACGACATACAGATTGCTTTACACTTCCTATGTGTATCCATCCGTAAGTCTGAATCTGAAATTGAGGAATATTAATAGAAAATATATCTTTGAAATTCCAATATAAATTTCAGGTGTCAAACATCAAGTAAAAGTCATCCATTATTCCAACAGACTGTAAATTGTATTTCTAGTTCACATTCTATGCCATTTTCATTCAGGAAAAATCATCATCAGTCTTTTTACGTCCATCGTTGGACATAGACCTTCACCAGGATTCGCCACATTTCTCAATCGTGGGCGTCGTAGAGCCAGTATTTTCTAAATTTATCTAGTTCATTTCTCCATCTTGTATTCTGTCGGCCTCGGTTTCTCTGGGGATCCATGTTGTAAGTCATGATGTCCACCAGTTGTTCGTGATTCTTGCAACATAGCCTACCCATTGCCATTTAAGTTTTTGAATAGATTCTATGATGTCTCGAACTCCTGTTTTCTTCCTGATTTGCTGTGCTGTTTTGTGAGTTCTCCATGTGCGGTTGAGCATCTCTTTATTTACTCTCCCACCAGAGCAAAATCGACACAAGGTCGAGGCTTTACATGGGGAAAAGGAGCAACCCATCAAAAATAGCTCCAACCGACACAACTTTCGTTGCTAAGCAACTGCAATCATGAAAGCGTCTAGATAATCCCGACCTGTTCTGTTAAGTGCAATGGAACAGTGCTGCCCTGGGGCAACAGATATCACGCAGCTTGGTCGAGTAATAGTGGAAGAGCCCAAGGACGAATCCAAAGGTTCCTATTGCGCGTAACAATGTGCAGCCTCAGTGTGACCTCACTGGCTGACGCGTTGCACCGGCGCACTCAGTCTGACACACTCCATCTCCGGCTCATTCGACTGGCAAGTGTCAGTAACGGTGCCTCGGGCTCTGCCGAGGAACTGATATTACACTTTAATCTATGCCGAAAAGGCCAGAAAAAGAGGAGGTTTACCCAGATGCTGTCATGTGTGCGTTGCATGCTTCTGAGTTTGTGGGTCTGTCTCTTCGTTAGGTTCCATGTTCCGGCTCCATAAGTGACTATCAGGAGGATGCATTGGTTGTATACTTTTCTTTTAGAATTATTGAGATCAACTTGTTTTTGAAGGTTGAGCTTGCTCTGCCACAGGCTTACCATCGTGTTTTAGTGATCCAGTTGGTGATGATTTTTGTCAAAATTTTATAGATGCAGTTTGGTAGGCTTATAGGCCTGTAGTTATTTTGGTCTTTGGAGTTTCCTTTTTTATGTAGAAGCATTACGATTGCTATGTTCCAGTTTTTCGGGACTTTACTCTTGAAATATGACCAGATCATTTGAGTTTTCTAATTGATTCCATAATATCTCTGACTCCTGTCTTTTCTCTACCAACATAAGGCTTCCTAGTGAATAATTATGGTTTTATTATATAGTTATCAGGGTCATCAGGTATGATGGTTGGTATATAGTTCTATAAAGTTCTATTTGAAGAAAGGGCACTCACTGAGTTTGTGGGCCCACGTGGAGGTCAGTAGAAAAGTTGAAGGAGAAAGGGAGAAGTATGAAGAACAATCATGCCAAGTACGAATGTGGATGCAGATATTAGAGTAAAAAAGATATAAACAAGCATGTAAATGAGCAAATGATAAGTATATTCAATTCATAACATTTATGACATAAGAATGAAAATGAAATACAAGTAACGTAATGGAAACATTAAAACGATTGATCGTGTAAAGAAGAGAAGAGCAGAGGCTTGTTAGGTTTAGATTATTCCTATGCGTAAAAACAAAATATATGATAGAAGAAGTATTTAGGGGACACATGGCATAACGGGTCTAATGTTGTTTGGTTTATCCATCGAATGGGGCCTGATTAGTCGTAAGTATTTTTCTATACCAACAATGTTTTTCTCATCACTTTTTCTCATTTTACCACACGTTTTATTGAAAGATGAAAAAGGAAGAACAAATAAAAAAAAGTATCAATAGATTAAATGACTTACCGTCTGGCAAAATTTTAGTTGGAGACCATGTGTTAAGGATATCTGTTAAAAAGAGTTATATATATATATATTGAGGATATTCCCTGTTCAGAATTTTTTTCATCTTTAACTAAGATGTTTATGCCCAAAATATCATGTAAGAGATTTTGCATCCAATGAAAATAATTTAAAGTATGATTAATGTGGCGCAAATGTCGCAAAAGTCACGACCAAAAGCTGCAGTGAAGACGAAGTTCATGAACTAATACACTAGTTATATAGAATTGACAATATTGTACCGATTTCTATTGCTTTATTTGATCAAATTTATGCATCCTTGTATTTCAGAGAGATCATTACATTGTCTTCTTAACAGATAATATTTCTTGTCTCAGAAACTATTCGGATATGTAAAATTGACACACTGAGCACAGTATCAGGAAGATAGTATAACTTTCAGGATAATGACATCAGAAAAACAGAATAAAATTTATGTGATCCAATTTCAAATAATCATCTTCTGTGATACAATTTTGAATAACATAGATAAAATGATTGGAAAGTTCTCAAATTTTTAATAAATTCATTAGCCTATTCAATTGAATTTCTAGGCTGACCAGAAACTGAGATAGCAGAAATGATATATTCTACGGTCGTCATTTTGAAAATTCGAAATGATGGCCATGCAACTGATAGAATAAACTCAAAATTGATGGTCGAAAAATAACATAGAAAGGTAGAAGAGTTTGGTTCAGAGAGATCAGCACCGGAATGATTTAAAACTAATTACGTTGTCTTGCCATAGGCATTTTTTCGAAAGTCAGCTTACAATTCAATGTTCGGTAAAAATACTCAAATTTCAAGCAGAAGGAGAGAGATGCACAGATTGCCTCACACTTCAAATACGCATCTATCCATAAGAATAAACCTGAAATAGAGAATATTTGTGACATGAATTTCAGACGTTATTTATCAGTTACAAAACTATACAATATCCCGAAACACATTAAAATTAGAAAATTGTACGTATTTTTCTAGTCCATATTTTCTACCACTTTCATTCAGTAAGCTAGATAGATATTCTTGAATCATTGTCAAAAATTGGCTCATGAACACAACTCATGAATGAAATTGCAGTAAAGACAATCTATTCATACTAGGAAAATGGAAGTTCATACCGTGGTAACATTAGTCATAGAAAAAGGCAAGGTGGAGGAAAGGGAGGTAAAAGATCAAACTTGCCAGCAGATTTCATACAAAATAAAGGATCAGCTCATAGATGTAGGAACGAATGGTAATTCCATTGATCTTTCTATTGCAATCAAAGAATGGGGCATCTCAGAGGGTAGTCATAGGTTGACATGAAAGGCTATTTTGGCTGCATGTATGAGCATTAGTGATTCCTAGAACAACGTGGAAATACATTATGATCCACTGCCAGACGCAGGTAAAATCCTGATGAAGAATGTGCTGCGTCAGTGTTAGGGAGAGAGAAGGCAGCAACGCAGAGGGTGCTCAAATTTCCACAAAACTCTCAGAATAACTTAGTAAATGGCATTGAAGTTACTAATAATGCCTCAGGTAGGCATGGTCACTTACCTGCATCAGATAACAAAAAGAAGAAATATAGTTTTGAATACTTACTTATTTTATTCATCATTTATGTTCTAGTCAAGTCAACCAGACCCTGAATTCTGACGAGATCGTTAGTAAACTTGGGGAATTGCTCGTTTCATAGTAACACATGGAACCGGAACAGCGAATTTAAAGAAAGGGAAATTTTGATTGACATAAGTACGTAGCGTCGGTCTGTATGACCTGTGAGTCTCTCTGCAACTCTCCGTCATTCACCCAGTATAGCCACGTGGTGAAAAGTGCACAGAATAGCCTGTTTGTAAGTATTTTTGAAGAGCTCACAAGATGAATAAGGAATACATGATTCTAATCAAAGCGAAACATCAAGGTTTCATAACAGTGAAAAACAATAGAGAGAGATAGGAAAAATGAATGAAAAATTTTCAATAGATTAATTAACTTACCGTCTGGCCGATATTCAGCTCGAGCGTCTGTAACAGGGGTAACATATATATTGAGGATATTCCCTGTTCAGAATTTTTTTTAGCATTAATCAACAATATCTAGACAACATATATCATGTAAATAATTGAGATATTTTGCATCAAATGAGAATGAATTCAATTGTAAATATAATGGTGCAAATGTCACGAGGTGGGTTCAAAACATTCATATCTTGATTTATTTTTTTTAACAAATGGATTATATAAACAAAGGAGATTTATGTACGGAAAATAGTTCCTTTCAAATGCACACCCTTTTTAACTTGGCAAATTCTTTCCCTTTCAATAATATTCTGCATAACATTTCGAAGAAAATTTGGTCCTCAGCCGCTTATTTTTTCTCAGATACTATTCTTTAGCTCCTAGACGGCCTTTGATGTGTCAAATAGACTTGATCGTTCAAATAATTCTTTGAAGTGACCTGCGAGATAAGCTAAGCTGAGTTGATGTGGCAGAATTATTATTTATACTCTTTAACACACGAATACTATTCTCAGCACTCCGGACTGGACCTGGTCTTCCTGTTCAAGGGTGATCAATAACAGGACCCAACTCATGAGAATGCACAACCAAATGACGAATCATCGAAGCAAATGGTGGTGTCAGCGCGTTCAAATAACGAGAATATTCTCTTCAGGTTAACGTCATTGATTAATGATATTCAAATAAAAATTCTATTATTTTACTTTGTTGCCCAGTTGTGTACTTCTCCATCATAAATTCCCAAGGGCTCAATTACGTATTTAAAAAAGAGAAAAAACGAAGACTACTAACATAGAAATAACTATGAATGTTTACAACCCCTTTGCAAATCTTGCACCACCCTGAATATTCAGAAGCAAATTCTAGTATAGATAAATATATGTACGTTTATGCTAATTTTCATACATTTTTGTGTTGTTTTTTTGTCATTTTTTAATTTAAAAATATTTATTACGGATGGCCAAAACTAATTAAGTCTTACTAATCGAGTGACTTCCGTTCATTAAAAGAAACTGTCACACCCTATTTTTTTTATCTTGGTTTCCAACGCTTCACTTCCCGAATACTCCTTGTCTGCTATTGGTGACATGACCTGTCATTCACTTTATCGATTATCGATTATCGATGTACTGTTGAAAAAGCTATATTTCACTGTTTTTTCTTGCAGTGTGTGACAATATTTTACGACATTTTCGGTTGTGTATTGATGGAATTAATCAAATTATAAGGAGATTGTGTTGCAGTTGGAATCAAAGACCGAGTGCCCCGGAGCAATGTGTTTGCCAATGAGGTTATACTGAGGCTGCGCATTGCTACGGGCATTGGGAACCTTCGGGTTTCCTTTCTATTACTCAGCCCAGCTTCGGGGAATATGACACCCCGGGGCAGCACTGTTCCATTGCACTCAACGGAACAGGTCGGGCCAGTACTGATGCTTTCGTGGCTTAGCTAACCAAAGCTGCGTCGGCTGGAGCCATTTTTAGATGGATGTCTCCTATTTTCACCACGTAAAGCCACGACCCTGTGTCACATTTTGCTGTGGTGGGACAGTAGATAAATAGACAATCCAGTACCACGAGGTAAGATCAAAACCTTCGCTTCAGACCCAGAGGCTAGTATTTTACCTCTGCCAGTACTTATATATGGATATGAACAAACATATATTGTTCTTCTAATCAGTTTGTTGTGAGACTTAAAAACAGGAATAATATACAAGAAGTACCACATAGCAATGTGAGTTCATTTTTCCAATCTCCTTGATCGATTCTGCATAAGATTGTAGGAGGATAGAGGAGAAAACTTACCTTTTTTCATTCAACAATTTATTTCTATAAAAAAAAAAACACAGATTTCCCATAAATATGGTTTTTAGAACCATAAAAAATGACTAAATGCATGCCTTGTTATATTAATTGTAGAAAAAAGGCTATTCTTAAGCAATGTTCCTGTTTTTAATTCACAAAACCAAATGATTAGAAGTAAAATGTCTGTATGTTCAAACAAGTACAGTATATACATGTGTGTGCGTGCGTGTATGTGTGCGTGTGTGTGTACACATCAGTGTTTTTGAAAATTTAGTGACAGAAATGCTGATAATTTGTTACATTTTCAAGTTACAAACACACAAACACCTAATAAAATAATCTTTGTATAAAGAGACTTACTTTGAATGGCAGCGAAAACGAATGCAGTATAGATGAATAAAACGAGGAATTTGTTGCTCATAATTCCTTGTTGATCCATTTGTGATAACAATCATTCATTTGAGTCTGTGTGGAATGAAACTGGCTTCTACCAATGGAAGAAAGAAAGAGGTTGGAAGGAAATAGGGAGGAATTAATGAATATGAGAGAGAGAGAGAGAGAGAGAGAGAGAGAGAGAGAGAGAGAGAGAGAGAGAGAGAGAGAGAGAGAGAGAGAGAGAGAAAAGCAAAGAATGACAAAGAAATAGAAACTTAGAAAGAAGACGGAAGAAAGAAAGAGTGGGAAAGAAGATCAGATTATTTATGAATGCTTTATATTTATTTGAAAACTGGCTCTCAAACACACACCGACATGAATATCTCCGTTCATTTTGACGTATTATTTATGAATAGTCTTTTCTAAAAGAATATACACCAAAATAAAAAAAGCATTCTTGATTGGTCAGCGGTTTCAAAGGGCCCAGACGCAACAGTTACCTGGGGCAGGGTGATGTGCTCCAACGGCGACTTCCCAAACAGAACCACAAAACGTCACCAAGAAATCATACATTGACACCTACAATGTCAGAGAACTCAATAGACAAACACCCAACCGAACTTGAAAATGAAATCAAAAACATCAAATGGGACATTATAGGTATTATCGAAATGGAAATACCCGGAGAAAAACTAATCGAACTGAAGAATGAACATCTCCTTCACAGCTACGGAAAACAGTGGAGAAGGCTTTTGAAACTGCTTCAGACTGCATAGCCAATGTCACTGTACAACTCTCAAAGAGATACAAATTGAACGTCATTCAAGTTTACGCTCCCACTTCACAGTCAACCAAAGAGGAAACTTCTAAGATGCAGACAATATTATGCTGGTCCAAGAATGCTGAATCTATCGGAATTCTTGCTGTCAAGCAAACTTTATAAGAATGCGCAAAAACAAAGATTTATTAATAAAAGCACCCAGAGAGGGCATACCTCAGCCAAAGCCATTGTCAGAGGAAGTAATTGTGCTTGAATCCACGCCAAGATTTAATCACTCCCTCCGTTGCATATTGCCAATCCTTCCACAGCATTCCATTGATAACTTTTGGGGATATTGTGTGGACTGGCATGAAATTTTGGCCATATAATGTGGCGTGGATATATAACTATATAACCAAATTGGGTGGGGTATAATTGTGTATAGCTCTGTCCCCAAATCCACAACTTCCATAGCCATTTCTCACCCTTCCAAGGAATTCCATTGAATTTCACGGAGAGCTTTTCTTTCGTGTGGACAGTCATGAGCCTATACATAAGTGTACAAGAAAAAATGGAAAAATGCATCTCAATCAGAAATATGAAACTGAAACCGCGCAAAATTTTAATCAATGACCAATGTATTGTGTGAAAAGACGTGACCAAATATATATACCTCTCAAATTTTGCTGACAGACGAAAAATGAATATACATAGGATTTGAAATTAAATTCTTTTCTGACAATTTATAAAGTTTTCTGGGAAAAACATTCAATATACTGTAATAATTTTCATTGATTCTAAACTTCTTTACATCATTGTGTGAAGTCTAGTAGTCCATCATCTGAATAATACAGCAATAATTGAATTGTGTGGTTTTAATTTATATAGGTTTTTAGGTAGTACACTTATTTGCTGTACCAATAAATCTAACGACGGACGCTAAAGGGTTGATGATGTTGATGATGATGATGATGATGAAGAAGTATAAGTAGAAAAGGAAATGCGTCCAATTAGAATAAGATCTTGAACAGTTTTTTGAACCAATTAACCATTCTAATCAATGTATACCTGTATATGTTATGTTTATAATTTAAAGAATACTTCCAACAACCCTTGGAAGACATAGCATATCCCCACCTATAAAAGTGCATAAACACCGTAATCCGTTTGAAAGCATTGAGAAAATTTATCATCTTCGTCTTTCATTTTGAGCCAAGAGAGAACTGTTATTGCAATTTAATTGCTTCGGGAAATTTTGTATAACTGACAATTGCTTTGTATAAGAACAACTTACGAGGCTTTTAGCTCTGCTAATATCTATTTTATGATCAGTAAACTTATTGGTGGTAAATAAACAAGACAACGAGTTATAATTCGTTGCTAAATGAACCAACAGATGTAAGAAAACTCAATTTTCTGAGATGTCATAATAAATCCAACAGCTGTTGTAAGTCTGCTTCATTATTTCACCGCATTTGACTGATACTTTCTTTAAACCGGAGCTCCCTGATACAACACGGTTCGTTATAGCATGGTTCGCCTTATAATGCTGGTGTGTGTTGGATCCCAACATTTTGGTCGATAGCATCGCCAACTTGTCCAGAATTTCCCTTTGAATTGACAAGCCTGACATTCCGGGCTAAGCGCTATTTGTTGGCCCATTTGATGACAGAGGTGACAAGACTCCCACCTCTATAAAGAAATATACTAATCCATTTGTAAAAATTTAATGAATTGACCAAACATTTTAAAAGCTTAATATTATTTTTTGAGGCAACCAAAAAATAAAGAATAATACCATAACAACGGATGTTCATAAAGTCAGAAAACAAAGGTGATAATCGATCGGGATTTTTTATTCACCAGTTTTTATTAATAATGATTTTCCATAAGTAGGAAAATGAAATATAATTCGACATTTAGAAGTAATGTTTAAGCGATTTCCCGTCAAAATTTCACTTCAAAATAAAACTTGTATCTTTTCAGTTTACTCATACACATCTACAAATTAGCATGTACTTACTGACGAATGTTATATAATCATATTAATACTCTTACTAACTAATAAAAGATACTGCAACTAACAACATCTAACAATATTATTGCTAAAAGAAATTTACGTTCCTTTACAGTCAAGTCCCTAATCTACCTGCAATGAAGTATTAGATATGTATTTTATCTGATTACACGTTTGCCTCACGAGTCTTCCATTCTAATCCAATCACTACTCATTCATACTTTGTCCATCAACATATACAATGGCGTCAAAAGTACAGAATAACCCATCATCCACAAGAATAAAGGATTATTTATATGTAGACTTTTTGCCATCTCTGAAATCTCTAAATTTCCCACCCAAAACCTAGTCGACGCATGGTGCAAATCGAAAACAGAACTAAACCTGTTTCTGCAAGCAACGGAATCAATTACCAAATCTGGTAGGGTTGCTGCTCTGCTTCTCCAATTTGCAATACAAAGGGAATATATCCGTTCAAACCTTTGTTCATGGTGAGACAAGGATTTGATGAGGAAGTGGTTCAGCTGGCTGTTGAATACGATGATCGATGCATATTGAAAAACTGCTGACCAAATCTTTTATTTGAGAACTCATGCCGAGCCAGTATATTCCCCAGATAAGCTGGGGCAATTTTTTCCTGCTCACCAAAGAAATATGCAGTCTTCTGTTATCGAGATGAAATATTGCATACTTTCTAATTTCTCACGCGTTTTGTTGATTGCTGCTTTCATTTTAAAGAGAGTTATTTCATCTCAATAAAACTTTTTTCTCGCTCATTTTTTTTAAATGAATGAAAAAGGTAGTTATGATTTAATCTAACTTTTTTTCTTGCAAAAAATACATAGGATTAATTTGATAAAAAAAACACACCAGATTACAACATTAAAACATTTTTTCCAAACCTTTTCTCAAAAGATAAAAACGTTTTTTTTTATTTGATCAGATGTTATCGATGAGGATTGTGAAAAAAAGAAATGCAAATAAGATCATTTAATCAAAAGGATACGGTGAAGAAAAAGGATCACAAGTAAAAGTATTTTAAAAACGTAGAAGTATTTTACGATTTTCCTGTTTTGTGATACTCTTTCCTCATAATATGTTATTTTTAATTAGATAAACACATAACAGATGTACTTCGGTATTAGATCATTTATCCCCTTTAGATTCGCCCAGGCCAAGGTCACGTTGTATACTAGTCTAAGATCTAGCGCAGACCCCGAGAAAAGGTAGTATTTCCCCGTGGATAATAATTCCACCGATAGAACGATTCTGCATGACAAGGGAAGTGACGGAGCCGCTTCCCCTGTTAGAAGAGAGTAACTAGACATAAGCATTTAACATTTATTTTTGTTTGATAGAAGTATACAAATTGTATATACACGCACACTTGATAATTATCATATATACACAATATCTTGGTTTTGAAACAATTGTAGCACATCTGTACATATCCTGGTATTGTACTCCATAGTCACAACACTTGAAAAATATTTTCTCATATTCAGTCTACTTTTTACTTCTATCATATATATGTGGCCTCTCAGTCTCTTTTACTCCCTTCCAGTAAAATATACATTTAGGTTTACTAATTCTAAACCAAGCATAATCCTGAACATTTATTCTAAGTCTACCCATCCCTCCTATTTCGTAACGATGGTAACCCTTACTCTTTCAATCTATCCTCATAACTGGTACTTTTTTTCAATCCCAGTACTAACTTAGTTGCTCATCTCTGGACTCTTTCTATATGATTTTTTTTCTATCTCTTTCCAAGTATGGCGACCAGGCTGGAGCCCAGTACTTGGGCTGAGGATAAGCATAAGTCTTATAAAGTATAAGGAGAGACTTCTTGTCTATACATGAAAAATTATGCTCAATCGGTCCTAGCACTTTGTTGGCCTCAATAGCAACACAGGCAATATATTTGGTGAATGATAATTCATCATTTATGATATTAAAACTGTTCTCATCATTTACAATATTTAGTATATTTCCCTTCGTACTGTGATGATAACATGGATATCTATTCCTTCGATGCAACACTTTACATTCAGCTTCATTAAAAGCTAATATCCACTCTCTTTATCACAATATTGATTCATCTAGTTCATCCTGTACTCTTTATTGGTCAAGACTGGATGGTGCAATTAGGTATCATCTACAAAAATATTTTCTATAGATATTGTATCTGTTAGATCATTGATTGATATTAAAAATAGTATTGGTCAATGCCCTGTGCACTGTAGCACATCACCCCAAACATCCACAGTCAGATTTAGAACCATTCATATAAACTCTCTCTTTCCTACCCCATAGGAAGTCCTCCGGTCAAACAAGTTAGTTTGTTAGTTATGCCACATCTTTGCATTTTGTAAATCAGTCCACAATGTGGAACTGAGGTATAACGTATCAAAAGCCACACCGTCACCACGCAAGTTAGACAGGATTCTTCATCACACAATATACCATTATTCTCGATGAATTCAACAGTTCGTTCATTCACAAACTTCGAAATAAAGTAATGTAGGATATACAAAACACCCGCAGGTTCTTTGAGCACCCGTGGATTATATATATATATATATATATATATATATATATATATATATATATATATATATATATATATATATATATTCCAGATACTAGAGCCAAGTGTTCTGGTTACTTCTGTAACTTCTGCTATATTTTTGTTTACCCTCATTAGATCTAGACAATGTTTTATCGAATCCTCTCGAAACCGAGAGATATGGAAAAGATAAAATATTTATGTTTCAGTTCTTCTTAACCAAAAATAAAGTTTTAGTAGACAGTGTAATGGTACTGAAGCGACCTCTTCCAGGCACAAGCCTAGATGAAGAGCATTGGGATTCTGGGTAGCCCAGTCGACAGTATCCCTCTCTTGGCCTTGCTAAAAAGGACGGCGATATTTTTAGCACCAACTTGACTGCATGAGTTGCCATAAGTAGGCCCCACTCCCTAGTTTGGAATCAGTCTCTCTCGAAGATGTTTACCTCACCAAAGCTAGAGAACCCAGCATGCCTTTCTATTTCACTCATTGCTCTGAAAGGTGAACGGATGGGTTCATGACGTACCTAAAGTCATTACAGCAAAGTGAACGTAAGTAGCCTCAACCAGTTCGTCGATTCCATTGCTCAAACCATTAACCGCTATGCCACTCGCACCCCAAGGTTTCAGTGCAAGTATGATACTGATGTTTCTAGCTGAGCCAATCCACGCGTTATCATACATAATACAGTGCTCTTGGTATTGTATGGTTCTTTTCCTACTGGCAGACAGTCTCAGTAGCTTCAGGATTGGAGATGTTATGTGTGGGCGCTTAGTATGGAGGGGATTATCGTGCCAAACTTCCACCCCTCTCGACCGTGCTAAGGCTTTCAAAGAAATATTCAATGTGTCTTAAGATCTGTATGACTGCTGCAGATGCTTCCACAGATGGTCACGGTACCTGGTATTTCCAGACAGTCACCCATCCAGGTGCTGACCAAACTCGAGGTTACTCCACATCGGTGATCTTGCAGGAATCAGTGTCTTATAAAATCAAATGAGTTGTATCAAAACTAAAGATTTCTCTACCTTTGTAATTTTAGGTACAGAAAACTAGCAAAGGTCAGAAAATACGATCGTTAAAGTCTATAAAATTTGTACATGGATATGTTCGAATATACGTTTGTTGTAGTTGCCCCAAATCATTTACAGTCAGTTGTGACCCTCAAATAGGGAACCATACATCGTACACATGAGAGAATCATGCTGAACATTACACGGAGAGATCAAGAAATAGTGCAGTGTATTAGATGAAAACAGGAATCAGGGATATCATAAGAAAACCCAAATGGCAATGGACCGGTCATTTTACAAAAATATCAGACAACCGATGGACGTAACAAACCATAACGTGGATCCCCTGAGATCCTATGTGAACTTGTAGCCGACAAAAATAAGATAACGTGACGTGCTAGACAAATTCAGAAAATACTGGCTCTGCGTCACCCACGATAGAGAGCACTGGTGAATCTTTGGGAAGGTATTTGTCCTGTAGAAGGCGAATAATGATGAATATTTTAATTGAATTAAATTTAATCGAAACTTTTTGTTCTGATGCTTACATGCACGAAGCATGGTGTCGAACATGAGTGGTTGAATTCAAACCTAAATATATACATACATTTTTGTGTGTGTATTCATGAAAGTTTGCTTGTTTTCCATGAAAACCTAAAATTATTCAGATAAAGTAATCATGATATCACGCAGCTATTTCTTTCACTATTCATACTATTTGATCTGTAGTCATTTTGTTTATAATGAATAATTCAAATATGTTAATTTGATCCATTGATGAAAAAAGAGTCAAACAGATTTGAGAGGTGTACATATGACTTTCAGAGTAGTGGTTCCCAGAGTTGCAGCAACAGAGAGAATAGCTAGTGTGGCGGGAAGATTCAAGAACAATTAAAGAAACATTTGAACTTTAACGTTCTTTATGACGTATTGTTGTGAACTGAGATTTTCTGCTCTGACATATAACTAAAACCAGAAGGAGTGAGGTATCTTTGAGCTGATGAGGAGGAAACCCAATATAAATGATTTCCTGACCATAAATCAATAATCGACCTATACACGGGATCGACTAATACCAGAGTTTATAGAGGCATTGATGAATCAGAAACAAAATGCAACTGTACCAATTAAAATATTCTTGTACTATCATTGTTTCCTTCGAAAATAACTGGATTATGTTGTTATGAATGAAGTAATTATAGGACCGGCCCAAGGTAACGGCAACATGGACAGTCAACGAGGGCGCCAAGTTCAAGAAGGCGCCTTTTATGCGTCTGAGACTGAAGGACATATCAAATACAGATGGAACAACGGGAAAATAAAGAATTTACACAGAATGAAAACAGTCGAAATAAGAAAAGTGGAGTCATATTTTTCAGAAACCTCTGTCAGTTAAATACTTTCTGATTTAATGAAACCAGGGAAAATAATTTGCAAAAGAAATTCCCGTGAATGACAATATGCACAGTCAGTTAAACTTGTTTGGTGAGTGAGATTAAGAGCCCACAAAATGAGGGGGGGATGAAAGGGCTGGGATGTGATAGTGAGTAAAAGAAGAAGATAAATAATACTATAAGTTCAGGTTGCTTGAGGGATGGGGCACCAAGAATCCTATGTTGAGTCCTACATAAATATATTTAATGAGAAAAGCATTCCTTCGAACAAGACGCTTCTAAAGTTAACAACTTTCCAATATATCATTGAAATATATAAATGTTAAAACTTTACGTTTTTTTTTTAGTATACATGCTATAAACATTGCAGAACTTTTGAATGTTTAGTTTCTTGAATTTGTAAACTAATTTGAATTTCTCTTTTAGCATAAAAGATTTTGGATGATCAAAAAATGTAGTTGATACCCCCCCCCCCTTGATATTCCCCAGTTCCTACGGAGACCGAAATAAAAGGAAACGTTAACTGACCTTACCATTCTAAAATGGCCGTTTGTTGAGCCATCAATTTCTTCGTGGGTTTAATCAATCCCTTGGAAAAACGCTTTTATGTTCATGACATAAGGAACTCCCTTATCCAAAATTGAACAGAAGAATGAGGATAGTCTGTCTCAATGTTTCGATGGGGTGGCTCTTCTTCCAAGCATCCCTGATACTTACCTAAAGAAGGCCGTATGGTACAACAGTCGAAATGTTGTATTAAAAAGATGGAGCAAGATGAGGCCAAGAGTCCGACAAAGTCTACACATATTGATGATTTTCTTTGTTATTGCTGTAATGATCGCTTGTTTCTCTGTGAGACATTCTCCAATAACGACACTGAACTTCTATCACTTTCCAGTGTTAAGTCTAAATATGATTATTGCCAATAGTTGGGTTTGCCAAATCACGCAGCCCATAATATAAACATACTTCGATGGTTTTCTTCTACCACTGATGGGGGCACATTCGTCTCAATTTTGATTTTGCCCTAAGCAATACCAGCCATGTTCGGAATGTGGACACTAATAGCAATTTTGTCCTATTTAGACTTAATATTTGCTTGATTAACTCAAGCGATCTCGATGATACATCTTAACTCTATTCAGTATCCAGTGGATTTATTCCGACTACATGCATAGAACTTACCTTTTTGTTACATGAACATAAATGTTGATATACTCTTCTAACACTGTTACAATTCATCTTTATAGCGGAAGCGATATGTAAGTGGCAAATCATCGCGCTAATTGAATCCTCCAAAAGCACGATGAGATTTCCGTTCCAAAAATCGACACATCCAACAATTTCTTGTCATTATATGTTTATTTCATTGATATTTTCAAATTATATTTACAGAAATGCAAACATTGAAAAACTGAACATTCAGATTGAAATGGAAAAAAAAGTGTATTTATCAAATCTAATTCCAGAGAGGTTTAAAACATATTCATTTATATACTTTTTAAAGCTTATTTTAAAATAAAAACAGGTGAAATCTAAAGAATACAATTTGAAAAAAAGAAAAAGAAGATGAATATGATATAAACCATTAGATTAAAAGGGTTAACGCATGTTGAACCGAAATATAACATGGTATCTCTTCAATGATTCACTGTTATACATTATCGAAAAAAGTGATAGAAAAAACAGATGCAAAAAATTGAATACTTGGCGATAGCGATAATTGCCATAATATGATTTGTTAAGAATGGATATTGTTCTCAACGGTTTGGTTTGGCCTTGGGAGATCAATTCTCCGATGAATATTGTATCTAGGTCCCCATAGGAATACGTGTACTGTTTGTGAATAAATTAAGTCAAATACAAGAGTAAAATACAGACAAAGAAAATACAAACCAGACATATTTTTTAATGAAAATATGATTAATTAGTTACGAACAAATGTATGCAATGGATCAAACATAAGAAGTATTCCTGGTACCGGATATCAATATTGTATACGAAAGAGTGCACAGACGGATGAATAGTGATGACTATTGAGTCAAAGATGAATGAAACTCATTGCATTGTTGAATTAAGTGAATTATTCGTTATCAATTCCACGTGGTAATGAACACAAACTGGGCACCTGGTGGTCAGACCATTGTCCGTCACCAGATAGATGAAAAGAATCAGAAACAGAAAGAGGGTGTGTGTCGGAAATAACTGCTCTTTATGGGCAAGGGATTACCGAAAGTTCTGTGCATTATTTTTGGGCACTAGAGGAAGTAAGGTCGCTGGGCACGATTCTAAGGGCTCGTATTTGTGCTTAGTTATTCTATACGCAGCCTTTTATCTATTACACTTTTTTAAAAGTCGAATATCGCTACTTTTTGATTATTTAATTCATTCACTAAATTTGATTATTGTTTATACATTTTATATATTTCATATTGACAGTAATGGTAAATTTGAATTTAAACAACATCACCACAAATACGATTTCTAGTTATTTATTTGGTGATTGATCCATGTTTTGTGTTATAGTCGACACAGGTAAACCGAGACCGGATGACAATTCTTTCTCGATTATACACATGTTTATAAGATTCAAGATGAGCGTAATTTCAAATAATTCAAAATGTTTTTCTGTATATTATGCACGTTTCAACATCCGGTGACTTCACCCTGAACAATTAATCTTTAACAATTTATAACCATATCCAATTCATCTCCAAAAATTCATCCCCAACGATTCATACCCGTGGATCACGGAAAATTCATCGTCAACCGAGTTGAACAGTATCCAAAATTTTCTGTTTTCTATAAATTATCAGTTTTGAGGTAAAGAATTTTTCAGGTTTTAATTTGGGGTTCTATTTCAAATGTCTTCGTTCACAAAACTTAAGATTTCACTTATTTTACGCTTCTTATAGCTAGTCTATTTGTTTATTCTTAATTTCATAGTAGACAACAAAAATTGTTTAAGGTTCGTATTTTTACCAAAATTTCTAAAACATTAGAGGAAAAGTAATTTCTTAAGTAATTCTATGTGATGTCAATCAATAAGTCTTTTATCCCTTAAGGAAATGTGTCTGTTTCAAGAAAATGTTATAAGAGGGATTCTATGTATAATGCAACTCTTACTATTAAGATCTTACTGAGTCGATTATCCGATGATAAATCCAAACGACTTGGAACTCAATGCTGCAATGTCTGGTTTGCTATTTAATGAATCCAGCGAATTTCTAATTTGTACAATAGCCAGTTGTCGATTAATCGTGGTGTATTCAGATAGAGATTTCTTTAATTATATGCGGTGTGTTGGTTAAGAAATGAATATGGACGTTGGTGGCTTGTTGAAAATTGAGCATGTGTTGAATAAAGAAGGCCGTTAGATGCGTGGTTCTCGCATATTGTTACAAGTACTGTTGGGACACCTCGGGATCAATCAGTCCATTTTCCTTGAATTTCGACGGTCTGCTGCCAGCGATTAACTGTGATTTGATCTTTTCTTCGTCATCAAGGGAATTACGGGCCTGGGCCATGTTTTTCAAGTCGTTGTAGAAATCGTTGATTTCGTTTTCGATATTCCACGTTTTGCTGTCGATGGAAGTGTTTTTCGATCGCTTTGAGGAGGCTGTCTGAGTGTGTTCCTTCGTCTCCCGGTGTCAGTTGTTCAGTTGGTAGTAATTATATTATATCGTTTAGATCGTCATCTATAAACATCAGAAGCGGGACCCTCTATCGAATGTCGTCTTTCATAAAATGAACAACGTAGGAATTCATTAGTCGGTCGACCCATTTCTTCCGGCAAACGATTCTACTATCTGACTGACAGTCAAAAGTTGGGTATTGAGTCAGCAACAGATTTGCTTTGGTGAGACGTGGGTTTAAACAAAAGTTGGATAGGATAAAGTTGGTTTTCATCAGTGTTCCTTGTCACTAGTGTAATGTCCCTTTACAGTTAGTCTTATGCTGACTGAAACACAATTGGTTTTAACTGTAGATTATTAAAATGAGAATAGATGAAAAAATGTGTGATATGATTGCTGCCCACCGATCAAGTGCCGACTTTAGCAACCACAACGAGGCCCCGGCTAATCACTTTTGGCATCAGACTGGGCTCTCAGGCTAGTACTTCCACAACGGCTGCAAATGAGCGCAGTTGTTTCCCTTTATTTACATTTAAAATATACGGACATTTAATGGACATTGCAACCTGATTCTACATCTTATATTGGTTTTTCTTGGTTGAACTTGATGACTTTCTGTCTTGTGTTAATTGGTGCAAAGGTCAAAATAATTCTGTATGAAAACCTTTTTCTTTAATTATTTTTCATCAACATGGCCTCAAATCTCTTCTCTGATGAACTCACACTGCAGAAAGGCTTAAATAAATTTCTTAGCAAATGAATTTGAACATATCGTATTTCGAAAAATAGAAAAAGCCGCCCTCTTTTCTTTGAACTTCATAAGTCCCCAATAATATTCTAACGCTGTTGTATATTCAAATCTACATTAAACCACACAGTGGCCAACTGTTTACATAATTTGCATAGCGTTGTAACGTCAGTGAATAATCGATAAAGCGAACGCCTCTCGAGACAGACCGCGTTTTATATGCCATAGAATACCGTAGTACAAATAAGATGTTGAGTAATTGACTAATCCAATTGTTTTTTTTAAAGCAGCCACAACGTATTCACTTATAATCATTATAATATTTCAAAATTCCATTTACTATCTCATTATATGATCTGTTATTTTATTGATGCTCTTTAATCGTTATATTTTCCAAAACAATAAAGAGCGCACTTTCGACAATATCATGTCATCAATAAGGAGACTTTTCATCATTTCTATACATGTATCTCTGTATCTCTGTATATACCCCCCCTCTCTCTCTCTCTCTCTATATATATATATATATATATATATATATATATATATATATATCTTCAACTTGTAACAAACAAACGGAAAACAAATGAAAACCGATGTTATCCCATGTATCTGTTTAATCACAGTGCTCGATATCTAACACAGTAAATGGAGACATTATTATATATGAAAATGATATTTACAAGGACATGTACCAGGTGAATGTAAACATTTCGTGCCTTTCGCCCATCTGTTGGCCAGTTGCTGACGAGAGCAAGAGGCACGAAATGTTTACATTCACTGTGTACATGTCCTTGCAAATATTATATATATATATATATATATATATATATATATATATATATATATATATATATATATTGTGTAGAATGCTTTAAACTCTAATTATATGATAATGTCAATTATTTCCCAATTTATGTAATTTTCTTTGATATTTTTTTACACAGAATTTGACATAATTGTACTATATCTATATCCATCTATCTCTCTCACTCTCTCTCTCTCTCTCTCTCTATATATATATATATATATATGTATATATATATATATATATATATATATGCCTATTTTCTTCAATCACATTTGCTACATAAGTAGCCAAGTATTTTGAACTATATTTATTTTTGAAAGCAGCCACTTGAAGCAACATGAACAACAAAAATCATTTGACTTTTTTCTACAGATTAATTAATGTTTAAAACAATTTGTTGAGAAATGAACTATACAAGTCATGCCATTTGTCTCTGTGTTGACACTTGAAAATATCTTAAAGAATTAAAGACTGCACAGAGTCGTTCTGTGTCAGATCATATTTGCAACATAATTATGATGTCTTTTTTGGCTCCACATTCGTTTGATTTAACCAAGCAGCCTCCACGATTTGTTTGAAATCACTGGAATGAAAATGATTTATTATATTTTCCATTAGCTTGAATTTTTTTGATAATTAGTTTTCCTATTCCTCTCCCCCCCCATGCATTTGCAGTCTAATTTTTACTCTCTCTTATTTTAGTCACATTCTGGTGTGTCTTGTACGGCTATCAGACACAAGTACATCATCATCATCATCATCATCATCCTACAACTACTACTACTCCTCCCCTCCTCCTACTACTGCTGATAATAAATTACCAAAAATAGAGACCAGTGAACTTGCCGACAGCGCACCTTGAAAGCCCAGCATATATGAAAAACAGAAAATTGCTCTTACCTCAACTGCACACATAATTAGAAAATTCTTGTTAATATGAATGTATGATGAATACTACTACTACTACTACTACTACTACTACTACTACTACTACTACTACTACATTATTTAACCTTCTAATGATAAACGTTTTTCTGGTAATATCTAAAGTAGTGTATCATATAAGTATACCACTTCTGTATCTGACCCCTTATAATTGTTAATATTTCCCCCAGATTAATAGACATTTGCTTTCTCTTTACCTTGATATTTTCATTGTTAGAGAAAACAAGTGAGAACAATTTCAGATCAGACAAAGATTTCATTAAAATATTTATGAAAAACATCCTGACATAAGAGAATCGCATAGACTATCTAACATAGAGTGACAATCATCTCTTCATTTCCATTGTTGCCAGATTAAAGCATAATTTCTAAACGTGTCGAAGAAAAACTGACCCTGGAGTAAAAGAATCGTCTAGTTTGGCATGATTTACCAGCACTTCTGAATAGGCCGATTAATTGCAGCGTTCATATCTCTCGTGCAGAACGAAAATACTAAAAAGGGATTTTATCGAATAAATTTTCGCCTTGACCTCGAGTATATATATATATATATATATATATATATATATATATATATATATATATATATATATATATATATATGACTTTATTTTTTACCGTCTGTCTTCACCTTTTTTCTCTACTCTTCGGTCTATACTTTTTTCCTACTCCTGTCCGCCAATAATTTTGTTGTCCTCAAATCCTTCTCGAAATTTTTTTCCTCTCCATTCATCAATGACTTCACTTTATACCTGTAGGTCTTTGATTTTATTTTATGCCACTATTTTCTTCTTTTTCTTTGCGTCCCTGGAGTATTCCATTAAACTTCTAAATAGATAGATCTTGAAACAAAGAAAGAATAAATAAATAAAAAGGACAGGAAGGAAAGACACATTCTCCCCCACCTCAACCCAGCTAGGGGTCATCATCATCATCATCATCATCATCAGTCTTTTAGCGTCCGTCGTTGGACATAGACCTTCCCCAGGATTTGCCACACTTCTCTATCATGGGCGTCACGGAGCCAGTACTTCCTGAACTTATCTAGTTCATCTCTCCATCTAATATTTTTCCGGCCTCGGTTGCGCATATGGTCTCGGGGAATCCATGTTGTGAGTCGTGATGTCCATCGATTGTCAGCCATTCTTGCAACATGGCCAGCCCACCGCCATTTGAGATTTTTTATGGATTCTATGATGTCTCTAACTCTTGTCTTTTCCCGGATGTGTTGTGCTGTTTTGTGGTCTCTCCATGTGAGGCCCAGCATTATTCTTTCATGTGCACGTTGCATGGTTCTCAGCTTACGGGTCTGTTTCTTGGTTAAGTTCCATGTTTCAGCTCCATAAGTGACTATTGGGAGGATGCATTGGTTATACACCCTTCTCTTTAGGATTAATGGGATCTTATTATTTTTGAAGGTTGAGCTAGCTCTAAAAACTTAGATAAAAGACAGAACATCTTCAACTATCCCATAGAGGAATTCTTGCTGCTTGTAGTTGGGGTGACTGATGAATTCTTTAACAACCTGAGGTGAAAAATGAAAAACCTTCTTCAACTGTTATAAGAACCCCCTCCCTGCGAGCTGATGCAAGATGATATCGAACCAGATAAGTAGAACTAAATATACCACATAATTCTCTCTATTTCACTCATTCAAAATTTTTTTATTCAATTTAAATTTTTTTTTAAAATCCACTCTCTGTGGACTTTACGTAAGTTAAAAACTCAATAATTAAGGGAGAGGTATGCCCGAGTATGTATTTCCCTAATGGATGAACAAAAATTTATAAAATCCCATTAAATGTCTTGGTACTCCACATCACAGAGCTTTAGCCCATTATAGATGCGCGTAGTCCAAAATAGGATGATAATTCGGTTGATTCACCCAGGTAGACTGCATGAAAATAAAACAAAATAAAATACCTTCCATATACCCCAATTGTTAACTTTTCAGATCCTTCACTCCAAATGTTTTTCCTCTAACTTTCATCCAGTACAGTGCTACGTACACCCTGACCTCTCTGCTTACCCACCAGGAGCAGATAGTTGGTGTTGAGAGTCGGTGGAGCCCTAAGGCCTCTCTGATCGACATCTACAGTGACCATTTCACCAGACCCCCTTACAACATGTCATGGGTCAACGTGGCAAGGCATGGCCTTATACTCCCCATGGTTCGTACTATGAAAATTATACCGGCTGTTCCTGCTGGGTCTTCGGTCCTAAAAGGCCCAGCCACATCACTTGCTTTGGGTGGGGGTGATGTGCTTCAAAAGCGACTACCCAAACACTACACCAGGAGAACAGCTGTTCGTACTGGACCAACTGATCTGAAAAGCCCAGTTGCATCTCTTGCCTTGGATGGGAGTGATGCATCCCAATAGCGACCACCCAAACAATAGCAAAAACAAAACCCAGACAGAATTCTTAAATCCAAACAAAACCCAAAAACCTTCAACAAGATGACAATGCTATACATCAGCACCTACAACGTCAGGACACTCTCAACAGACTCTCAGCTGACCCATCTAGAAAACGAAATCAAAGACATCAAATGGGACATCATAGGTTTTAGTGAAATGAGAAGACCAGGAGAAGAACTAATAGAATTGAAAAGCAAACATCTTCTCTACAATTACGGAAGAGAGAAGGTGAAACAGAATGGAATAGTGTCACCATACAACTGTCGAAGAGGTACAAGCTAAATGTCATCCAAGTCTATGCTCCCACCACGCAATCAACCAAAGACGAAATAAACAACTTCTATGATGACTTGATCTCCCTACTACGAGAGACCAAAAGATACTTCAATATCATCATGGGAGATTTCAACGCACAAGTAGGACAAAGTAACGAAAGCTGCGTTGGAAAATTCGGCTACAAAAGACGAAACGAGAGAAGTGGAGATCTGGTAAATTTTGCAACCACAAACAACTTCAAAATTATGAACACATTCTTCAAAAAGAACACAATAGAAAATGGACTTGGAAGAGCCCCAACTATGAAAGCAAAAACGAAAGAGACTACATTTTAACGGACAAAAGCCACACCATCAAAGACATCCAAATCCTAAACCAAGTGAATTTAGGGAGCGACCAAAGAATGGTAAGATGTAAGATGCAAATAAACACCAACAAAGAACGCAGGAAAATTTTCCACACTAGACCGCAGCCACTGAACGTACCAAATGAACTCACCCCAACCTTCAAGCTAGAACAGAAAAACAGATTTGATATCCTTATCGACGAAAACAACACCAACGTCAACGAACTCCATAACAAAATAACAACCTCTCTATTAGAAGCAGCCAGAATGTTCAAACCAAGAAACACAGCGACTATTAGCAAAATCTCAGATGAAACCAGGAAACTGATTGAAAAGTGCAGAATCCTCAAAGCACCAACAACCACAAAGGAGAAAATAGAAGAAATCGAACTGAACAAAACAATAAAGAAGAAACTAAGAGAAAACAGAAGGTATTCGGCAGCCATCATCGAGACCAACCACGAAAAACTGTCGAGGATTTAAAGCGATAAACAAAGCTCTCAGTACAGGATAAAAACCGATAACAAACATTCTCAAAGCAAACGGAGACATAACAACATAGAGAGACAGAATAGTTGAACGCGCCCAAGAATTTTACCAGGAACTTTACTCTTCAAAACATGGACAATACAACAACGACCAAAATAGACGGCGAATACTTGAGCAACCTTAGATTTGCAGACGACATCGTCTTTTTCACAGAAAACCAACACGACCTCCAACTAATGCTAGACGAACTAAACAAAGAAAGCCAAAAAGTCTGCCAACACATGAACTTCAGTAAAACGAAAAATCATGTGCAATAGCTATGTTGAGAATAAGAACATAACTGTCAAGATAAAAAATGCAAAACTCGGTGAGGTAGACCACTACATCTACCTAGGTCCACGAATCTCCATCAGACCCTCAAAAGAGGAGGATATCAAGCGAAGAATCACTTTGGGATGGCAAGCCTTCTGCAGAGCAAGCTCAACTTTCAAGAATCAGATGATCCCAATAATCCTAAAAAGAAGAGTATACAACCAATGCATTCTTACGATAGTCACTTATGGAGCTGAAACTTGGAACCTAACCAAGAGACAGGCCTGCAAACTGAGAAGTATGCAGCGTGCGCATGAGAGAATCATGCTCAACCTTACATGGAGAGATCATAAGACAGCACAGTATATAAGGAAGAAAACAGGTGTTCGTGACACCATAGACACTATCAAAAAACTCAAATGGCAATGGGTAGGCCATATTGCAAGAATGAAAGACAACTGATGGACATCAAGTCTCACAACGTGGATCCCAGAGATCACATAAGAAGCTGAGGCCGACAGAACACAAGATGGAGAGATGAACTTGACAGATTCGGGAAATACTGGCTCTGCAACACCCATGATAGAGAATTGTGGCAAATCCCGGGGAAGGTCTATGTCCAACGACGGACGTTAAAAGACTGATGATAATGATAATCTTAATTTCTTCCCGTCCGTCCCTAACTTCATTTGGATCACATCCCTTCATAACTTATGTTTCTCAAAAACTTCATCATTTGTCATTCTTCAATATCTTTATTTTCTTCCTATCTGCCTATAATTCTTTAACATCTCTTATATAGCGCTATTTTCCCCCCGTCCTCTATGATTTGATTTTTCTCTCTCGCCCTATAACGTAATTTCCTTCCTATCCCTCTATAACAAAAGATCAATTTCTCAAGTTCGTCAATACCCCCCCCCATCCCTTTATACACCAATCTTCCTTCAATGCCAGTGAAATATTTTTACTTTTTGTGATTCACATATATTTAAAATAATCATTTTGACTGATATCTTATAAATGGACGCTAAAAATCGTTTGTCAATTCAACACATTTTTTTGCCCTTCAACCAACATGCAATCGGCAGCCTAATATAAAAAGCAGACATAAAAGAGGCGAAAAAATTGTTTATTGGAGAGTAAAACGCTGATTTCGAAAGGAAATGGAGTTAAAAAGAAGGAGAGTTGAAAAAATTATACCCTGAAAAGTAAAGACAAAAGAAAAGACGAGAGACGAATTGAGCAAAAAAGAAAGAAAAATCATAGAAACAGGAAAACAAAACAGAGACAGAAGACATGACAGAAGAAAGGATTATATCATAGAAAATAATGATGAATAGATAAGAATGAGTGGATGGAGTGATGTATTAAATAAAAATATCTTTTTCATAGGGTTAAATATCTTTATTGAACCGTGGGATTTCCGCGGGTACTGCAACTTTATATATAAGTGCTAGCAACCATTAATGGAAATTGATATTAAATTGTGCTCTTTCATTTCCCCGTTAGCTTATTATAATGGCAAAAAATGACCCAATGTATGTTAAAACTGGTTCCTACCGACGGCAGGCCCTGGATAAGTCTCGTTCCTACCGGGAACAGGTTCTAGATAAGACTGGTTCCTGCCGGGAACAGGCTCTGGGTTAGTCTGGTTCCTGTCCAGAGCAAAGTCTGGATAGGTTTGGTTCCTACCAGGAGCAGGCTCTGAATAAGACTGGTTCCTGCCGGGTGTAGGGTGTGGAGAAGACTGGTTTCTACCAGGAGAAGGGTACACATAAGACTGGTTCCCACTGGGAGTAAGCTGAGGAAAAGACTGGTTACTATCGGGTCCTGGTTCCGGATAAGACTGGTTACTTCCAGGAGAAGGCTGTGGATAAGATTGGTTCCCACTGGGTCCAGGCTGAGAATAAGACTGGTTACTATCGGGTCCTGGTCCCGGATAAGACTGGTTACTTCCAGGAGAAGGCCGTGGATAAGATTGGTTCCCACTGGGTCCAGGCTGAGAATAAGACTGGTTTCTGTCGGGTCCTGGTCCCGGATAAGACTGGTTACTTCCAGGAGAAGGCCGTGGATAAGATTGGTTCCCACTGGGTCCAGGCTGAGAATAAGACTGGTTCCTGTCGGGTTCTGGTCCTGGATAAGACTGGTTACTTCCAGGAGAGGGCTGTGGATAAGATTGGTTCCCACTGGGTCCAGGCTGAGAATAAGACTGGTTACTATCGGGTCCTGGTCCCGGATAAGACTGGTTACTTCCAGGAGGAGGCTGTGGATAAGATTGGTTCCCACTGGGTCCAGGCTGAGAATAAGACTGGTTACTATCGGGTCCTGGTCCCGGATAAGACTGGTTACTTCCAGGAGAAGGCTGTGGATAAGATTGGTTCCCACTGGGTCCAGGCTGAGAATAAGACTGGTTCCTGTCGGGTCCTGGTCCCGGATAAGACTGGTTACTTCCAGGAGAAGGCTGTGGATAAGATTGGTTCCCACTGGGTCCAGGCTGAGAATAAGACTGGTTCCTGTCGGGTCCTGGTCCCGGATAAGACTGGTTACTTCCAGGAGAATGCTGTGGATAAGATTGGTTCCCACTGGGTCCAGGCTGTGCATAAGACTGGTTTCTGTCGGGTCCTGGTCCCGGATAAGACTGGTTACTTCCAGGAGAATGCTGTGGATAAGATTGGTTCCCACTGGGTCCAGGCGCTGGATAAGACTGGTTCCTGTCGTGTCTAGGCTGCGGATAAGACTGGTTATTGCCGGGAGAAGGCTGTGGATAAGACTCGTTCCCCCCAGGTGTGGGGAAAGGATAAGATTGGTTCCTGTCGTGTCTAGGCTGAGAATAAGACTGGTTTCTGTTGGATCCAGGTTGAGGATAAGACTGGTTCCGATCCTGTGTCCAATCTAAAAAGAATGTTTAAGCAAAAGAATGTTTCTTAAGTTTGTCCTTTTACCTTAACCTTGGTCTAGAAAACGCATGACCTTAGTTCAGGCAACCTGAAAAGGGATCTAATATCGCAATAGAGATTTTTGTCATTAAGTAATAACTTTTCACGGACATCAGTGACGATTTATTTGATTTTATCTTTAATGTCTTTAAAAACATATTTACATATTGTTTCCCGTGTTTGCTTTTCTGGTAAACTGTGTTTATACAATGTTCAATTCTCATTATATATTTCTATGAGCTACTGATGTATATATAACGATAAATAATTTTCAAGTTTGAATGACGAATTATATATATATATATATATATATATATATATATATATATATATATATATATATATATATATATATATATATATATATATATATATATATATATATATATATATATATAATATATATAATGGCAATCAACTGCAATATTTTCCCGAATATATACATATTTATATCATTATATTATTTATTCAGGTAAGGATGATAGGAAATGTTTACTTTGAAATTACTTATAGCTGCTAGAAATCATACATTTTGTAGAATTCTCTACTGACACATTTCAATATGAAATCAAACTTTTGAAAAATATTGTTTGGTTTAACTCTCTGATGTAATGACATGAAATTTAAATGATGGATAAACAGAAGCAGACGATAATACTAACCTTTGCCTTCTCGAGGAGGTACCACTGAAAAGAATGAAAAATCATTTGAATCGAAATTACCGTTATCGACTTAATTGATACTATCACTGAAAACTGAAGGAAAAGCAGTTCACAAATAGATATGATACAGGGATGACATTGGAATGAATTAAGAACCTTTGGGGACATTGCATGAAATAACATGAATGCATACGTGTATGAAAAATTGGAAAAATATCTCAATAAGAAAAAAAAGAAATTCTTGATCCGCCCCAAAAATTTACCCCATGGCCTACCATCATTGAAATTCATTGAAAAACTTCGAAGCGTAGATATATAGCTAGAATGCAGGGGTGGTAACTATAAAAATGATTTTTCCTGTATGTTTCCTGTATCTAACTCTGAAGACTAAGCAAAGTTTGCTCAGATTTTTATGAACACACACACACACACACACACACACATATATATATATATATATATATATATATATATATATATATTCACACACACACACACACACACATATATATATATATATATATATATATATATATATATATATATATATATATATATACACAATAGATTCGCTAAACAGACAAGGTTGTGTTTCTGCTTTTTGGGCCCGAAAGGCAGTAACACAAACGTGCCTGTGTAGTCATTATATTATCATATTGAAAGCTCTTCTCTAACTGAATGTTTTTGTATCGAGTATTTTTATCGAATCAACCTATTTCACATCGTATATTGTATACATACAGATTTGCACTTTGATATATATATATATATATATATATATATATATATATATATATATATATATATATATATTAATATGGGTGTGTGTGTGTATAGATATGGAGGAATATATGTTCAAGATACATAAGGAAAATATTGAAATATATTCCATCATCGACCCCATTGCTCATATTAATTTTTTTTTCTTTTTTGGATGTTTTATATCTTTTTCTTCTACGTATCAATTTTTATAATAGATCAACGCTACTAACAACGGACCGGTTTAATCACTTTTGTTGGACTTGGGGTATTTATGAGTTCTGATATTTATATGTATCTTTGTATATATCCAAACTCAACCTTTTACTCCATTTTTTCATTGATCACCCAAGACAGCATTCTGCTTAAAGACGTTGGTAACTTAGAATGTGAGAAAACATCTTTTCACATGTATCTCATGTGTTATGCAAGTAATTTTGTCATTGATGTTGATACTATTGCCCGTAACAGACCGATTTGAACACTGTTGCTAGGCTTAAGTTATTCATGAATTCAGATATCTATACGTATCTGTTTATGAAATATCAGTAAATGGACGATTTATTTTCTACAGAATGTGATAATCATAAAGATAATTAATTAGGAACTAAGTCTCGGCGGCAAATCAAGCATCTTAGATCGTGCAAATGAATGAAGAAAAAAGTGTCATGCGTGGATCGAACCCACTTCCACCTTGGCTCAATCCCAAGATCCGGCTCCTAGCACTTTAATTCTATTACTGAATAACAACCGGGGAATTTTAGCCTGTTTCTTTTTTCGTGACGTAGTATGTAGTAAAGATAAACTTTCTTCCAATCAAAATTATCTCAGTGTAATTGTCAACCAAATGGTTTTTAGATGAAAATCTTTCTCTTTTTTCTTACTAATAGCACAAAAATTATTACAATAAAAAGAGCAGGGAGCGGAAAGCCAGATGATGACGTTAGCATTTTGTCACTCTGTTTACAGAGTAAAAAGAAGGTTATATTTGTGGCGATGATTCATAGTATCCCTTGGAATGCTAGTATAATTTGAACTTGTTCAAGTTGGGTATACTCTCTCTTTCTCTCTCTCTCTCATATATATATATATATATATATATATATATATATATATATATATATATATATATATATATATTCATGTATAAAGATCAAGTGATTAAGCAGTAAATTGTCTTGAATAATGATAAATAATGATAATATGAATGATAGTAAAGAATTACAAGTATTTGCTCCTATTAAACAGGATTTCTTTGGCACGAAACATATTTGAATATGATAAAAGCAGTGACGTACATTTATGTTCTAATCGAACGAACACCAACGTGAACACCTTTTATGGACATCTTTTCAAACAGTAATCGGCATTTTAATTGGGTGTTGTGATCATTTCCTTTACTCATAGCTTGGTGCAAAAATAATTGTGGTTTTTCACCACCAACTTTAAAAGCAGTATATCTCAGCTAAGAATAAAAGTTATCAATCGACACAAAACCCCTCAAAATCTACACATTTTTTGCGAATGAGAAACATGTCTATATATTCCTGAAACGCAGACTTCTGGTATCTTGGAACGTATCCTCGAAAGTGTTTTGAGCTGCCACCTGAATATTGGAGACATTGCATTACAGAAAGTCGTCAAAATGCTTAAAAAAGTGGTTGTCAGTCGGAGAGAGATCTGATGAGTATGCATGAGGGAGAATTTCGTAACCGCGTTCGTTCAATTTCTGCAGTCATTCGTGCGACATGTTGAGCGCTTTTGCTTTGCCAATTTGGTGCAAATGTCGAGCAACTGTTGAATGGTCAACGTTTCGTTTCTCTACAACCTTCCGAGTAGTTTTATGTGGGTTCTCCCCATTTCTGGCCTTCGATTGGATGTCATCAATCACAGGAGGGCGTCTACATTTTCAAGGCTCTTGTCTCTTTTTCTAAAATTCGTGGTCAATGTTGTTCGTTGACGGTCCCCTGGCCAAATACTTTAGTGATATTTCAAGCAGTTCTCCCCACTTGCATCCCATTTTAAATTCATGCAAAAAAATTCTCGAATGTACCTTTTTTCCATCTTTGACAGCCTCAAATAACTCAAATAGTGAAAAGAAAACGCCCAGCTTAATTAAATAGAGCGGAATTCATACTTTAAAATTGTATATCATATGAACATAGTCAAATAATCGTTTATTCTTTAAAAAAAGTTACAATTATTTTTGCACCAACCTAATAGTTAAGAGTAATTACATTTGTAAATGTTGATTCATTTCTACACAGTATAGAAAAGTAAAGAAAAGACAAAGAAGAAAGGACGTAATTTGATTTATTTTTAGCTTAAGAAACCTAACCCGTACTCAAGTGGAGACTAATTAAACGAAGGGGTAAGCAAATAAGTAATCAATAAACACAAGTGAATCTAATCGAAAAATACAATTTTCAACAACTGACCACGTTGCTTTGTCAGGGGGTGGCAGAAGACAAGGATGATGACTCTAATATACAAAGAAAGAATGACAGAATAATGACAGAATAAAACAAATAAAAAACAGATGGTAAGTATTATGTGTGTTTGACGCTCACCGTAACCGCATACTGTGTGAGAAAGGATCAATGCAAGAACTGAAAAAAAAAAAAAGAATTTTTTCAGTTAGATATTTTGAAAAAGCACAACACTTTTGGAGAAATCAAATCAAAATTTATTTCATAAAATCTCTAACAATATTTTGACTACAGCTGTGATTTTCAAAAGGAGGGTTACCACCCCCTTTAAGGCGCTGAAAGACTGAAAGGGGCTCTGGAAGACCCTAGGGGCGCTGGAATGCAAGGAGTAGTTTCAATTCTAGTGAGCGTTTGGGGAATTGGAAGTCAAGTACCTGGTAGCAGGTGCAGGAACATTTAATTTTCCAATGTATCATTTTGACCAACTTGTTGGAGGGGCGGGGGGTTGCTGATGGAAAATATATTCTAGAAGGAGGTGTTTGTCCGAAGAAGCTCGGAAGATACTGAAATACAGAAACTCTAGTACGGATCTACTAATAGAATTTTTACCGAGCTTTACCGTTTTCTATCGCAGAGGTTCCTCAAGTGGGGTCTACAGACCCATAGTGGTCAACGTGACCCACTCAGGGAGTTCCTGAAAGGTCAATCATTTGGGAAAAAAGAAAAAATTATCAAAAAAAGGAATATTTACTTTTAAAACACTTCTTCCTTTTCCAACAACATATTTATATGAAGCACAATTTTTTGCAGCCTCAAGAATAAAAACTGATTTTCTTCATAGATCAAAGCTGAGACAGATATGAGATTCTTCTATTACATAAAGAAATGAACAAAGTTGTAAAAATATATTCATATAAATATGAATGAATTTCAAGCTTCTCGGCCTTGTATGAGAAAATCCCTATTGCCAGCTCTTCAATCCAAAGTTTCACCACAGAGGTATGGAAGTTGGAAATAGAGTCTAACACTATAACGGAAAGCGTGAGGCACATGCACGATAAGTAGATAGGTAGGTACAAACATATGTATTAATTCGAAGTTCTTGTCTGAATTTTGTTAGACAAGTTGTACTAATCATCATGTATGATATGGTTGAACTATTCTCCTCGTTTATATGTTGATTCGTTCACAACATTTCGGTCGTGTCCCCTCCGGCCTTCGTAAGGTGTTGTTGGTTCTAGAACATGCAATCCCCACCCAGAGAGCATGCTATGACTATGTAGGTATTCTTGTGTAGATAATGTTCAGCAAAACGTATCACGTCAATGTACATTTGATAATGTGCAAGTAATAAATAAAATTCATATCTATTCAAGCACACATAATGATGTTCTTTAAAAACACACCTTATAAATGGGGCACCTGGCAAGCTGAAATTATGTGGCCTTCCAAGTACAGTGTTATCATATATATATATATATATATATATATATATATATATATATATATATATATATATATATATATATATATATGTCGGTTTGTATGTCTGTTCATATCTATCCATACACCTGTCTCCGTTCATCTCTACCTCCCTCACTCTCTTTCTCTATACATACTTATATTATCACCTATAAATAAGTGCACACATACACACATATATAACGGGAGAGAGAGAGAGAGAGAGAGGGAGAGAGTGAGAGAGAGAGAGAGAGAGACAGACAGACAGACAGGGAGAAGTGATCGGAGATAGATATGTAGATAGATATGAACAGACAGACAGATAGACACACACACACTCACACACACATATATACATATATGTATGTATATATATATATATATATATATATATATATATATATATATATGTATGTGTGTGTGTGTGTATGTGTGTGTGTGTAACGATAATCTTACCAGTTAGCCAAACCGTCTGTTGATACAAAAGCCCAAATAACTGTTTTTTACACCGAATTCTCATCTTGTTTATTTGCCTCTTTAAACCCTACAGTTATGTATTTAGAAATAGATACATGTGATCCAATAGAATGATTATGATATGCGTTATATCATATAGGAATTTATTAGAAATGATCTCCCGTCGATACACAATTAATATATCACTCGCCCAAGACAACGCAAAAAGAATAAACAAATAGACGAAATGGGACTGCAGAAAGAATCGATATATATATATATATATATATATATATATATATATATATATATATATATATATAGATAGATAGATAGATAGATAGATAGATAGAGAGAGAGTGAGAGAGAGAAGGATAGAGAGATACACAGATTGAGTTTGAAGGTGTATAAGTATGTGAGAAAACTTTCTGAAAAGTATCGAATACAGTTTCGCACTCAGAGAAATTAGTTTATGATGTTACGGGCACTTTAATAAATATAATTTTACGTTTTCATAGAAAACAAACTTCCATCCATATACACGCAAATGTGTATGTATGTATGTATGTATGTATGTATGTATGTATGAATGATTGTATATATGATTGCACGTATGACTTTAGCCAGTCACGTCTGTATTCATGTTATGTACATGTAAGCAAAAGGCTTTAATATATTGGAAATTGAATCAAGATATTATATAGAATTGAAACCTCGCCTGAGTCAGTAACCATTCTCTTCTATCCAAATAGGATAATACACTCATCATACCATCAAGAAATGAAATTCTTGATTGCAGCTTTATATCAACGTTTCCATGTTTATACCTGCAACTATGTATGTATATATGTATGTTTGTACGTGTGAATGACTTTGGTGAGTCACAACTGATTTCATGTTTTATGCATTTAACCATAACGACAAGAGTTTTCACCTTTATTTCATAGAATGTAAATGAATTAAAATATTATAAGAAATCAAAATGTTGCTTGAGTCAGTAGCTAATCAATTGTATCCAAATATGGGGATAGAGTCACCAAATCTTCAGGGAATGGAAAGCATGATTGCAGCCTTAGATTCATATGTTTCCAGGAATTAAACATTTTCTTGGCGTGTAGCGATGAACTGATTTGTTGTAATGTTTACACATTAAAAAAAAAAAGACTCATGGAGAAAATCTGGCCTCTAGCTCTTTAGGAAAGCTTTAATTGGGTCGTTGGCCCCGATGAGAGATGAAAGAGGAACTGTTTTTAAGAGTACCATAATTCAAAACCTCTGGATACAATGAAGCATTTCGCTTACTTAGAGGTCATAAATGGAATCATATTTTCAGTACCTGATTACACACACACACACACACACACACACACACACACACACACACACATATATATATATATATATATATATATATATATATATATATATTCCATCAGAAGTGAAATATAATGATATACAAGTTCAATTAAATGCAATAACTTTACTGATTATTTGCCTTTGAAAGAAATATTCGTAGAGGACAACTAATCATCTAAATATATGAACAATAATCAAAATATTTGAAAACAAATTCTTACCGCAAAGTCCCCAAATTACCAGTGTCTTGGTGTCCATTGTTCCCGATTTCAGATCTGACAAACAACTGCAGTCACGCTGTATATGTACTTGCTAATTCCCTTAAATATTGATCAGGTTTATCGATGAATAATGAAAATCGATTCTCAGGCGGTGACGAATTTCACATCTTATTATGCGCCTTCCTGGTGGCCAATCCTCTTAAAAAGTTTTTATCTTTCAATTTTCATTTCTTCCTCAGATCTTACACAGGTGGTTTCGATTTACAATCTTCTTGCCTATTGTATCTGAAGTTGTGCATCTAAAGAAGATAGGTTACTATGGGGGGAGGTGGAGTTATCTATAGTTGATGGGCTCTCCAAGTGGGCCAGTACATCCGCTGGATTGTCTGTAAGCACTATGTCGCACCACACACACTATATTGGTATGAACACCATCTAGGACCTGCAACTTAAACACAAGATGGAGCTATATTATCGGTTTTTCCAGTACACACGGACCAAACCATCAAATCATAACCATAAAGGACAGGAAGAGAAAAGGATGTCCATTAATAGACATGACGATTCCATCAGACAAAAACATATCTGTAAAAGAATTTGAAAAACTTGAAACGTTCAAAGACCTGGAAATAAAAATCACAAAAATGTGACAACTTGAGACAGAAACAATACTTGTTGCTATAGGAGTCCTTTGGGTCATAAAAAAAAGTGTCGACAAATATCTAGGTAGAAGATCAGGAAACCCAAGTATCGATGAGATACAGAAAATTGTCCTCATAGGCACCGACCATATCCTATGCAAAGCCATGTACCGTTTCCTGTGTATCTTGCTGTATTGACCTCCCTTATATATATATATATATATATATATATATAAATAAAAAAATTGCCATTTCCTATTTGCATATCATAACTGCCAGCTGTAAGTTTCAAGCTGAAACATGGGTTGCAATGAATAATACTGAGTGCAAGCAAATAGTGAAGACATTATGAAGAGCACCCGAAGTAGTGCAACAAGCAGCAACAGAAAAGTAGCAAACGAAGGAGCAGTACAACAAACAAGGCAGGGAAAATGGGAACAGAAAGAGCTATACTGACATTTCAAAAGACAGATACAAAATATCATAGACGAGGAATAATGGACATGACTACGCAAAGGAAATCTGAACAAAGAAACAGAATCACTCGTCATGGCAGCCCAAAACAAATACATCAGGGTAAACTATATCAATGCGAAAATCGATAGAACCCAAACAAACAGTAAATGCCGTCTATGTGGAGAGAGGGATGAGACCGTAAACCACATAACCAGTAAGTGTAGCCAACTAGCCCAGAAAGAGTACAAAAACAGACACGATAGGGTAGCAACTATTATAGATTGGGAACTGCGCAAACGAATGGGATTCAACCATGCAGACAAGTTGTATCAGCACGAATTGGAAACAGTCCTGGAAAATGGAAGTCATGAATTAATTTGGACTTTGACATCCAAACTGACCATCCCATCCAAGCTGGTGATCGTGGACAAGGGAAGGAGAACCCGCTAAATGATAGACGTGGCCGTGCCTGTAGATCACATAGTAAATACGAAAGAGAGTAAAAAAAACTAGGGAAATAATAGGACTTGGCAAGGGAACTGGAAAAGGTTTTGGAACATGAGAGTCAGGGTGGTACCAGTAATAGTAGGTGCCCTCGGAACCGTAAAGGAGACGTTGAAAATGAGATTGGAGGAACTGTGGATAAGAAGAAGGATTGAAACTATACGGACCACGGCATTACTGGGGACAGCACGAACGCTCAAAAGAGTACTGGAAATATGAGATATACGACCCCAGCCGGTAGCAATGGTTGAACAGCCAATAAAAAGGCATGGTGAGGTCGGCACAAATCATGCGCCACTGTGATAGGTGAGGACGATATGAGAGGGGGACTGGGGACCTGGGGAGACCTACTGTCACTCAGCCTACAGCGATAACCATTGGGCAACTGGTGTGTAACTGTAATCTGCAGAATTGCTGAGGACTGCCTGAGTCTAATGAGGAGGTCGAGATACTTGAGGAAACTTGCTGTCAGTCAGTCCCCAGCAGTGACCATCTGGCAACTGGCGTGAAAATGCAGATGATAATAATAATTCAGGAATTCAGGTATATCAGGGATCAATGAAGGAAGTAGAACCCAACATGCCAGTGTGAAAGAAAACATAAGGAAAGAGTACTTCAGAACAGTGTGTGCAGTACTGAAGAGTAGGCTGAATTTAAACAATATAGTATAAGCCATTGTTACGCTAGTTATTTCTGTTGTAAAGTAGTTTTGATATAATTAACTTGAATCTAGATGAGATTAGAGAAAGACACGAAAATAAGGTGCCACAGAATGCAATTCCCCAAAGCTGACATTGCTTGTCTCTTGGGAATGATGCAACTGGAAGTGATTCACAAAACAGCAACAATAGGATTACACCAATACCCCCAAATCTTTCAGGACTGAATAGTAAAACTAGTTTAGGGGCATGAAAACAAAAAAGGATGCATTCGATACTAAAAGAGAGTGAGAAGTTCGCAAGGGAACTAGATACAAACTTGAACAGAGGAGAGTTTTCACAGCATATATATGTGAAGAAATGGGCAAGACGCAAAGGGACAAGGCCAGAAACAGCTTGATAAAATGGGGACATAAACTTCAGTACGACCATGACGTCCTCTGGAGGAAATATGCTGACGTAAATATCAACAAACACAAGGAGAGGAATTCAGCTGACTTTTTCAAATGTCTCCAAAATAAATGGATTTTTGCTTCAAAATTGAACAATTAATTCCATCGTTTGGCCCAAAATATTAATATGAGAAGGTAAGGATGAAACAGGTTAAATCTGTGTAGTGGTTGGTCTTAACAGATCAACATTTACGTGTACTTTTAACGATAGGAAGGACACGTTTTGGAACGCAGATTAACAAAGTTTTATCTTAGGAGAAAATGTCATCTTTTTGAAAGGTGTCTACTGGACTACACATGCGATTTTCCAAGGCTCCATGCCAAACAAATGTGACTTGGAGAAATGGAACAGACGTTCGATGGAAAAGAAAAGAATACACAGCCACCATGTTTTTGTTATTTGGTCGGTTCACTATTACTATGATTCATTTAGCATAAATATTCACACCACAACCAGGAGGTCAAAATATAGGTTATGTGTTTACCTACACGTGATAGTTAAGGCTATTCAGCCCTGGTTGACCTATACACAAAACATACCATAAATTAATGATTTCGTTATCTTGAATCAAGGGTCAACAAATATACGGGATCAGCTAACATACAAGCATATATTGTATTTGCAAAACGTTATTCATTTTGATTTGATATCTATTATAAGAAGCTCATTGACCGATAATTAGAGGCGATGCAAGGGTCCTTTTTATTTCCGCTGCAGGACATGACTCCTATCCCTGTCGCAACGTCTACTCTTTCCCAGTCCAACTCCTTTTAATATAGACATCGAATATCATTTTTGAAACATTCATTTTGGCGCCCAGGGATTGATCCTCAGATGCTTACAGCACTTGGTATTACCAGGCTGTCACCCATCTAGATAATGACAGTTAAGCTGCTTAACTTCGATAATCTCACTAAAACAGGTGTGCCCAATGCAATTTGATAGCGTTGTCATTTATTAGCTGTGTGCAGAAAATTCCCAATACCTACTTCTTTGAACACGTGACTGAATACACAAGTAAAATCTAATCGTGTGGAACCCTTTCATCAACGTAATGTCTAAAAAAAGAAAAGAAAAAGCCATCGAAAATCTTTAACTCATTTCAACAGAACAGACAAGATGTGACTGTCTTTACATAATTGATCGCTAAAACAAGCGGAACATGTTCCTACGTTATAAAATGCATCGATTGGGATTTTTTCTCAGCAACATCATGCCATATGCACACGAGTGTACATAATGACTTTATTGAGAGATGCAGGCCTCTTATCTACCGACAGAATAGGTGTACAGGTCTTTCAACTTGACTGCAAAGTGGGATACAGGCTTTTAATCTACCAGAAAATAGAAAACAAATTCACCCTAAATTTAAGCACTTCTTCCTTATAATGTAGCTAATTCCATCATTAGATTTTGTTGAAATTCGTTGAGAATCTTTAGAGATATCGAGTAGACAGACAGGAGTGAATACAGACATATATGAAATATCAAAACGGTAAATATCTCTAAATCATGAAAAGTTCCTGGATCTGCACCGAAATTAATTTACTTCTTTCATACATAATGCCTTATTCTTCCATGAAATATCTTTGAAATTCTTCGAAAAATCTCGGAGATATCATGGGGTGGACGGGAACGGACACAGAAATGTATCATTCAACCCCAAACATCTGTTAATCAGAATTGTATTCCTGAATCCGCCCCTAAATTCAATAACGTCATCCTTATCGTGTAGCCTAGTCTTTCAGCTAAGCAACACCGTCAATAGCAGCCCCATCCCTAATTTGGTGTTTTGGAAAAATGATTTTTCGATGATGCAAAAAAGATGGAGCCTAAATATTTCAAAGATGGAATTCCGTGTGATGAGCGGAAAGAGAGGGTCTAGTTATGCAGCATGGTAAATAGAACACCACTGAAAAAAATTCCGTTTTGGGAAAATTATATTTCAATGGAGTCAAGAAAACCACTATACGACAAAGCTGCAGTGTCGTGGGATGGACGGAAACAAAGGGTCTTGTTGATCAGTAAATGCACACCGTAAAAAGAACTCATCACCAAAAATGAAACGAAAAAAAAAAATTTTTTTAGAAAAAAAGTATTTCTTCAATGTAGTTTATTTTAACCACAATACCCTAAAGTTTTGTACGAGACATAAAAAATAACAGTCCAGCTCAGCAGTATAATTAAATAATGGGTAACCCTTTTTGGGATGAAATGAATCCTTAATGACTTGAAGATAAGTAATCGACATACTTCAGGGGCGTGGTTTCGCATGAAAAGAGAGTGTCAAATTCATCAATATAATTTCATCCTAGATAGAATACCGCCCTTTAAAAAAAAAAAAAAAAAAAAGAAAGATGTGTTTTGAAAGAATGATATGTCAGTGAAATCGAGGGAATCAACAGCAATACTTCGAAACTTTGGTTCCGTATCATAGAAGAAGGGGTCCAATTGGGCAGAAAAAATGTATTGTATATAGAACCCCTTGCTCAAAATATAAACTTTGGGTTTTACTAAAATATCTCTTCAATAAAGCTTATTTTAACCAAAATACACGAAAGGTATAGTTTCGTGAGAGGAACAGTTCAGCTGTATCATTAAATCATAAATAGATTCCCCCCGACAATTTTTCTTCAGGCGAAATGATTTCTCAATGAAGTAAAAATAAATAATTGGAATACTTTGGAGTTGTAGTTTTACATGATAAACGGCAAGAATAAGACCAGATTGACGTTATTCTCTGGATTAGAGCACTGTGAATTGCTGACAGCATCGTCTTTTTTTTTGCTGAAAATCTTCATGATCTCCAAAGAATGCCAGACGAAGTGAATGAAGAAAGCTAGATAGCAAGAGTTTTCATAATCTTCAGCAAAACAAAGGTAATGTATAATAAACATGTTGAGAACAAAGACACAATGATCAGAATAGAAAATGCAGTGCTGAAGAAAGTAGACCGCAACATTCACCTGGGACAATGTTTATCCATGAAATCCTCAAAAGAAGAAAAAATTAAGCAAGGATCACTCTAGGTTAGCAAGCTTTCAGTAGGTCAGCCCAATCTTCAAGAACAAGAAAATCACATAAATCCTGAAAAGAAGATCAATCAAAGGAAACATTGAAATTCATTCATCATTGCCAGTGTTCTGCTTATTTGATTTTTACTTACAATAAAATATTTAGTTTAGGGGAAAAATAGGTCCACACCCATTGGATGGATATTTTTTGCCACCGGTTTTTCTTTCTTAAACCTTGTAGTGTCTAATTTAAGATTCTGTCAGGTAACAAGCTGGAATAATGTCCCATGGAGTTTATTTTCAACCTTATATTACAATCATTGCGAAAACAATCCCGAATTTCTACTTTTTCTGCTCTTTTTTTCCTGGAATAGAATCAAAATGTGTTTGAATCTTGATAATTACCATTTTTATGAACATCTTTGGACCAGTATTGTATCGAAAAATTTGTTCACTGTTTCTTGTAATAATTTCTTTTTCTGATTAACTATTAACTCACTATCTTTAAATTCAAAGTTAAAGTTAGCTTCAATTGACTGGAATCGAACTGTAGCACCCTTTTACTTTTTGTTTAGGATCAAATACGAAACCCTTCTTTTAGCTTGATATCGAAAACGTCACTTCCCACTAAGATCCCTACAAAAGCCAAGGACACACGTAGTCAAACGCTCACTGGCCTCGGCACTTGTAACAGGTTACTGTCTCTTTGTTCTGACGGCCTCGAGTTAAGCTCGCATTTTCGCTCTTTCTTTAGTTAAGATAATTTTCACACACACATTTTTTTACCAACACACCTTTGCATATACAAAGAAACCCATCCTTTTCTCTAAAGAACTCTTCTTCTTCATCTAAAAGAACACATCATCGAAACAAAGCTAAACACTCTACATAGTTAAGACGGACTTCCAAAACATTCTAGTGGCTATAATTTAGGTGACCAAAACCTAACGGACATTCTTAGACTCTATCTTACATTCTATAAGGGACATTCCTTTTCTTACATTCTTCCCCACACCTCACCCTAATCCTGGTAGATCTCTCCAAACAACTTCGTGTCTACAGAAAACTCTTGTCTCTCCTTTTTTTTTAAAAATACCAATGAAAATTAAAACTTGATATCATTGTTAACCTTTTCGTTGGTCCTTTTTCCCCGCCTTTGTTAACAATCAAACTAACTGTGTACTAACTTTGTTTTGGCGTTTAAACAGTGAACACTTCATTTTCTAGAATTCTAGATCTATTCTGGTAAATTAATTGGTGGCTTATATTCTAAGTCAACCAATAGAATGATTATGATTCAAATGATTTATCTCTTCTGTTTGTTTGAGAGAGAACATGATCTTCACTTATGGGTCTATTACTACGGTACTTTAATGTCCCCAATTTTTATGAACGACCAGGTTTTTAAGGTCGACGATTTTAGCCAGAGTCCTCCTTTATCAGGGGTTATTATTTCAACACATTAAATAATGGGAATGTGGCATCTATGTGATACATATACGACGCCGAAATACGAAGGTATTTGAAACTGAAGTCTTAGCCTCTGCACAAATATCAAAATGAAAACGAAGTGATACTATTACTGAAATCCCTGACATATTTGTCATATCATCTAGATGAAAAGCAGAAGAAATTTTTTTGTATTCAACTAGAAAATTTACGTGTTTCAATATTTATTTGCAATTTCCCTTAATTTAGGACCACTTTATAACATATGCAACCTATCCCGCACTAGCTCAATTCTCTCCTGATGAAGTGTGTAGCTATTGATATTGCCCTATTTCTATGGATGCAAACAGTACTGCAGTTAATACTATGCTTCAAGCTATTTCACGGATGGTCTTACCACTTAAACGCTGCAACGGTGATTAGACACCGGAGCACTGTACCGGTAAAACGATACTACTGATCAAGAAAAGAAGCAAGAGGGGTGAGTGTTTCATTCACACTCAAAGGCCAATAAAATTACGACATGAAATTTATACATTACGTGGCATAGGATTGGTCTACCTTGTTGCCACTTTTGTTTTGTCGGTACACATTTTCTAGTTCGATTAATCCAACCTGTTACTAGTTTTTTCTTTATCACAGCAAACGTGAAATTAGTCAATACAAACCCTTCATACGTTTGCATTATTTCGAACAATCAATCAAGAATTTTCAATATAAAAAATTAAATAGAAAAACAAACAGTGAAAATGTTAGCATTGATCTGTGTGCAGATGTTACATCTTTGTGTAAAAGAGAACATGTGTATGGATCGAACAAGTGAAAATATTGCCCAAAAGTATGTGATGATCGAGCGCATCTGACCACTATCAAGACTGTGGGGATACTGTGAGTGTTGAGCGTCTTTCCAAAATGGGTACCGTTAAATCCGGTGTTTACCATTGTTACTTTTTGTTAACGTCACGCAACGGTGACAAGCATTCTTAATGATGGCGACATTAATAGTTTTTAGTCTATTTTTTGTTTATTATAAACTAGAATTATACCCATAAAAAATGATGGGCTTGTTTTTGCATGGATCGGCACTAAGAAGCCTGAGGCTATTGTGTAATTCATTCTTTAATAATTCTAGAAACTAAATTTCAGAAAAAAAGCTTCAACTCAATACAAACTATTTCGATGTATGAACGGACGTTTTAATGGTTAGATTATTAATTTTATGTTTGTTATGTTAGCGATTGGAAATGTGTAATCGACGTATGGTGCACGTAATTGCTCACTCGTTTATAATACTGGTGCATTTGGTTATGATAAAATTGGTAGTTTATAGGTAAGAGCGGTCACTGGTTAAACGTGACACCCTCCAGTATTGAGGATCATGAGTCCGATTCTCACATAAAATTGATTCTTTATTCACGTTGTTAATTTATTTACTCACTGCTGGGGGTTACCCAGTCCGATTTTAGTTACTATAAGAAGAAATCAAGCGAAGAATCACACTAGGATGGTAAGCCTTTGGCAGAGCTAGCTCAACCTTCAAAAATAAGAAGATCCCATGAATCCTAAAAAGAAGGGTATATAACCAATGCATCCTTCCAATAGTCACTTATGAAGCTAAAACATGGAACCTAACCAAGAGACAGATCTGCAAATTGAGAACCATGCAACGTGCACACGGAAGAATTTTGCTGGGCCTCACATGGATGTGATAGCACAGTACATCCAGAAAAAGACAGGACTCAGGGACATCATAGAATCCATTAAAAATCTCAAATGGCAGTGGGCTAGCCATGTTGCAAGAATGGCGGACAACCAATGGACATCGCAACCTACAACATGGATCCCCCGAGACCACATGCGCAACTGAGGCCAGCAGAATATTAGATGGAGGGACGAGCTAGACAAATTCAGAAAGTTCTGGCTCTGCGGCGCCCATGGTAGAGAAGTAAGGCGAATCCTGGGGAAGGTCTATGTCCAACGACGGACATTGGAAGAATGATGGTGGTGATGAAAAATAACAATTAAGATGAAGGTAAATGGTAGCAAAACATAATAATAATGAATAAAACCTCTCTTTAGGAATGTTTATCGGTCCCTAGTTAACTGATGTCATAAAAATCATTCCTTTTCCTTATCAGTTCTCTCGATAGATAAAAATTACATCATCGGCGTTCACAAGCATTGGATTTGTCCAACTTCTTGGGTCGACGCAATCTTTTTATAATTCACTAAATGTCAGTCCATCTCTTCGTGTGTGACGGACTATGGCAAAAAACTTTCTATAAAATCTCATGAAATTTTCTGTGTACCAATGTGACCACTGGGCAGGTTTTTAGCAAGTTAGTATTTCAAAATCACCCTCTAAATATGTTTCACAGTGTAGCCAATTTATATCTTAATCCGCTTGTGCTAAAAAAATGTTTCGACCCATCTGTTGACGTATTGTGACGTAGAAGGAGAATTGAAGAATTCTTGGGAATCCGTTCGTTTTTTAGTATCACTGAATCCATTTTATGTTTTCACAAAAACAAAATGTTTTATCAGATATTTTACACAACTATAGAAAGTGGTTTCAAATTCTCATTCAAAATTGAATCTTGATCTACTTATTTTTTTCCTCCATCATATTCTAATGTATTCTAATTATTTTTGTAAAAAGAAGGTTGGTGGCATTTTTCCATCAATACAGCTAATTTTCTTCTTATTTACTTTTTATTTCTCTGAAATATTCGTATAACTTCTAAAAAAAAAAATGAACTGTTATATTTATTGTGATTTTTTCGAAAGAAAATATACGGACAATTGAAATATCAAATTTCTTTAAGGCTATATAAAAAAAAATCATATTCAGGTTTTCTGTTTTCATTTTTAAATGAAATTTTGCAAAAATAGATTGTCAGATAAGGTTTAAAATGTGAAAAAAGCTCCTATGAAATCAAAATTTATTTAAAACTTTTAAAGTTATTTTTAGGATTATTGACATATAGTTATGATGCAAAGAAGGTAAACTGTACAAGGATCGGCTCTCAAAGATGAATCACTCCCTCATTAAACACTTCCCAAAAATTTCACTTCAATTGTATAAAATTACATCACTTACTCCATAGCCCATTGGGGAACTCTTCTGCTGAATAACACTCACTGAAAACCTCTTCAGATCTTGGGTATTGTTGACATAAAGCTACGATGAGGGGAGATCACTGTACACCCACTCCCCCAAACGGATCACCCCCTCTTTAACAAATGACCTACCTTACGCAAATGTCGTCGAATTTCTTTGAGAATCTTTGGAAGCAGTTGGTATGGAGACATAGTCCCATGGATCAGCCCCCGAAGGTAGATCACTCCCTACTTAGCCCAAGACCAATCCTTCTACAATATTTCATTAACAATTCCTTGAAAGGATTCGGAGATATTTTGTTATGTGGACATATAGCTACTAAGCTGGATAGATATCTGTATCTGGACTGGTCCCCAGAATTAAGTCATTTTCTTCTTAGTGCATTTACAGAAACTTATAAGAATATTTGATGATATTGGGTGAAGTAGACAAGGTAACTGTACATGGATTAACACCCAAATTGAGAAAAAACGTATTCAAAACACACACAAAGACAATATCTACGCTCCAATTAACTCTAAGCTCTTTTTTTATACACTTCAGTATTAAATCAGTTTAAAAAACAAATCATATTAAGCACTATCTGATTCATATTTATCCATTTATTTTCTTAATTTTTTCTCTTGTTTTCTCGGGGTTTTTTTTACCGTAAATTATCTGCCCGTTGAGGTGGGTATTCAATTTAGTTGTTGTTGAGGCTCAAAAAAACTCTACAGATGAAGTATTATATGTCTATTGACATTGATGCTGCATAGTCAATGCAATTACGTTAGTACAGTTTTCGCTTTTATTCTCTGTGATCTAAAGAACAGCATTTCATGTGTAATGTATAGTAATGGAGACACAGAAAGATCACTGAATCGGAATTGATAGCTTACAAGCATTCAACGCAGTACATGCTATTATTGCTATTAATGCATTGGTAATCTGGCATTAGTTAACGTCTGACCAGCTTGGGACTACGTAAATGTTGATCTTGTCACAAAGGGCATGTCCTGGTTCTAAATTTAGGGATAGCAAGAATATAAAATAAAAGGTACCTGGACACGTACCAAATGATTCTAAAATTATCCCAAAATTCTTCTTCTGTAATATGTGTAATAAATTAAGTAAAGAATCTTGAGGATTAAATTTGCATTTAATTTAATAATAAAATATATTATGTGTTGATTAGTTCAAGTTAATTTGGTTGATTATTATGATCTGACTCTGTTAAATACCTAAACTAATCACTCATAAACTATTTTAAAAACTTAAAGCAAAAAAGTAGTCGCTAAGTGAAATATCCCCTCTTAGGACCTGTTAAGTTCCTGGTATTTTTCCCATCAGCGGCTAACGGGTGGAGAAAGAATAGATTCAGTACACGAGACAAAAACAATATCTTACATTCTCTTTTTTTTCTATGGTACTTTAAGAAGCTGGAGAAAATATCCTCACGCGATGGTTTTTTAAAAATACCAAAGGAGTTTTGTTGAAGGAAATGGGTTTATTGAAATAAATGTAGTTTCATCATGTTAGAAAAGTGTCTTGTTCTTTTTTCTCAAGAATATCATTTTGACTTAAATCCTTTCGATTTGGTTCATTTGATGAAGTGTCCTCCATAGAGACATCGGTTAAAATTTTTAAAAAATTAAGCACTTCCGGGATCGCCAGAGAGATAGCTTTGTATTGTTCTGTAAATCTACGACAAAAAATATTTCCATTGTGCTGTACTATGAATGTTAAATTAGTTGAAAGGAGATATATTCTGTAAAGTACCTCTGTATTCTTTAGCTTAGAAAAATGTTAGTGTTGTTATCAGGAATTAAAAGGGAACCTGTTTTTGGTCACTACGAAAGTGATATGTATCCTGTTGCATTTACACCATATTTCCTGGATTTTAGATATATAACTGGAGGATAAACGTGTATGTTTATAATGTGTTTCAGCTGTTTTTAACATAAATTTTAAATGTAGAACTAGAAAATATAGTTGGCAACACTGAACTAACATCTACCAAAAAACAATTTACAATAACTAAATGAAATGTTTATGCAATTCTGATTCACCTTTTCACCCAAAATACTATTTTTCAATTCATACGATGAACAAGTGGACGAAATCTCAATCATTTTGAAATTACCTCAAATCAAAAAATATAATCATGAACAGTACTTCTAAGAACCCTACATGTCTTTTGCCAAAAGACAATATACTCTGAGCACCTCGTCCGATTGATTTTTTTTGTTGCACATATCTTTTATTCAACTCCCCTTTGATCATTCATTCATTACCCGTACATTTTTAGTAAAATGTTAGATAATACAAATAAAACTGTTCAACCAATCTTTCAATTTGAAATTCTTTTCCCGCGAGACAAGTTTTTTTAGTTCCGTATCTCTGTGTCACTGATATCCCCATCAAAATCAAAAACTTATTTGTCATAATTATATCAATATTGCATTAACATATGTTCAGAGTCCTTATATTTCCTGCATTCCAGTTGTAGAAATGACTGAAAAAAATCAATGGGAAAATGCGACAAGCGAATAGATACTGATTACAGGGAAATTCACGTCTGGACTCTTCGTGCCGGTCATGATGTAACTTTTATAATAGTGTTCAAAAACTTGCAGACACCGAGTGTTAAAAAACAAATTTATCGAAAAATCATTCAGATAAAGAAAAAAAACCCTCCACAAAACCATGATAACGATGAAGGTGATACATCTATCACTCACACAACTTCTCAAACTATAGCTTCGTAATTATATCTATCTATCAATCCATCTATCTATCTATATGTATATATAAATATCAGAAATACCCAGTGTTGTCCTGTGTTTTATATTTCTGAAATAAATGTGATTATATGAGTTAGCTATATTTGCTTCAATTAATTCTCTAACGAATAATCAGACGGAATTCATACCAAAAAACATTTTCGATGACTTTCAATATTGCATTAATTGAGCATCCTATTCAGATTGGTGAAAAATAAAGCCCGACACCAAACTATTACTACTACTCTCTACTACGTATTGAACTTAAAACACTGTCTCCATCTATTTCTCTCCCTCCCACATCTTCCTCTCAAAGGCGAAATATAAACTTCTTTATCGGACCGTCAAGTTCGCAGATGAACAATCAGAAGGAAAGTTGTGGATCTTTGATCAGCTCTCATTTCTACTCTCTCTCTCAGTCTGGTTTGTGTTTGTCAGTCTAAAAAAGGTCTTTGACGTACGCACTAACACACTCACAGCCACTACTATGATGCTTATACTTATTCTCTCGTCACATCTTTTTTTATTTTCCTCTTCACTAACATCATATCATAATACCTAAAGTATGAAATAGCACAATTTTTCTTTTTTTTTTCAATAGTCGCGAAAATATAAACAGAAACGGAAGACATATATTCTCTAAAAATCCCAACTTCCATGTGAAGTGTTTCTGGCATCTATCGCAATGACTTTCTCTGCTCGGCTCCAGGTAGAATAGATTTCTGCTGAATACACAATAATTTTCATCAAGTTATTTTGGAATATTTTTTTTTACGGAAACAAATATTGTAAATAATTTTAAATCCGAGGATTTTGAATGTAAAATAATGATAAAAAAATATCAATCAGTTTTAAAGCATCCGTTTTTGTCGAGAAATGTATCCTTTCTCAGGAAAATAAAGGTAAGAGAATATTGGAACAGGTTTTATTTCTGAAAAACTAGTTTTGTCAGAATTCCTTTTATGAACTATGATTTATTTAGATACATTTTTCTCTTCTGTATTATGTGTAAAACGTTTTTGTTTTCTTATTTTATGAAAAAGACATGTGTTTAATAAAATGTTGCAAAACGAGGACAGTTATGATTATGATAAATAGAAATCGCAAAGAGCTTACAAAGAACAGAACAGATTGGGTAGTATGGATGGGATTTATTTAAGTGGTGTTCTCTAAATAGATGAACTGACGACGGGACTACACCAATAAAACAGAAATAGCTAATGCCTTTTTTTTTCTTTAAGAAAATATTTTTGTATTGTTTAAATAGATAAATTAAAAAGTAAACGAGAACCTTCACGCGTAATTTGAGAAAGAAAAATATAATATTTAAACAAATTTTATCCAAAAAGAAAACCGGCAAAATCATTTTTTTTTAGAAAAAATAAAATGAAAATTTACGCGTATGAACAAAAAATTACCCCCTGGTTCTATGATGAAAAGAGATACTATAAACTACTTGTGTTCAAAATAACTTGATGGGAAATATTATATATTTACGTGGATAGAAATCTTCAGCTGGGTGTCCAGTTCGAATTTATAATTTCGATAAAAATCAAATCATCCTATAAAATCTTCAAAAAACCCTACGTTCTCTGCCGTGCAAAGATGTAATACTATGCAAAATTTCAGCTCTATAAATGCAAGATTGTGGCCTACAAAGTAGAACAGACACACCAGCGGATTTTGAACTATCTATCTATCTATTATAAATCGTATATATTAATTCAAAGAATCTTTATTCAATAGTGCTCAATACTTTGAGTAGAGAAAATATGTCGATTAAAGGTGAAAATTTGGTCTACAACAATGGTTGAGCTTCGTTTCACTATATTCGGCTCATTAAATAGACAAATTAGGACTTCAAATGATATATATACTGTACAGTTACATTCACTTTGATTTGAAACGTGATGGTTGGAGTAAGTTGTGATTGTTTATCTTGCAACACAAAACAACTTTGTTGACAATAGGATATTGCAGAAAAAAATCTCGAGCCTCTACTGAGCCTGGCTCTTCCGAACCTAAAAAATATTTCAAGTGACGAAAATGACGATGAAGTGAACGTGGCTCATGAATCTCCACTGACTCTGCAGATAAATAACACTGACACTTGACCAAATTAAACCAATTTTGAAACAATATAGATCAAAGAAATTTGGTAATGGGTCTACTTTGAGATATTTCAAGAGCGAATGATTAAATCTTCATCCTTGGCCTGACGATGCCGTTGACAAAAGTCAATCTTCGTGATACCCTTGTAAGGTTTTAATGTATAGTAACACTTTTACTTTCGAAAACTGAAAAAAGACAAATCAGCTTTAAAAAAATGCGAAAGGTGCTTGCCATCAACAGGCCATGACGAAGGGGATAAATAATCGAGCGAGTGGGTCCGCCCTGGAATGTTATTTCAAATATTTTTAGAAGATGAGAAAAGAAACTTTCACTTGATTGGACTCGTCACACCAAAAGAGAAAGAAGCATTTGAATTCCTGTAAGTGACACGCAATGAGCAGTGTGTTTGTGGGGGTATGGAGGAGTTGATTTAGATATAGTATCAGGAGACAGGTCTAACTCGGGCATTCCGGCATCACTTGCTATCAACGCCTTTTTGCACTTTTCTGTCTTCAGCAAATAGTTTATTCCTGTTTGAACCAAACATCTGGCTCGTTTTCATTAATCGTGTCGCCCCTTTTCGGTGAAAAAGGACGACGGAAATATTTTTGTACTCAGCGAATTTCTTTTTGTTTCATTTTTCCACTTCCACGACTTACACAAAGCATGTAGTTTTCGTTCATGTCTGTTCTTTTTCTTCAACTGAACTAAACTCCACAGGGGTTTCATCAGAGGCGGTTTCCTGAAGCAATTGACAATACACGGAAAACTATCAACCAAGTTTTTGTTTAGCTAGGGGAATGTAATTATCTCGTGCACACACGTGTCTACATACATATAACAAACACACGCATATATTCCCCTCAGAACCCAACATATATGCCAAAACACCCACTCGACACAAAAACCCTGTACACACTCACACGTGCATAGATTAACGTTCCTTCCAAGTATTTTATTTATTAAAATCAACCGAAAAAATAATGAATCTCATTCAAACGTAAGATTCCCTTCATCCTTAATGAAATTACAAATGGTTGCACCCCGCTGCTCTGCAATGAATCGATATGAATAAACAAGGCACAAGAAATGTGATTTAGTCCACCTATTCTACAGGCAATTAGTATAGGAAACAGGTGCTTTTGATAATGGGAGTCTAAGTCACGAGACATGATTTATACAACGATCTAATTTCCACTTTCATTCATTATAACGCAATTCCAATTAACAAATCGCCTTAAGCTTGCACTTGTTTTCCCGATATAAACATTTTAAGTCGATCTTTGGAGAAGAGCTCCTTTGAAATTTATCCAAATGCCAGGAAATGGCACCATATAACAAATGGCTTGAGGATCCAATTATGATAATTGCCTAAGACATTTGCCGAAGAATTTGGATTCCTTAAGCCGATTGTGCAATGTGGCTTGACGTTTCTTTTAAAGTTTCTTTATTTAGCGACTTCTTTAAAACAGAGTTTTCAAAGTCGACATAGGATACAACGGAAAGGTGATAGTGTTTTTTTCAGCCGATATATCTCGGCAGAAATTCAAGTTGCTATTATGCCTCTGCAATGAAGTAGAAAGAGGTATTTATATTCAATCATGTCTGTCTGTTTGACTGTCTATTTGTCTACACTGTATCTCTAAAGGTTCTGAACGAATTACTATGAAATTACGTGGTATTGATGGTAAATGGCCTAATGAAAGATTGAATAAATTCGGGGTCAAACTCAACAATTCTTTTCCAGTTGAAAGATATTTTCATTATTCAATAGCAGAGAAGTCATGAAAAATAGAAAAAAACTAAAACAAAATCTAAAAAAGGCTAGCTTTACATTCAAGAGAGGTAACTCAAAATAAATCCTTACAATCTTTCTACCATGTGGTATATTTAGGCTTCCTGAATTTCGTTTGAATGAAGTTCAAGAAATTTCTGTCCTGTTTTTACGAAGTTTGATAGAAATCATGTAAATATACATGTTTGTGTCTACACTCAATATCTACAGAAGTTCTTGTAACGATTGCCTCGTGCGACGTGATTTCATACAAAAAATACACTAATGTGGAGGCGTCAAATGAAAGCCCAGGTGATTAAACGCCAGGCCCTTGCAGAAGAAGTGGTGAAATTAACGATGTAATCAAAAAGTGAACTAACCAGGGCCCCATCAGAGGATTGAACTTATCCTATGTAAACCGGTTTATAATATCACGTAGCAGGCCTGCGCTCTGAAGAGACTGGAAGCAAGACATCCTGGGTACAGCTCCATAGCCTCGCGATACTGATGGATGCCTTCATCGATCGCACGTATAGAGGACTTTACATAAACATACCATTGCGTATTCTAAAAGACCTAATACATATTTCTTAAATCAAGATGCATTCGCGTCAAATGGTTTCAGTTTTTAGGAACGATACCATCAGCCGACCAAGCAAACGCCCCCCCCTCCACATTATTCACCCAGCAGAGGCTTGAATGTTTATAATAAACTTGAAAACGTCCTAAAGGTCGACCAGGACAGCATTGGCTGAACACTATTACTCAGGACCTAGATCATATTAACCACGAACAGGTTTTTATTATTGTAAATTTACTTCCATGTGAGATAGGAAAAATGATTTGACACAAAAAAACAATTTAACTGCAAAAATGGAGATATTCAACACTGTAGTAAGCAGGCGAAAGGCATTTTTGTTATAACCTTGCGTTTCAAGAATACAGAATTACATGAGTAAATAGGATCTGCTTTCAGTCTAAACATCTGAAGCAGTGGCTTTTAAACCATTTCTGACAACATGCCCCAGCTCAAAATATTTGAAGCCCCTTCCAATAAAAATGAAGAAATATGTTATTGAACAGGTATAATATGAACATGGATTTAGAAATTTATCAAAATTTGTTTTTTTGATCAAAGACGAAAGTTTTAAATAAAAAAGAAATAATTTTAGCGAGAAGAAGAATGCTTTGATTTAAGTTCTGAATTTTTTTCTTGACTATGACATGTCATAATAATACCACTTTAAATCAAACGTCATTAGAAATTTGATCTAGTGAAACCTTGACCCTGATGTTTACTACAAATGGTCTTGATTTCAGGCTCTAATTAAATTAGCTTCAGTCTCTTCGTAGGCACAGTTTAGTCAGTTTTTTCTTTATTCTATCACTCAATTTTAAGACACACAACACTTCCTGTCTGCTCACCTGATTTCCAAATTGTCTCCTTTCCAGAATTTGTGCATAGCATTTACAATCGCTGATGTACACTGGGGTAATAATACTAGCGCTAGTGTAGCGTTACTGGGGTGGGATGGAGGTGAAGATTCCCCCAGCTTATGCATCTCGCCCAGGTGCATATTTCGTATGCCCCCCCCCCTTATGAAATGGCCCATAGCCGTAGATGGAGGGATGAAAGAAGGAGTGGTCATGTGTTGAGTGGGTATTTTGTGATCGGAATTGGTCCGATCATCACTGGAGTTGCGTATCTGTGACTGGTGTATATGACTTCGCTGTGTATCTGGATCTGGTATTTCGCTTATAAAAAATAATCTCATTGACAACGGTATCCAACTATTTAGTGGTTGAGATGGTTGCATCTTTTCGCACTAATTCAAGCTCAACTGTAAAACTTGGATTTTGAATGCTGATTTCTATCAAGATATGCTTATCTTCTCAATGTGGGAGATAAGTATAATATAATCTTTTAATCCGAAGTCCACCTCAGTTCAGTGTTCCAGTTACGGATAAAGTGATTCTCTCTCGTAGATAGATAGATAAATTTAAAAAACAGTGATATATATATATATATATATATATATATATATATATATATATATATATATATATATATATATATATATATATATATATATATATATATATGTGTGTGTGTGTGTGTGTGTGTATGAACCGACTTCAGATCTATACTCAGCAAATGCGAAAAGTATCCAGTACGTTTTAAAAAGTTCGTTTTGATACCCTAATACAATTAAAAAATTTAATAATTTGGACCAGAGATTGAAAATTATAAAAAATGAAGATTACATAAATTATGTTGACAAACTGAATTTTTTGGCAGAATCTAGTTAATTTACAAAATGCATGAATATGTTGAAATAAACCTTTTGTAATATATGGGACACATTTTGCATCCACTGAATATACGGAAATATCATATCGTTTGCTTCAGGTTTTAGAAGAATCGGGATTGTCACCTGAAAACTGTAAATCATTGCCACTCTATGTAAATAAATAAGACTGCGAATAAATAAATTTGTTTGTTCTGAAAATTTTAATCAGAACTTGTCACAATTTTTACAGCAAGTGTCATTAAGTATGTATTCCCATTTTAGTATTTGATTATAGCTCTTAAACGAGAACATAGTTATGGATCTCCTCTGGTGAGGCCATTGTTCACCGAGAACGTGAACAATGGCCATATTGTTTGATTCCATGAAAGAAGACACGCGTGACACCCGATGTAATGAAAAAAAAGTGTTTGTAAGTAATCTTCTGATGTAAATTCACTCTAGTCTATCGTTTTTAATAAACACTAGCAAAGCATGGTTGAAAAGAAAATGATAGGCGTTTTTGATGATATACCAAACTTTACCCCGAAGAACTATCGTAAGTGGTGTGAAGAAATGGCCATATATTTGAAAGCATTAAAAATGGAGAGAAAAACTGCAATTGTTCTCTCTGCATTTTTCGCTTGACGAGTAAGGCCAAGGGGACATTTTTAGAAACGGCAGACTTTTGTTTCTGTGTAAATAAGGTTGAAAACGTCGACGAAAATGATTTTAAAAATCTTTGACAAAGCAAAAGTGATGAATTATGCTGAAGCAGTCACAGGTGATGCTGATAAAATGCAGAAGAAATAAATTTACCACAAGAAGGTAAAACTACGGAGATGCAAAAATGAAGTAAAAAACGGAAGAAAAAGAAATCATTTTACAAAAACGAGCAACTGGTCACTAAGGACGTAGATATCAACGTAAAACAACATTGAAAAAATGAATATTTCGGGAGTTTTGACATAGAGCATTTGAAAATTGAGTATAAAACCCAACAAACATTTTCTTTGAAGAAAAGAATTAGCTTCAGAAATAACTGAAAGATATTAATGCTAAGCAGAGTGCACGGATTCTAAACTTCATTAAACATTTGGATGTCAAGTGTCAGTACCGACACCGCAGGCAAGGCTGTGGTGCAGATACTACACATTGATCAGAGCAAAATAGGTCAGAAAAGGTAGTATTTATTTGCACATCCACCAGAGCGAAATGCGACACAAGGTCAGGCTTAACATAGAAAAATGGAGTAGCTCCTCAAAAAATAGTTCCAGCCGATGCGATTGTAGTTGCTAAAGCAACCATGCTTGCTAAAGCAACTGAGGTACTGAGAGCGTCAAGACTGTCTCTCTTAGTGCAATGGGACAGTGCTGCCCCGGTGCGAACCGTTTCCCTACACTGTAGCGTATTATCCCAGTATCAGCTTCCTACTGTTTGGATCCCAGAGTAGGAACATCTATTACAGAATTCTGCGAGCAACACACTCTTCATCTCTTTACCCGGCATAAACATACCTTCTGAACGATACAAAACATTATCATATTTGAGGAAAATTGATCTGAACCGATAATGGCTGCCATCTTCAAATCAAAGTGGTGGACAAATGACCATGAACCAGCATGAGCCATTCACGTTTTTCATGATCCTTAGACCAAGAATTTACAAAATGTGATGTCAAACTTAGGTGACTCGGAGTTGCATACATGACCTAACTCAGTAAGTGAGACAACCCAAAAGTTGTGAGATATAAACTTTATTAAAACTTGAATTGATTAGCAAGAAACATATATAGCATATTACATACGGGAATCAAGAAAACCGAATTCAGTTGACGCATGAGTCAGCATTAATTCAAAACACCATTTTACCATATTTTTTGAACGTCTATAGAAAGAATACATTTTTCAAAAGAAGATTAAAATTCATCGTCGATCCAGGCCCGAAATATTTCCTTGATCATCATAAAATCCCAGTGTCATGTTGAGTTAAATTTTGAAATCAGTTCCCAAAACGATGGCGTCCTGGAAAATAGACAAAAAACCCCACATCAATCATATTGGAATGAAAAAAGGCTTTTTTTGAAAGAATTCATTTTTAAGTCTCATTTGTAGTAATTTACGAAATAGCAATAAGAAATTATATTAATCAAATGGTTCGCCAATTGGGCGAATAGAGTAAGCCGAGCAGAAGAGAAATCAATGGAATAATTTCAATGTAGGAGTCTGCCCATCAATATTGATCCAATAATTTATCATTTTTAGGATCAAACTCATCTCCAAATTTATATCTACTTGCGATGTTTGTGAGACACAATTCGATAACGTTAGATCAAATGTGACAGTTTGCACTATATTACTGTTATTCTCAAACTTCATGGCTTGGTGGCACAGAAATATATTTGACTTTGTCAATCACTGTTTTAAAGAAATGAATCAGATGAAACATTTTAGAAGTCGATGAATGAAACTTTTATAGCAGTTTGCTGATATTAGCACTCATCACCTCCTTTTCCTTTCAGCAGTTGCTAAGAAGATTCATGTTTCTCAAAATCCAATGATTGACAACCCTGTAGACGAAGCAGGACAGACATTATACTCGTAATGGACGCGTTCAAGCTTTGAAATACGTTTGCTTATTTGAGAAAACTTACGCAGTTCACTTAGCGTACTTTTGTGCTGCAGCCCTTAGTTTGAGGATCAACGCTTTAAAACTAATGGTTTTTGTACAACTAATCCATTGTTAATCAATCAGTAATATTCACCCGTTTTGTTTACCCCTTTCTCACCTCTTTGCTTCATCCACATGTCGCCCCTTTTGTCCACCGTTTTGTTCACAATTTTGTAAGCCCTATGTTTCCCGTTCTGTTCACCCCTTTGTTCAACCTTTTGTAACTCCATAGTCCACCCTTTGATCACCCCTTTGTCCACCCCTTTCTTCACCTTTTGTTCACCATTTTTTCCACCTTTTTTTAACCCCATTGTCCTCATTTTTGTCTCCTCTTTGTTCATCTCTTTGTCCACCCCTTTGTCCACCCATTTGTCATGAAAAAAAAAAAGGAAAGGATTCTTACTTTCTCGATGAGGAACTCTGAATTAGAAACTGACGCTCCCTTGGGAATTGCAATGGGCATCCCAGTCGCTCCAAATTCTGGAAAAAAACAAGTAATATAGAATCAGATGCCAGAAATTTACAGATCTGGAAAAATAACGAGGAATATAGCATCCCGTGAGCGGCATTTACATCATACTTTATAAATTCCTCCAATCAAGCGAAATATATTTTTTTCGAATAAAGTTCTTAAAAAAAATTTATCTCTTAAAATGGCATTGAATTAAAACTCAGAAATCGCATCTATCCCTCCAACCGTTTCAAGACTGAATTTATCCCCAAATCTTACCTGTTTCTAGGTAACTCAAATAAGAATTCAATTTGTGAGCTGTTACCCAGAGAAGGAGATTCAGTTTAATAGAAAAGTCATTTTGAATGGTTAAAAGTGGCTAGAGATTTCCAAAACGGACCCGTTCTTCCCGATCTAGATATAATATTCTTTATAGCCTGTATACAAAAAATGGTTACCCTCTTCATCAAGACATTTCTCCCAGAAAATCGCGTATTACCCCCAAAACAACGGTTTTTCTGGTTATATGCTGTAACCCGTCCCGTGATTTTCCAACCCCTAAACGCATTTTAAGAGCCAATCAAAAAGTTAAATTTTGATCTTACGGGAGCTGTGAACAATTACTCATTCTGCTTTTTTCGCTGCATTTATTCGTACTTTAAGTGGGATATCAATAAATTGGGGGTTGATTTTCTATTGTTTTGTAGAAATAAACTGATACATTAGCGTAAATTATCCTTGGACACGAAGTGGAGGATTAATTTTCTAGAGGTATTCGAAGATAAACTAACCACTTATCATTGATACATCCATATCTATTGCTTCAAGTAATACGTATGTAGACAATATATACATTCCATATCTTGTATACAGCAATCCAAATTATGTCAGAATAGATGGGTATAAAACGAAAAATCTTTTGCAAACTTCAAATTAAACACACCCAATGTTTTTCCATCGCGTTTTATGCTCAAAGCAAATTCCCATTTTAAACGAACACTTTAATATAGTAACAATTCTGTCATTTCTTCTGTTCCAGCTACTTTAAATTAAATACATAGTTTATATAAATATATATTTTTATTGTTTTGCTCGTTCATAATTAGTATTCCCTGGTAATCCATCCAACTATTTGTCATCACGTAAGAAGTTCTATGCGATTGTTACCTTTTCTGCATTAAATAATGCGACTCTAAGTTAGCGATGATGAGAATTTGCTATTTTTATTTGTCGCATAATTGAATCAAATATCTTTACCGCAAATACTGACTCTATACCGAACCCTAACACACACTAAACACTAACCCTAAACACCAGCCATAAAAAGCAAATTAATGGTTTCTATTTTCCTTGTTGTTTTATTATCTGATCAATAAGTTGTACAAATATAATTTTGGAGCCTATGTGTTTTTGATGCTTACATAACATTTTAGATATACAGTTACCTTGAAATGAAAATCGTTCTACAAAAAGATACGTATTCTTTTATGGGCTTTATCTTAAAAATATCTTTTCACATATATGAAATATTATAAAATGTTCACCTTACTCTTTCAAACGACGTTTCAACTCAGTTAGTGCTGGGAAGAAAAATGTTAAAACGGATGCCAATGGGAGCTTTTAGCTACATCACTTAGACACAAACACAAAGCTACAGTAATCTGCCACATGTGTTTTATACTCTTTCGCTCTTCAATCTAAAAATAAAGTTCAAACAAAAGTCAATCGGCGCTATCAGTTGCGATACTTACACTCAGACCCAAAGCTCTCGTGCATGTGTATAAAAACTAATTAAATAATTCATACTCCTCATCTGTTATATACAGTTTCCCAAAATAATAATGTGCACATATGTTGTTGATATCAGCGATGGACGTCATGTGAAATTTAATAAAATAGCATTAATAAGAACTCAATGTTTTAACAAGTATTACTGAAGTATCTCTCATAACTTGGTAATCATTCTCCTGGAATAAACGGAAATGTTTCTGTGCTTTCAGTTTTAGTAACGCTCATATGAAATGATGTAGTAATCTTGAACTCAAATGACGTTCGGGATCCAGATTCCTCATTAGATCCAATGTTTCCACGCTCTATCATTTTCGACTTTTGTAACATTTGAAAATAAACGTTTTGAGCAGCTTAAATAAAATGAAATTCAAACCTGAACTCTTAATATATATTTTTGTAAACATTTATTCTTTGTCATAAAAGTGTTTGAATATAAGAAAATATCCACCACAGCCATTGGAGTGTTTGCATAACTTCTTGGGCACCCTTTATCATAAATAAAGACTTAAATACTATTATTGATAAAATCTTCTTCGAAAGATTATAGTTCAGAAGATAGAATGGTCGATATACTTACGGTTAAGATAAGGTATCAAATTGTCAGTGATCGTTTGTAAGCCTTGTTGAAGCTGTTTCACCTGTAATAAAATTATATATCTGGTATTCGTCACTATAACAACGCCGTATACAAATCTAGGGACATACATTGGGTGCAAAAAGTATCTGATACATTGCTAAAAGTTTATTTCAGCATATCTTTTCAAGCTTCAAAATTGACAAAATTCAGACCAAAGATTAATATTGATACAGCAAATAAAATCATGATAAAAATATCGAAACAAGACTGAATCTCCAATGTAGAAGCTATACAACCAAAATCCAAATTTATCAATGTTAAATCATTATAAGAAGGTTAAAATGAACATTTTTATCATGTATTGCATACTTATTGCACTCACTGTATTTTAAAAGTAGACCACCGATTGTAAACAATACGAACTTGGTAACTATTTTTCTCATGGAATTTACTTCCTAAGCAAAAGTGAATGTTTTTCATCGCAAATACACTTAGGGGACTCCGTATAAGGCAACGTTTGCTTCTTAGGAACAAGGTAAACGGTGAGATCTTCTTTGGAAGGCATTAGCATTGGGAGATAGGTATATGTCATACTCCCACGTATCCCCCATCTTATTTCAATACCAACAGATACATGATCAGCATTTTACTTTCCTTTCATTTTTTTCTCAAAGCCATTTCCAATGATTTGTTAAGTGATGCCCATATTAGGCTTCTTAACAATATGTCTTGTAGTAAATGTTTTTTTTTCCAAAGAGATATTTTGAAATTGGATTCTCAAAAGATTTAACCTCACCATCTACAAACATTATATATATATATATATATATATATATATATATATATATATATATATATATATATATATATATATATAACGCTCCCTTCTTTTGAGTTGAGCACTGTTAGGTTGGGTACCCATCTATTACAGCTATAATGCAATGCTCTTCCAATTCTGGAATGGAGCGCTTTGGTATATGTGGAATTATGCGTAAGAAAATATATTGGTTAATTCGGTCCTACTGACCGTCCAGTTCTGCATAGGGCAGGGGTAGAATGTTTGCTTCTGGGTCTGAAGCGAAGGTTTCGATCCTACGTCGTAGTACTGGAAAAGATGTACATATAGTCTATAGCCACACTGAAGAGTTGTATAACAACGAAACAGCTATTATACATATATGTATCGTGGATGTGAAGTGATCCGATAGAATGTTGATGGAAGTGACAATTGGAAAGTGAAAAAAACTTCGTGTTTTATTATCAATCCGTAGGGAATGTTTCGATGCATCTATACAACACAATGGCAAATTAAACAGACGATAATGAAACACAATTGTTCAGCAAACTGGATTGAAATCATTTCCGTTATATGTTTCGAGAGATTGATAGCTCTTGTTGCCGAAGTTTGGAGAGGGGGAGAGGATGCGAGGTTATTGTTTTTCTAAATTTGTGATCTTCATTGGTCAAAATAGAGATGTCTTAGTGTCAAAGTGGAAATCCCATTTGATATTCCACAACGAGAAATATGTAATGGAAACTAATTCAATCCAATTTCCAAAAAATTTGTATTTCCATTTATATACATGTGTGCATAGGTGTATGCGTATATATACACACACACACACACATATATATATATATATATATATATATATATATATATATATATATATATATATATATATATATATATATATATATATATATATGATTATATTTGTGTATATATGTGCTTACAGTGCCTGTGCGAGAATATGTGTGTTTGTATGTGTATACTGCAAATTTATTCATACAAACTTATATACTTTATATATTTGGATAGGTTGAGATAGCAGTCTATGATTAGCATTTTATGGTTATTTCCCTCGGAAAAATCAAGCTCAACATGAAATCGACGAATTGTTTGCAAGATTCGACCTCTGATATGTGCAGAAGGTAAATTGAGACAAGATTATTTCGGATATGCCTTTTGTATATCTCTGTGACGCGTAGATCCCGAGTTGAAACAATGCAAACGCACAAATAGACAGACGTACACAACAATTTTAAATGTTTAGATATAACATAGTTGTCCATATATTTCTCAAATCAGGAAAGAGATTACTTACATCGTATTTTCCAGCATAAGCACCTGAGATCCTTCCTAATGTAAAACTGAAAGGAAAAATAAAAGTAAAAATGAAATCTATTCATACTTAGAGAAGGGAATTAACTGAAACATCCTAGTATATTATCTTTTCGATCCGTTACCAATCTATTGGATTTTTATAAAGCTTTCCTCTTATCACTCAGATAGATCTGCCAATCGATAAAATGCATTAATACCTTAGGTGAGTAAGGGGGAAACTTGATACATGTTTATATCTCTGAGTGTCCATCGTGAATTCAAGGCACATTCGACTCTGTATGCCTTTGGACACACTTTTGTGATAGTGATGACTTGACTATGCACGTTTCTTAATACTTCCCTTAAAGTTTTTAATGTCTTGCTTTTCCCGTATTTGCTTTTCGAAGTCAAACAAAATAAAGCCTCCCTCCCCATTTAGCCACTTGGCTAATTTAACTCCAACACAAATCAAACCACTGCCGAAACGACCTGCATAATTTCTAAAAAGCGTTTCTCACCAACTGCCCATAACTCTAAGAGGGGTCTCTATTCATAGCTAATAATTTCCAATCTCCCATCTTCCTTTTTGCCTTTCACGTATGCATTCATTCTCTCACCTCCATTTTCGCCAACGTCCCTGTAATCACTTTTCCTTTTTCATTCCCACGTAAGACAACCCCCCCCAAAAAAAAACACTTGTGAGTTCTATCAATCTCCTATTCTTTTAGACAAAGTCCAAAACATAATATTTTTCCGTTTCAACCACCCCCCGTGAGAAAATGTCCACATGCCTCTACACATACGAACATACATATCTATTTACACATCTATATAAACATTTATTCACATAAGCCTTTAATGGCTCCCCTTATACATATATATATATATATATATATATATATATATACTCACTCTCACACACACACACACACACACACACACACATATATATATATATATATATATATATATATATATATATATATATATATATCTCAGATGTATAACCATATGATTAAGTTTTTAATGTCTCTCATACATTCTTGCATAGACTATAACATTCCTTCAGTATATTTATAACATTTTCCAACGTATATCATAATATCCCCATACGATATATCCTAACATTTCTACGATTATATATCACAAGAGAGGAGCAGACACGTTGCTTATCATAATTTAGATTTCCATTCACATATCGATTTCAGATGCCGTAATAAATTCTTGTTGGGGGGGAATAAACCTCCCCCTTTTCAACTGATCATCGCTGACACAGCATGCTGCCAAAAGACTTTGGTCATGTGATGGTTTCTATTGAGTGACTTCAATTATGTCCAAAATAATCATATCCTCATCTGGATGAATCATTCACGAATTTCAGAAACACTGCGTTAGACTTTGGTGTTTACTAGAAGCTTTAATAACATTGATGTTTCAATAATCAGGAGGTTTTCTAATTAATGTACAGCAGTGGTGTATGGTACTTTGCATCTTCGGTGTGCTGTGTGCTACGGATGCCCGAAACATAGAAATATTTTAATGTGTTGAAAAACTACGGTCGGTTGAAGCCTTTTGGGAAGGTGGTCTCCATTGTAGAAAATATAGGATTAATTAAAAATAGAATCTTAATTGGAAACTATTATTAGTGGATAATAGCGCTTGATCCAAATTTGTTTTTCATCAGTTCTTCTATTTCCTCTTGTCCGAGAGTGTGAAATTTCACAATCTACAATCAGGACTATCTTCCTTCCATTTTGCCAAAATGACTTTTACTGATATTTGATTTTTAGAGACATTAAATAATTTCGCGTTGTTGTGCATCTTTAGAATGCAGTACACTCAAGGTGCAAACCACCATACGCCCGTAAATTGTATTCATTACAGATGTCGTAAATGAAACAAAAAATCACTCTTACCTCATTTTGGTGACTGAGAAGTAAATATTATTGTTTCTGAGTCGGAGACTCAATTCTGCCGAAAAATTCTACAAAAGATAATCGATGAAAAAGGTTGTTTACATTGCAAAATAGATTTTCTATCGAAATTAGTGAATTCTGACTGCCACTTCATTCCAATGAAAAACATTAGAAATATCTACATGCTAAGGAAGAAGGTGTAAGGAATTATTCAAAGATACAGAACACTCTCTCTCTCTATATATATACATATATATATATATATATATATATATATATATATATATATATATATATATATATATATATTGATAGATAGATAGATAGAGTTTTCTATATATATATGTATGAATATACGTGTGTGCATATATGTGTGTGTGTGTGTGTGTGAGTGTGTGTTCAGACTTGCTAGGCACTAAAACTACCGTATTTATTCAACTAAAGTTAATAAAAAGATGAATATTTTTTTTGTTCATTCCAGGAACGTAAAAATCATCGTCAGTGTGTGTTGAGATATAGGCGTCTTGGATAGAAAGACTCACCAAAGTAATAGTGAAGACAGTGACAAGTGGCTTGTTGGGCTGGACCAAATAGAATTGTAGAACTGTGGGAATGCTCAGTTGAATCTTATTTTTCCGGAAATACATTTTTGGAGCATCAGAAGTTGAAAAAGTCACTTGAATCATGCTATTCGGGAACTTTTCTCCAATCTATAAAGACAGGAGAAAAATATCTTCTTTTAATCAAATATTCATTAAAACTTATTCGTTGAATTTTTATGATGAAGTTAACATTTCTCTGAAACTATAATATTCTATTAGGAGAATATTCCAATATTCAATTTCTATACATAATCATTCCATTTCGCTGTCTGTCTGTCCTTCTTCGTCTGTCTGTCTGTCGCTCTCTCTCTATGTATTTTTAGTCAAGATTTACTGTCTTTAAGTAGTATTTTGGTACTCAATATATATCATTAAATAAATAAAAACATGATGTTTCCACAAACAATTTTCGTACTTTTGATTTATTATTATTTATGTCTCAACTGGGTCTTCCTCTTCTTCTTGATGTCTAATAGTGTTCATCACACATGGAAAATTTGGGTAGGCGATGCGCAGCCTCAGTGTCCCCTCATTGGCTAACATATCGCACCTGCGCACTGATGCCACACAATCTCCGGCCCATTTAGCTGGTAAGCGTCAGTATCAGCGTGTCTGGCAATGTGGTGGAACAGATACTCCACTTCTATTTATTTTCTCTCCCTCCAGAGCAAAATGTGACACAAGGTCAGGGCTTTACGTTGGGAAAATTGGAGCATCCCATCAAGAATAGTTCCAGCCGACGCGACTTTGGTTGCTAAGCAACCATGGTTGCTAAAGTAACTGCAGTCACGAAAGCGTCAGGACGAGCCCGACCTATCCCTTCAAGTGTAATGGGACAGTGGTGCCCGGGGCAACGGATCCCCTGCAGCTGGGCCAAGTAATAGTGGCAGAGCCCAAGGACGAATCCAAAGGCTCTCAATGTGCGTAGCAATGCGCAGCCTCAGTATAACCTCAACACAATCTCCTGTCCATTTGACAGGCAAGTGTCAGTACCGGCGACTCAGTTCCTGCCGAGAAACAGATACTACACTTTGATCGATGCCAAAAATACCTGATAAAGGTGTAGCAGATATCTTCTTTGCTAGCACCCTCACGAGAGTGAGAGGTGACACAAGGTCGATTTTAACCTGGGATGGAGCACCGTCAAAAATAGCTACAGCCAACGCAACCGACCCTCTTAGTGACCCTCTTAGTGTAATGGGAACTGCTTCCCCGCAACCCTTTCAGTAGTGAAATTTTTTCTGTAGCATAGGTTTCCACTACTTCAAGATGAATAGAGGACGTCACCGTCCATATTGATGGACTGTCTTACTTAAAGTGAGCTTATCCTGTAATCATTAAATAACCATATTAATTGATTCCTGAAATCACCAAGCTGAATGAAAAATCTCGTCATATCTATTGTCATGAATGATGCTCAACAAGACATTGATCGTCTTTCGTTCAGCTTCTCTATCAAATTATCAAGTCGTTTTAGTCTTTTTCGCGCACTGTTGTAAGGAGAGGACGGAAACCTCATCCGTTATGTGCAATGTGTCCTCATTGCAATCTGACACATACACATTTTTGAGGTAAAATGAAGTAGTGCTCTTAAGCTGGCTCCGACATCAGTCGTCCCAGCCTGGGCTTCGTAGATCTCAGGTTTATTTGTCTCTGCTAGTTCTTCGATGATTGCTCTAAGTGGAATATACGTAAAGGCGACACTCTCTTCACAACATGAATTCGGTATCAATTGAATATTAAACATTAGAATCAGTAAAAAAAAAAAAAAATAGTTATAGCGAAGGTGGCTGGGCAAAAGGTCACATAGGCGAAGCAAAATCAAAGTTGTTCGAATATGACGACTTACCTACGTGTGGCATTACCTAAGAATCAGTAAGTAGATATTCTTTATAGTCAAAGGGTTTGAACAAAGGGTCACCTCAGCGACAAGAAATCAAGGCTCTGTTAGAAAATTAAGATCTGCTTACCTGTGGCATTATTGTGCCAATGCAAAACGAGTTGGGACAGGTAGTTTTGAGAAAATCTCGACTTTGGGCTGGGAGCTGAAAGAAATATGAATAATATTTTATAACAGCCTTCTACACTTTTTAGTATTTTAGGTGAATAAAATAAACAACTTTCTGTCGAATTCCCAGGATTTTATCCTCATCTGTTTTGCTTTGTGATCACTGGGTTGTTACGAGCAAATCGTGTTTGAAATAACAGTTCTCGTAAAATCACCGAAGTTGAGCAACGTTGAGCCTGGTCAGTATCTAGAGGTGCATCAGGAAATACCAGAATCCATAAGTAGCAGGGAATCATGTATAGGGCCTCATGTGGCGATCCCAGTTATCGATCTCAACACGAGGCCCAATATCACGAGCCAAAGGCCCCCTTCTTCCCTAACAACGAATCCCCTGACTGGCTCGGCTACAAGCTTTTGTGACCAGGGCTGTGATATTCATACCTAACACTCTTTTTCACTATACGTGATTACAAATGTGCAAATCTGCCCATTGTTTAATACAGAAATATATTTTGGTCGCAAGGAATGTGACTATTTTCTATACTTTTATCATAATCAATCATAGGATAACACTCATTACAAAGGAACAAAAAAAAGTTGTTTTTTATTTGCTCAATGTAACAAATTGACACTGAAGTATTGTTACAGTAAAAGATTTGTTATCAACTTGCTATGACAATCAAATCCGATGATCTTCTCTTGCTTTACATTTGATACAATTGATAAAGTTTTCCTTATCCCACCCCCTTTGAAACGTCTGGCAACAACGTCGTCCGAATGGTAACAAATACCCTGTGATGAGAAGATAATAAATACTTGAAAGGCTGGCGTGACACAATCTTCTAAACAGCCAACCTTCCATTTGGCTTTGTTGCCGACTAATCTAACCAATTAGAACATATTTACACATTGGAAAATTATACTTTCCGATGGTGAAAGAATAAAATTTTATTTTCGTGCTCTATTACTAGTAAAATGATTTCTATAGAAAATGAATTTCAGATGCACGTAAAGAGTTTTTATTGAGATTCATTGTTCTTTATCAAATGCAGTGTGAACTAACACAAAGATACAATCGTGAGATTCTTAGTGACAATCGAAATTACTACATTAGCTATTATCAAGCATTATCAACTCCTCTAAATATTGCTCATAAGACAGACACCCATTATACAGTGATTAAAGAAAATGTTGACCACTTACAGTTTGAGACGACAATGTGTATTGCAGAAGCTTTTTTTTATGGGCTGCTAAACTCCATGTGTCAAACACATAACTTGAAATGACGAAGTAGAGCATTTTGTCATTCGAAAAAATGTTTGGCATATCATTTGGGGTGAACGGGATTGTTCCTTTGTTGTTCTTGGCATATATCATTCCCTGAAAGAAAAAGAAACCATAAATCTGACACAAAGAATCATCAAAGAACAAAAACTGGTTTGGTTAGTCACTCAATGGAAGTCATCTGACCAACTTCCTTTGGCAGTATGCCGTATCAGGGGTGATCATATAAGAATTTGAAAAAGAGGTAATCAGTGAGTAAGTTTTTTCTCTCGCCTTTGGTTGGGCAGTGATCACTAAGAAAGTCTAAATTTTCAAAAAGCAAACATGAACGCTGGCACAAAAGATGTTTCAATTTAGAATAAACGTTTACAGCTAATTGACCCCCTCTTTGAAATCCTGATTAGGGATAAGTTCAAAAAAGCAAAACAAAAGATTTTTGTAGACATACTGAGGTGTAAATGTTGAACATTTCAGCTTTCTAGTCCATTTGGTAAGGACTATGCTCGTGAGACATACATACAAATATACATAGCCAATCAGCCGGACCAACTTGAGAAGTAACGCTTATGTTGACAACTTTGGTGACAGTTTGGCTTGACGGTATCAGATAACATGGAAGGCTTCAAAGAAGATGCAATAGGTAATCACTTTACAAAAGAACGAAATTGGTGAATAGATGTATGCTTATGAGGGGCAGAGTGATCGAATGGTTAACGATAAGAAGAATGTAATCAGCGACCCGAGATCAGCTGAGGTAGTCTGTGTCCTTTTCACACTTATGCCCCTTGTGAGAGGCATGAATTCATCTCTTATTTCCAGGTCTGGTTAAATAGGAGGACAACTTGGGCCTTCTTGCCATGGTTGACAACGTCAATGAGACCGCTTTGATTCTACACCAGCCTGATGAGGAATGGGCTTTGTCAGGATATTTCACCCTGGACACAACCACCATAATATCATCCTTATTGCCCAAAAGATCCTACATTAGGCTATTAGATAGATAAAAATAAAGGTAAAAATTAAATTCATACACACTCTGAAATCAGAAAAGATAATCAAAGATTACTAATTTGAGCACGGTGGAGTAATGGTCAACGCGTTAGACAATGGAACCGGCATCAAGGCTGGAAAAATGCTGAGGAAAGTATGAATTCATCTCTCCTACTTTCAGCTATGGCTTTCTGACATTCAAATAACAATCAGCCAAGAAGAAAGACAACTCTAAATTCAAATCGTGCTCATTAGAAAATAGTGACGACGGGTTACAATTAGCCCCTACCTTCCTAGAACCAATATAATCATACAATTGCCATTGGAAGTGTTAAAATGTCAGAAATTATGTTAAGTGCAACTTAATGAACCAATAGAAGAGAACGCACTTGAAACCTAGAAATCTTTCTCAAGAAATTAAACCCGAAACAAACGAAATCAAATTCTAAATGCATACATCCACTTTTAGATGCACTTGCATCTTCTATGCCGATAGCCATCATTGACAGATTTACCGAAATGAGAGTAACGTCCCTTGCTATATCTTCACACATGATACCGTATTTACTCAAGTTCAATGTACATTGAATATAATGCAAATCCCGCTTTTAGTAACAACAAATCAGTGATCTAACAACCACGGGTGTCAACTTATTATGAAAAGACGTTTTTTGCTTCTAAATTCTATTGCAGTGGAAGAAATGTAATGCCAGCAAATATGGAATTTGAAAATAGAGGGGGTAACGAATGTAGGGTATTTTATAAAATTCCTCAATTTTCATTGTGCTAAATTATCAAGCATAGGTAGAAAACACAGTAATAGACTAATTATATGTTAATTGAATTATCAAATAGCAGAATGGAGAAACTTTAAACAAGCTATAAAAACTCATGAACACCTATATGACCTATTAGTCAGGTAATCGGCCGTTGTGTGTACACTGTTCGAACGAACGTTGTCTTGCATGAAGATAAGTTTCGTGAGGAGGCCAAGAGACTTGTTTATAAAACATGGTTGCAAATTGTTTTAGAAAAATTCAAAAACACACGCCAAAGGCTAATCTACCCGTCTCCTACAACGCCAACCGAAAATATAGCTCTTCGGTCACCTTACTGGTGCTTAGTCATATAGGAAGCTCCCCTTTTTTGCACCTCAACCCTTACTTCATTCATCCGGTCCATCAAGGATAGCTCGGAACTCAATAGTAAAAAGAACAACATTGAAGACAATTTTCTAATATTTTCAAGCTTATTCCAGACGTATCACCTTGTTTCTGGGTTTCAAAAGTGGTCGAATATCAGTTCACATACATTAAGTAGAATTCAGCATCAATATGATTTGGACACGTTACCTTAATCAACATCAAAATTACAAGCTTATCAGTAGAGAGAAACATTTTACCAGTAACATTTTATTTACTTACTAAGTTCTTCTATATACTTCTGTACCCCAAAATCGCACAATCGATTAATTTTCTATCTCAAATAATGTAAATTTATCCAAGTTATTCTTGAAACTATTTATAATTGTATTATTATTTTTTTACATAAGATGTTGAAGTATTCCAGCTTTTCAAAATTCTTTGGGAGAAAGATCAATTTGTTTTTGAAACTTCGGTTTGTAATAAACGTAGTTAGTAAATTTCCCATCCTATTTAGTTTTTTATACTGAAAGTTTCAATCAAGTCTTGTCTTTTTCTGATCTCAATCAATGTAGTCATGCCTTAATTGAATATCCTTATATCTTAAATCTCTCACGCCACTTATCATTCTAGTATTTCTTCTCTGTACTACCTTCATTTTCAAAATTAAATTCCAGTTACTATGTTTAAAGTTCGTTTGCACATGTACTCTCTGGAAAATAAAGTCTTCTATATTTTTTTCATCTGACAGATCCATAGTGGCTTAGTCTGGGGGATTTGTAGGCCAATAAGTTTCGATTTGAGCCTTTATGTTGACAGATCATTTTAAAGATTCTCTCCGATATCATTCATGTCGTAGGCATCTTGCAATGCAAGAATTCACATCATAATCCACAGTAATCTTAAAACATAAAAAGCTTTACCCCACGCTTTGTTTGTTGGTTTATTTGTTGTTTTTCTGTCACACTGATGCAAACAAAAAGAAAGGAAGCGTATACTGCGAACACAACGAAATGGACGACGGTTCAGCTGTGTGTTTGTGTTTGCTGGAGGCAGGATGCTGGTAATATGATTGCAACTACTACTCTTGTTAATGACGAGTCAGTTTCATTTTTTTACCTAATCCTATTGACTTTGTTCTAAAATTATTGGAAAAAAATATGAAGAAATTCAGAAGATCAGCAAAATGTAATTTTTTTCGAGATATGCTTTTTTTGGTTTGCAATAAATACATTTATATCAAAGTATATATTTGTGTTATTCATCTATTCATAAATAAATCCGATATTTTCACGGATACTATGATAGTGTAAATATAAATATGTGATACTAATTCAGAAAAAAAGTATAAACTCTAATTACAAAAACTTTGATAATTACATTGATTTTCCCATTGATGAGAAGCAACACAAAAAACCTTATTGGAGAACACTCACCTTGTGGTTTGTTTGCAGGTATTTATCGCTAATAACAGGGTTCGAGATCAGGCCATAGTCCAAGACAAAATCACCGGCTAACGTATAAGTCACTGACAAAAGAAAAATGGCAAATAAAAAATATTTTCAAAATAATGTATTCTTTTTGAAGATCTATATAATACTAAATGTCTGGTTTAATTTATCTGTGTGTGATTGATAAGCTGAAGCAGTGCACTGAGGCCAGAGGTATCGAATTAAGGTAATCCTAAATTGCACTGAGTTGAGGAATGCCAAAAAAAACAAAAACAAACAAAACAAAACAAAAAAAAAAACAACAAAAACTCTTGTGATTTGAAGTTATTTGATAATAATAGTGTGGGGTCTCTCATCGTGCTTATCCTTATCTATATTAGTATAACTGATTTTCCAATGGAAATAATTATTAAATCCTGATTATGTAATAACCCCTTTTATTTATTATTCTATCTATTAGCAAACGTGTAAAGAATATGTTTTATTCCGGTCATTTCTGGTTGTTCTAATTTTATTAGTTTGACCATGGTTGTTTAGTGCACAATAAGAGCTTCATTGCATAAAAGTTCTAAGTTTTCAAAGGGATGCTATATTCATGCCTTTTAAATTTTCACTTGCACTTTCGAGGTAGTTAAAAACTATCAACCAAAACTGCCAACATAGTCAACATAAGTTTCTCCAGTTTTAAGTGATTCTAGCTGCTATCCATCTGTCAGGCATTCAGAGACTAGAGTGTTGAAAATTCAAACATTTACTCATGTCTAGATTCCTTTTTATTTTCTGCCCTGCCCCACGAAAGGAAAAATATTTTTTTAGAGACGAATCAATTTACATTGTGCGTTTATGCTAAATTGGTCCTTTAATTTGTGTACGGCAGCATTATTGTTTGTCTTTTGAACATTTGGACTTTTTAATGATGCCACATTAAGTGAAAGAAGTAACTTATCCATTGATTACCTCTTCTTACCAATTTTCTTAATTGAACACCACCAACACGAAACGCTGCCAAAAGATGTTGGTAATGAGACTGTCACTATTGAGTGTCTGAACTATTTTATATCGAACGATGTAGTGGGCTCAGTTTATAGTATATCCGACAACCCTGTGACCCATAGAGTCACCCTCTGTGAGGAAAATAGAGCAATCCGATGAGACAATAATGAACAATGAACCTGAAGGCCAAATTACATCCAGATGTCATACACAATTGCAAATGTTAAATGAATTTTTATCAGAGAACATCCCATAATTGGCAAAAATCGGCGAAATCATTTAATCATAAGGGTTAGCGCAAATCAATTATTAATTACTAATCTTACGATAGATACCATAGTAACCAATGCCAAATTCAATTACTTGATGTATAAAAGGAATGATGTAATTGAATTGTTATTACTAAATTTCTTAAAATAGAAAAAATTACGAAAATGATAGTTAGTGCCTTAAAGTTTATTCATCAATATATCATCTTTTTTTTACAAATACTGTTTCTTTACAGATATTTATCCTCTCAAGATAAATAGTGTTACGAAAAGAGAAGTTTTTCAGATTTCAGAGATATGGGAGGTTTTTTCGTCACATGATGAAACTTTTTTAAAAATCGTACCACATCAAACATTTTGAGGTGTTGAGGTTTGGTGCATTTAAAAAATGGTTTAAGAACCACTGGTCTACATAGTCTGAATTCTAATGATTTTTTACTTACCTGGGAACTGGGTAACCTTTGGAGCGACCTGATTATTTATGGCAGATACTGCACTTTTACAAATCTGTCGAAGAAAACATGCAGACCATTGGAAAATAACATTTTAGATGATACAGAATATACTCGTATATAAGTCGAATTTTTAAGACCAAATAATTTGATAAAAACACTTGAAACTAAACATTTGGGATCGAACAATGCATGAATAATAATACCGTAACTTTTTGTAAATAACTCAGTTCCAAAAGAGAAACATATTTAATGGTTATTATCAGCAAATAATGAACATGGAGAATACCAATTATCGGTGAAAATTCATGTAACACTTTCAGTAAATAAGCTCATCTAACCACAATTGAGGGAACCTCTATCACTGTATGAGTATGTGAGTATGTGTGTGTGTGTGTGTATGTGTGTATATGAGTTGACATCCACCTGATATATTTGTCAGCATACAAGGCAGTGCAGCGTTGAATATGAAGTTTTTTTGATCAGAGATTCTCGAGAAATCTAATAAAAAAATACAGATCATAGATCTTCCTCCTCAGTTTAAATATCTTTCTTGACTTCCACTATCTACAATTATCTAAATTTTGATGTACAATATCTGATTTGGTATCACTGAAGAGAAGTAGGCAGATTACTTCAAAACTGTAGTTTCGCACGATCGACGGAACATTATTTTACACGACATTCATGGCAGGCTTTGCAACAGACACACCATAAAGTGTGATCCAACATGTACATTTAAAATGGTCACCGCCCTCATGATCACAACACTGTGTTGATTCTTGGTTTCAGCAGTCTATATAGGAATTATTAACTCTTGGTATTATGGTCCATTACTCTTTTTACATGTACCACGGCATTCTAGTTAGGTTAAGTTGCGTTAGATGAAAATATAGGTTAGGTGCTGACCTACGCGCCGTAATTGAAAAGGGCGTTCACCTATTCACAAAGCATACATTAATGATTTCGTGACCATTAATCAAGGGTCGACCTGTACACGGAATTGACTTATGCACGAATATATACGATAACTAAAGCACAAATGGATTAGAAAAATCCAATCCTTTCTTTTCTTAGAGAAAGTCTTCATAAATAAAAATAATGTCGAAATGCTACTCTAAAGCCAGGTCTATTGAGGGATGGAAAGCTAAGACTTCAATGACTGTCAACTTTGTATGTTGCAAAAATTTTATGAAGGTGAGGAATGACTGAACGGTTAACGGTAGGCGGAATGGAATCGTCGATCTGAGTTCGAAGTCTGGTCCAGATAGTCTGTGTTCACTTTGTACTAATGACCTCGAGAAAGTCATGAAACCATCTCTCCTCCCCAAGCTACGGGTAAATAGTAGGAATCAAAGATTCGTCATGCTATCTCTCCTTAGACATACTCACATTAAAATCATCAGTGGTGTCCATGCTGGGTTATGGGAATAAAAAAAGAATTTCCTACTAGCAGAAATACAACACAGAAAATGAAGTGTCTGTTGGTAAATAACAGAAACGGATTATCCATAGTCCAGTACAAGATTTCCTGTCTCTTTTATCATGTCGTGGGAACACCATTCACGGTTGCGTTTTGCAAGATACTATGACGGTGTCTATCCCTCTTCACGCTGTCTCAATTCTACTCCTTGAGCTAAGTGTTTAGCAGGGAGGCATTAAGAACCAATTTTAAGTCTTTGGTATGGCTCGGTCATGGATTGAACCCACGACCCACCCGTGGGCAACAGAGATCAATACCCAGGTGCTGTGAATGATCATCGATGCCAGCAAGGAAGGTTTGAAAACTCTTCCTGATCGGAATCCTCCTGGAGTAAGAGTTTCCAAACCTTTTTTGGCATTGCAAAGTGCTTCAATATTGATGCTATCTTCGTAGGCTGGTCAACTATAAGTCATCTGTGAATGACAAATAAACTCAGTTTCGTTTCTAAAAATGGGATTATCTAATGAAATCAATGTTAGGATCCAATGAGATGAATCTATTTTCGATTTTTTAAAAATATATTTTCAATGGTTCACATCACCAGATAATATAGTTCCCTTACAACCATGCAGCACATCCTTTGCGGCCTAGCACCGGTCTGTAGCCCCGTGGCCCTGTGGCCCTGTGGCCCTGTGTCTGGGAACCTCTATCCTAGAAGGCCGAAGACTATGGATAATGATAATTTGAATAAAATCGTTAGAGCACACCCTTACCAAAAACCCAAGAGATTAGGCAAAAAAATCATGCATCGTGTCCAGCTTTACAAGAATAATCTAATGCAAATTATAATTATTTCGCTTTCCCGTGAACACTCGAATAGCAGTGGATACACCGGTTCTCGTAAGATCACCGAAGTTTAGCAACACCGAACTTGGTCAGTACCTAAATAGTTATTCGTCTGGAAGTACTAGATGTAACCAGCTGGGAAGGTATCGTCTGCAATCATGCTGATCTCCAAATGTATTGAACACTTCTTTGGAAACCATTAAAATAGTCAAAATGGGAGAAGTTGAACTTCTGAGCAGTACTCTCTCCCAGTCACAGCAGCTCGAATTCCTGAAGCTGCTAAAACCGCTCGACAATTTAAATCAGTCATAAGTACATGAATGTAGACCCGGTGATTTTGAACCCATAAAGAATTGGATTCGGGTGCGAAAAGCGTACCGTGGCTTAAAACTGAGAAGTATTATAACTCAACTGATTAATTTTTAACAATACAATAGTATCATTCCTATTTCTTAATTGCATAATACTATTAGTTACTAATCTAATCACCGTGGCCCCACAAATGGACCTCCCTACTAACTAGCAAACTAGGACTCTCCTTTCTTTGCTCGTCTCTATATCTTTGGGTCTGTTTGTGTCTCCAGGCGCACCTCGTCACCTTTGAGGTTTAAAACCTGAAAACTGAATTACACCACTACACAGCACCAAGAAACTTTTTCCTCAAAAAAAGTGCTTTTCTATGGTCATGTTGGACCAAATATTGTGCTGGTATTTATTTTTAGATGACAGAGATAATAGATCTATCTGTATGAGAATACTTCTATGCATCATCTAAAAATCTTTTTTTTGTTGAAAAAAGCAATTTTTTGGCTTCTGCGGTGATTCGTTTATGCAAAGTACAGATAATTTTGAATAGATTCGATATCAATAATGCTGGAATCTTTATAATAAAGAGGAATTAATCGAAGCATGAAATTACAACATTTGGCTGAAGACCAAGAATTTAATTATACATGTGCGAAACCATACAATATGTGGTTCTTCTTTCAACCTGGAATATGATTAGATTACTTCTTTATAGTAAGGGGCATTTCCAGTTGTTACGATGGGTAATGGAACAAAAAAGATTCAGAGCCTCATATGTAGACATAAATTAAAGCAATTATCATAAGAAATTACCTGTAGGGAATATTAGAAATTAAACGAAAGCAGGACTTACCTGGTCTTGCATCATTCTCGTGATTCTTCCCTTGAAAAAGTACAAGATTATTCTGAGAAACCAACTGCTGACTCTAATTTGGAGTTTAGTGCTGCAAGAACAACCAGTGGCCCTTACGTTCAGGCCTCCATTATTTGTTCTAGCTGCAAATAGATATAAATTGTTTTTATCGTTATGTGTCAATTATACCTGAATACGTCAAGAAGTTTATATTATCTATTCTTCAGCATTTTTCATACAACTAATTTTTGTTGAAATAGAAAAGTTACTATCTCTTTTCCCTGCATCCTAGCATGAGATCTACAAAGATTTTGGAGTCTCCCCTCCATTGGCAGCCCCTTCAGCACAGCTATGCCTCTGGATACTTACTTGGTAAAACGGTGAGATCGACTTGAGTACCCGACATAGTGAGTTTCATAGAGCCAGAACGCCGGAGAGTAAAGCTACAAAAAAAAAATAGAATATAAAAGTAAAACCAAACAATGAAAATCTTAATAAAGCGACTATTTTTCGCAATCTTTGGGACAATACTTTTATAACCGCATCAATTTTCGCAAAAGAATGAAACGCCTGAGATTTCCACGTCAATTTCATTTTTCAGATGCACCCAATTAATCTCTATAAGATGTTTATTGGTCGGTCGGTCCCAGTTGGTTTAAACAACAGAAATAGGAAGTATGAGGTTTTGTTTTTCTTCATTAATTGCTATTATGTCACAGGAGGTGTGATATCATCAATTGATCACGTATTGAGTGTCTGATTTTTTACACTGTTACCAAGAATCGTTTTTTTGATAATAACTGAAATTGTCTGCAAAAATAGCTAAAATTGGTTGAAAATTCCAATTCCCAGCAAACTTTATAGCTAAAAATGTTATACACACACACACACACACATATATATATATATATATATATATATATATATATATATATATATATATATATATATATATATATGTGTGTGTGTGTGTGTGTGTGTATATATTCATTTAAAGTCCACTCATCAAATGAAATAACCATACACTAAGACCCAGTACAAATTATCGATAAAAATTCTTCATTTAAACTTACTAATTTTTTTTTTTATTAGCCAGATTTTAGGATGAGCCATCCTCACTTTCCTCTTCCTCTTCCTCCTGTAACTACTACCATAACTAGTAATGCTACTACTACTAATTCGCTTAGAATCCCATTGAAATCAGAAATCACATGGACGTATGCATACCGGGCGCATCGTTGAACTTATGGTTCTTGTTGCATTATCATCGTCATCCATTATTGAATAAAGGATTTTCCCGAGGCATGCCAGGTTTTCGTTTTTGAGCATCACGATACCAAAATATTCTGAACTTATTTAGGTTATCATGCTATTTCACTTTCTATCGGACATAGTTTCATCCATGGTGTTGAGAGACCCATGCTATCCAGCAGTGCGTGTATTGCATACTTCTTAGTTTGAGATTCGATTTTTAGGTTTTATAACATGAATGTTTCTAAGTGTCAAGGAACCGAAATGGAAGAAAACTATTAAAAAAAAATCGTTCACAATCTAAGACGTCATTTGAGTTAAGAAGAGCAACAATTATTTGTTGGCTGTATTGGATGAATTAAATAAAGAACGAATCGAATCAAACGATGATATGCAGAGAGGTACCGAGTCGAACCTTTTCTAGGCAATGTTCCATGACAGCTCGTAATCTATCTGGTTGTAATGAGTTATTTCCTGTCGAATAGTATTCTTCAGTTTCAGTAACAGTATGAGGCTTGCTCAAGTAAACTCTTCCCTTCCCCAGAAGATAATCCTAAAAGGAAGAAAATAATTTCAAAAGTCAAATCTGGCGTACGTGGCAGTCATTTCTGATTTCTGATCCACGCCAAATTAATTTGTTGAAAAGTTTTAGTTCAAAGTAATTTCCAAGGTCCCAAGTGATTTTTTCTAAAGGGAAAATTTCCCTATCTTTTTATTAAATCAGTTATACAAGTTTTAATATGAAAAGCGACTTTTACAACATCTATCTCGAAAAATTGTTTCAAGAAAATATCTAAATGAGTACTTACAACCAGATCTTTTTTGAGTAGTAATAATTCCCTCCGATTTGAAGATCATTTAGCGTCACATGCCAATTGAGACCACGACCAGGTAAAAGGTTTACTTTACCAAATGGCCTAGAAACCGATATTAATTTTATGCTGGAATAGAGAAAAGTGATCAGATTCACTTTGAGATTCAATGAGCAGCACATTTATACTTGCAATAGATACAGGAATACAAGATTAGTTTATCACTCAATCGAAACTGTCGCACGACCAACATCTTTTGGCAGCATGCCTTGTTGATGGTGATCAATTAAAATTGGAAAGAGTGGCGATCAATAAATAAGTTAACTTTCTTGTATTCTGTTGGATCAAGTTTAGATTAGAAAAAAACAAACAAAAAACAAAACAAAGCAAACAAACAAAAAAAAATAAGTGGGAAAAAACTTGCGACAAGCTTAGTATAAACTTACATTGTAAATTAAATACCTCACTAAAAACCTATTTAGAGGGTTGATCTTAGTATTACGTATAGCAAATTGAGTGTTCTAAGCACATTTTGAACAGCTACCACGTAGGGACTAATAATTACTGCCAAAAGAATGTTTTTTAAGCATTGCCACCCACTCACTTACATTTCAATACGTTCATATAAATGAAGAAAAAACATCGTGGATGATGCTGATTCAAAATATACATCTAGTTTGATTTTATGTACCTAACTCAAACTGTTTTTGAGAAAATCCTAGATTAAAAATACACACAAAAAGTGTTTTTAGACAGACTTGTTTTCTGCGAAAGTAGACCATGTAGAAATGAAAAATTTCTTTTTTTTGCAGCGAAATATAACTATAGCTGTATGCTATAGGTAATCAGATCGACTGAATTTAGAGGCATCATTGTTTCTGATCTGTGATGTGTAGTTCTTAACATCTTACGATACAAACACACACACACACACACGTTAGTACTTAATATATATATATATATATATATATATATATATATATATATATATATATATATATATATATATATATATATCGAGAGATGATCATCCAAACAAGAGACAATTTATACATTGTATCATATTGGAAAAGTATATGTAAAACAGGGAAAACACAGAAGAAAATTACATAAATTGCAAAGACAGATATTGGTTGATAAGTAACTGAAATGACACAAAAAAATGTTTGAAATTTTGTTTCCTAATATTGAATGTTCAAAGCTATAAAGCTTTCAATCATAGGTAAATATTTGTTCACTGGTTCATTCTACATTCTTCTTCACTTGGTGTGCAGGTGAATCGTTCCTAAATGTTCTATACAAAACCGCACCAATCAAGTTCTTGTTATAATTTAATGTGCTTTTCCAGCTTATATTTAATTGCAATATTTTGTACAGCAATACCTTAACTGTACTGCAACTCATTAAAGAAACTGACACTATTCAATACATTTATATTAATTCAGAGTATCTATGTCATTTCTTTTCTGAACATATCAAAATTGAATCAAGATGATTGAAATATCGTGAAATCAAATTTACTTGGAAAGTTTGTAATATAATCCCCCGTTTTTTTCCATGTCAGGTATCCGGGTATTCCTCATCGTTTCATAAAGTTTGTCAATCCCAATTTGAGTGGCTGAAATAGGAAAACATTGGAAGAGTTAATCATTCAAATGAAAATTTAAAAATTAATTCCTAACACATCACGTTTCTTTGTTTGGGTCACTCAAGTCACTTTGGTGTGATATCTTTATATTGTCCTCAGTGACTGATGTCGTGGAAATAAAAGAAGTGAAGGAACACAGGGCTGCCTTCTCTAGAGAGCATAGTGATCCAGTCAGCGAAACAAGTTTCTGTACCCAGATTTTTTGGATATATATATATATATATATATATTCTAAAAATCTGGTTACAGAATATATATATATATTTATCCTAAAAATCTGGTTACAGAAACTTGTTTCGCTTACTGGATCACTATTCTATATATATATATATATATATAGATAGATATATATATATATATAGAGAGAGAGAAATATAAAAATATAGAAATAAAAAATAAAAATAAAAAATAAAAATAAGATAAAAAAATAGATAAATAAATACTCTCCCAAAACTGAAATGGGGCATTCTGGTGGATGAGGAATTGTACGTCAGTTAAAGTCGGTCCTACTGACCGTTCCATTCTGCGTAATACTTCTGGATCAGAAGGTTTTGATCCAACCTCGTGGTACTGGATAGTCTATAGCGACACCAAAGAGTTTTAATGTAGTACAACTGTCTGTGGATCACACAACTATATATATTGTGTCATTCCCATGTTTCGATGTATCATATCTCTTCAGTGTGGCTATAGATTTTCCATTATTCCATCCAGTACCGCGAGGCAGAATTGAAACCTTCACTCCAGATCCGTAGCCCGATATCCTACCTCTGGACTACGAAACTGGACAGGCAGTAAAGCTAAATTTAAGCGATATATTTTAAATTACACATAATCCCTCATCCACCAGTGTGCTCAATGCTCAATTCCTATAGAAGAGTATTGTGTAAGCTTTCAGTGGATAAGTTACCTCACTTAAAGAGTGCCCAACCCTGAATAGTGGAGCATTAATTAATATATATATATATATATATATATATATATATATATATATATATATATATATATATATATATAAGTTACGTATCTAAAAATTGTACATATATATGTATATATGATGAGAGCATCGCTGCGTTGAAGTGATGACCTTATCGGTGGCAAGTTCAATTCCTATTTTCTTTAATTCTTTATTCTATTTATGTTGTCTAAATTGAGTGATATATTAACCGTGTAACGATGGGAGATCATTTGAAAAAAGTTTCCATACAATATAATGCAATTTATAATTCATATCAAGTTTACAAGAGGGAATGAGACAGACTCAGGAGTAAGGGTGTGTGGAGACTTTGATTGTTAATTTATTTATGAATTAATTACTATCCCATATATATTTCGGGATGAGTTCCCATCTTCAGTAGCACGTGCGTACCTTTCAGTGGTTAAAAAGTTTCCGTAGAAAACAAATTTAGCATCAGATGTTTTGCTTTGAAAGCAAAAATGAAAATCAAGAAAGAAGATTCCAGAGAGCTCACAATGGTGAATCCGTACTGTATTGTTTTCGTGAAGATATCTGTGGTGGTATGGTTAGATATTCTTTCGGAAGTAGTAGCATCAGTTATGGGTATTTTATTTGATTTGCTGGTCAGAGGAGGTAGGTATTCTTAAGTATCAATTATCATGGATACTTAGGAAATGGAAAGTAGTTTAGTGTTAGACTGAGTACTAAGTAAGTTGGGAATGAGGCTATCTCTAGTTTTAATTGAAATAGTGGGATAAGGTTTTTTTATACCTATGATCGAATATCTTTGGGGAAATGTATGTTCTGCATCCTAGTGAATGTTCTGAAAAGGTTGATGGTTTTCAGTTGCACAAATGAAATACCATACATAGGCTTCTAGAATTGAAATACCATACATAGATTTCTGCAAATGAAATACCATACATAGCTTTCTACAAATGAAAAACCATACATAGTTTTCTATTGGTAGAGGCCTATGTGATCGGATGAAGTTCCCAAATTTGGATATACATGAAGGAAGATTAGGTATGGATAGGTTAAAATAAGTTTGTGACATTATTTATATTTGGCTGGGAATCCAAGTTTTAAATGTTGTGGGGAATGAGAGTAAATGAGTATTAAGGGATGTTTGGGCCTGACTAGGAGTATAATCAAAAGAATGGTGTGTTGGTGAGTATAGAGTAATTAGAAGTGGTAGAGCTAGTGAAGGTGTTGGTGAGCTCAAGGTGGTTGCAGCATAGAATATTTTTTTCTTGAAGGGTGGGCAAGATTAAACGTTTTTAGGGTAATCATCATCATCATCATCATCATCATCATCATCATCATCATCATCATCATCATCAGTGTTTCAACGTCCGTCGTTGGACATAGACCTTACCCAGGATTTGCCACACTTCTCTATCATGGGCATCGCGGAGCCAGTACTTTCTGAATTTGTCTGGCTCGTCTCTCCATCTAATATTCTGCCGGCCTCGGTTGCACATGTGATCTCAGGGGATCCATGTTGATGGTCGCGAAGTCCATTGGTTGTCTGCCATTCGTACAACATGGCCAGCCCACCACCATTTGAGCTTTTTAATGGATTCTATGATGTCCCTGACTCTTGTCTTTTCTTGGATATACTGTGCTGTCTTGTGGTCTCTCCATGTGACGCCAAGCATAATTTTCTCATGTGCACGTTGCATAGTTCTCAATTTGCGGATCTGTCTCCTGGTTAGGTTTCATGTTTCAGCTCAATAAGTGACTATTGGGAGGATACACTGGTTATATACCCTTCTTTTTAGGATCAATGGGATCTTCATATTTTTGAAACTTGAGCATGCTCTGCCAAAGGCTTGCCATCCTCGTGTGATTCTTCGCTTGATTTCTTCTTCTTTTGAGGGTCTCATGGAGATTCGTTGTCCTAGGTAGATGTAGTGATCTACTTTCTCCAGTTCTGTGTCTTCGATTCCGATCTCAGTGCTTTTATCTCCGATGTGGTTGTTGCACATGATCTTCGTCTTGCTGAAGTTCATGTGTAGGCTGACTTTCTTGCTCTCTTCATTTAGTTTATCTATCATTAGTTGGAGTTCGTGTAGGTTCTCTGCAAAAAGGGCAATGTCGTCTGCAAATCTGAGGTTGCTCATATACTCGCCGTCTATTCTAATCCCTTTACTTTCCCAGTCTAGTCTTTTGAAGATCATCCCAAGGCAGGCTGTGAAGAGTTTGGGTGAGCTGGTATCACCTTGTCTTACTCCTTTCTGGAGCTGAAAGGGGTCCGAGTCTTTGTGTAGCCTGATAAAGGAGCTGCTGTGATTGTATATATGTTTCAGTACTTCGACATATATTTTTAGAAGAAGCTACTCGACCATGGACCACCTGAATTCGATAAATCAACTGAAAGAAAAAGCAGCAGAATATAAACTACCACTGGCCGTAGCATTTATCGACCTCAAGATGGCGTTCTACACAGTAGAATCCCCTAGGTCATGGAGGCCATCACTCAACAAGGTGTAGATCCAGTATATGTCGAAGTACTGAAACATATATACAATTAGATTTGCCTACAAGTAGTAGATTGAGCGACCTTTGAAAGGTGTTGGCTACGTTTTCAAATCATCAAAATCAGTCTTTGTCATCATTTTATCTTTAAAGTATATGAGTAAATCTAAAAAAAATGTAGAGAAAAATTTTTTAGTTTCATATTTCAAAGACAAAATTCAGTTAAAAGAACCTGAAAGTAATTTAAACCAACTCCAGTACAAGTTGCAGTTGACTTTGTTTTCCCCCGTAACAAGAATAAGAACAATACTCACCTAATTTACAAGAGTAAACGCTTCACATGTTACCTATTCAATCACATTGACGCAAACCGATATATAAAATTAGCATTAGATTTAAAATCACGACCAATCCGAAAAGCTATATATATATATATATATATATATATATATATATATATATATATATATATATATATGTGTGTGTGTGTGTGTGTGTGTATATATATATATATATATATATATATGAATCTATTTGTTATATATACGATACGAAAATTGCAATAATCATCTTGAATAGAAGTTAGAGTGGAGATTGCCTCTGCAGCTAGCAGGCTTATAGTATATGATAGTAGTTTATGAATGCATTCGTTTTCAAAATTAAAACGAAGAAAAGATAACGTCATTGAGGCATCGTTTATGATCCTCCAAGACATCTGAAGTTGGATTCAATACAAATGGAAGCCCCTGAATTACAAATTACAAACGAAAACTAAGATTCACCATTCTATAGCGATAAGCGATAAGGTTACTCATATATATTTACTTATTGAAATTCACCATAAAATTAGGTAATAATTCACTGAAAAGACTTTTACTTCCAATTTTTTGGTGTTTTCAATCCATCAGACTCCCGAACCATCCAAAAATTTGTTAAATTTGAGAAAACATGATAAAGGTTTTACAAGCAGGATTCTATTTACAACGTATCTCTAATGCTAAACTGGCTTAATACTTCCTGCTGTTTTCACAGAAGTAAAAGATCATGTTACGCTATGCTCAAAATGTTGCAAGTCGCTTTAGGTTTTAAAACTAATAAGAGAATTCATACAAAATAAAATCGGACCAAAGGGAAAATAATTCATGTAAGCCGTACTTCCATCTGTACATTTCGTAAAAGAACACCCAGTTAAGCATTATTGTAGTTGCATGGTGAATGACCTCATCCCGTCATAAAAAAACAACAAATTTTAGACTGGTTCGAAGTTCTAATGGACTGTAACCACCTAAAATTGAAAAAAAAATATCATGAAATTCATACTTAATTTGAACGTAATACAGGAAATTACATAAAATCATAAACAGGGTAACGATATTTATTTGTGCTAAATAAATGATATTTGAGATGAAACACTGACAAAATATGATGCACTTGTGAAGAGAACGGTGATCAATGCGTTTGTTTTGCAATTTGTTTTCCCCACAAAACATTGCAATTAGTTTTTCTAACTGGAACAATGAATACGAGGTATAAATGCCCAGGAGCATGGCTGGAGATGTGCAAGTCCGAGAGGCTTAGATCCTTGAGTGGTCATTTATTCCAAAATTCTGTGTAATGTGTTATTCAGTGATATTTGTTGAAATGCAGTTGGTGAATTTCTATTTATAAAGCCTTTTGGGTCCCTCCGTTGATTTTGTAACCCCTCCCTCAGATAGGCCCCGATAGAAACCAAAAGATATTGCATGCATGTGGTGTCAGTGAACATTGATTACAATAGAATATATGGATTCAAATAAACCCCGTATATTAACATCAATACCACCACAAAATAAAAGAAAATGATGAACCAAACATTATGTAAAATAACAGCACTATCATGTGTAAATATAAAGACATATAGAAAGTTAGATAACAGATATTTATTTGCTACCTGTTACTTGCTAAAATGCGATCCTCAAAAAATCTTCCTGCCACTTTTTGAAATTTATTTTTGGTTAACCGGAAGCGATAGATTATTATATCGTCACTATATATATATATATATATATATATATATATATATATATTTGAACAAACAAGCATTATGCGTCTAAAGGTGAACTAACATTGAAATTTATAAAAAGTTTGTTGGGGATTTTTCGCAGGATGGGGTTCAAAATTATCTAACTAGTTTGACAACCTCCCCTAAAAGCAATGTCAGTTCGATTTTCAAGTCTCCTTGGTCGATTCTGAACAAGATTTCAGAAGACGAGAAAGAATATTTCATTTAGCAATTTAATTCTTTCAACATTTTTCGGAAATTCAACAATGGGGATCACAAAACATAACTAAATGCATTACTTATTATGTTGGTTGCAATAGAATCTCTTTGCGTAATGTCTCTGTTTTATCACCCAAAACTAACCGATTAGAAGAAAAATGTCCGTTTGTTCAAATACTTATGACAAGTACTATATATAAAAAGCTGAAAAATACCAATACTCACCATAATCGAATCCTTTTTTTGATACTTGGACTCTTGCACCTGGTTTGGTAGAACATGTTGCCGTATCAAACGAGAGGCAAAGAGCAGTCGCAAGGAGGATGGTGGTCAAACAATTCTGAAAGATCATCTTCAGTCGTTTTGATCGTCAGCTTGGTGGAAATTGTTGCAATGTTTCAAGTGCACCTTTTATAGATTGCAGATACCCACTTTCATCTCCATACACCCCAACCTCAGAACCCCCCCATATATATATATATATATATATATATATATATACAAATAGATAATACTGATACACAATACTGATACACAATACGGGTATTAATCAACCTTTAGAATCTGTGATTGCTCACTGGATTTTCCGAAGTTTTGTTATCAGTATAAGACGTAGTAGTTAATGGGCTTTAACATGATGTTATCGCAAGGAAATAATGATATAGTTATAACAAAAGGCCTTTATATAGAATATCCTGTTTAATCATTAGTTGAAATTTGATGTAAAATAAACTGGTTTTCTCAAGGATGTAATTCAACAATTGATGCATTGTTCAGTCCAACTTGTTTCTGCCGCAGATTTTTTTTAATATCATTTTATTTCAACCAATTAGATTCATGCTTGCTCATATTACAATCCACCAATTCTTCGTAAAACACTAAAAGTAAACTTAAATCTTTACGCATGACAAGTTCCACTAGGTTACAATTGAGAATGGCGGATGTGAAAATGAAACATATTAAAATAAACGAGCTGAACTGCTCTACGCCGTGAGAGACAAAAGAATATAGAAGAAGCATACATGTTTCGGCACGTACCTGGTGTTGATTTATACTGAAAAATTATTATATAGAAGAGGTACGCATTTACTAAAGCTAAAAAAACAAAGTTTATATATATATATATATATATATATATATATATATATATATATATATATATATATATATATATATATGTACACACAGAAACCAAACAGACATATTCAAAAGTCATCATTCAGTGACTATTTACTTTTGAACTGTGTACAAATGGGTGCTCATATTCGTTTTGCAACCAGCACACAAGATAACTGATATCAACACATACGGTTAGCAACTTAAAATAATGTTGTAATTAATAGTTTTATTTAAAGTATAACAATATATCATCTTCATTGAAAATAATCTCTTAGCTGCTCTTGTTTGCTACTTTGTCGGTTGTATAAAAACAAATTCGTGGTGGTTGCTATTGTCATCAGTTTATTTCGACATTGCATCAAATGAAAGTAGGAAACATTTATTGAGGTTTTATTTAACTGAACAGCAAACTGAACAAAGTAAAATAAAGTATGGAATAACTTCATGCATTACCTTCTCGAATGCAATCATACTTCCATCAAAACATGCCAATACAGTTTTATAAGCCATGAGAGATGATCATTATGATCTTGAAACTATTTCTAGTTTACATTTGTACATGCATTCTTTGCACACATAATTACACATGATATTTTTGCTCAAACTGACAAGTAAAAACTGACTACGAAAAACGCACACATACAATATGATTCAATGTTAGAAGCCAGATTCTCTAGACAGACACCGATATATGGCATAGAGGCTGAGGCCAGTTATTTGTCCTGGGCGGAAAAAGGGTCAAGGACTATCATTCACCCGAGGTGTTTGTCGTCGTTGTTGTGTTATTTTCTCAATTGGAAAACTTCGTTTTTCCTAGGTATACTTCAATGGGATTTTGTACGTGAGGTGTGTCAGATCATAGCATTTGCTAAATTAAATAAGCCAAAAGCCGTTTCTGTTTACAGATGGGATAATAATACCAATTGTCAGTTTTCATCATATTATATAGTTTTCCCGTCTATACTCACAAAACTCAAAAATGGCTAGAGCTATGGCCATCAAGTTGTCTGTTAGAAATTATTGCGATTGCTGAGTTGGTTTGTTGCGATCAGGTTTTGGGAATTCCCAACCAGAAAAGTACTGAATGGGGATTTTAGTTTGCAGTGGTAGTTCATGCTACACCAATACCTTATTTTGTTTCCAGGAGCATCCCTGCTCACCGAATAATTAGCTATTTTACAATAAGTGTCATCGGGAGTTTCAGTGGATGTTCGGTTTGCAGCGTGGAAAATGGATTCAGTGGCTTGAGTTCAAACTGAGACTGAAACTGACACTAATGCCCTCGGGAAAAGTCTGAATCCATCTCTTTCCCAAATATTGGTTAAATAGTGAATAGTGAGGTGAGTGATGCCAGTGCGAATGTTTATCGCCTGTAAATCTATTTTGCACATCGCAAATTTCTGACATTTCTTGAAAAGTCCGTGCAAAGATGGCTGATGCCATCGACAGCTTAAATACTTAATTAAAAGCTATATGTTTTATAGAATTTCTTTGTTTGGCAGTGATTCACTTCATCTGTTAGTCTGTGCCCAGTACCGTTCATACTTGAATTAAGACCCCACCTTTTTCCGTCTACCCGTGTCAGCAAAACTCAAAAACATCCAGAACTATGGTAACTCAATTCTATGCCGTCATCAAATGGTTTCTGGGGAAAGTCTCTTTCAAAATAAGTCTTTAATGTGAGACTCAATTTTATACAAATCAAATACAAATCAATTGGAAAATTACACGGATTTGACACACTTAGAACATTTATTAAGAGGTTGAGAAGGGAGAGAATAGAAGAAAAAAGGTAGTTTGGTGAGTGGCTGCTTAAACTTTTGCATATGAAACTAATCTATGTTCGTATAAACTCATGGAGGGGCAACACAAATTGGAAGGGATAAGTGAAAGAATCAGAAGATCTAGGAAAAGAGTGAAAAAACGTCCAGATTTATGAGATATTTGATAATCTTAGTTGTAATTACCTGTGAAATTCCCAGCTACTTGGTAATATGAAATGAAAGAATTATAGTCTTCAGATGTGTACATGAAATAAGCTTGGAAATAAAGGTTTGTAGAAAACGTAAATACTTCTGATACACCCGAACAAAATCAACTATGTTTATGGTGGCATCTACAAGTCTCGCCAGACCATGGATCTGCACCCGCAAAGTTTTACTTCAGTGCTATCGTAGTAAAATAAATCCCTACTCAACACAGCTCCGTTTAGCTCTGTCTCACATCAGCAATAGGTTTTTAATGTCCTTCGCTAGACATGAACCTTCCTGAAGACATCTCGATCATGGACATCGCTCTGAGAACTCAATTCCAAAATATGTTTTCGTAAAATTAGTAATGTTTGATTCCCGGAATAAACAGGAATAAATAATAAATTAAAGGACTATTGACAATCTTCGAAAGAAGTGTATATTATACACTTTGGTTAATGTACCATGTATATGAAAATAAACGCATACGCATATGCATGCAAACACAAAATTATGAATTATATATCGGATTTATATCAAAACATAGTGATATTTGACCTGCACCAGAAAGTAGCTATCAAATTAGAGAAATAGCACTAATCCATTCCATCTTGTTGCCCTGCGGTATATTACTATTTTTACCCATTTCGAACTTTTGATTGAACTTTTCGAACTTCTTTGGGAAATGCTGAAAATATGACAACCTGACTGATTTGGAATTTAACTAAAAAGATGTACATGGTAGTCATTTCTTTTGAACAGACGATGTTGTGATCCAGAACTCACTTTAAAAGATATACGGGTTAGAGGCTAGTGTGAGGAATGAGCTTTTTGGTTTTTTAGTCGCGGCTAACAATCAAGTAAAGGTGCGGTTGAACTGTTGTTTATTAGTATTCAAGTGAAACTCTTCCGTCAAGACATGCAATTTGATATGATTTAACACAATCATCTACATATTCCGAGTGTCGCCCAGTTAGTTTGGAAAATATTTTCTGGCAGATTCTTTCTCTCAAGCATTTCATACAACTGCCTTGCTAAGTGCGTTGAAGACAAGCCTTCCAACTTCGTCCTTGATATGTATTTCATAAGGTAGCAAACGATACCCAAACTCAGATCGTATTTTGTCTATAACTATATAACTATATCGTAGAATGAATTGACCGAAACGTTGTGATTAGATATGGGATCAGAGGAAGTTCGAATTGTACGAACAAAAGTTGGTATCAATTATATATGTTTGAAACCAAAACTTGAATGGTTTGTTCCAATCATAGCACATGAAAGTGTTCCTGCCGTCCGTCCGTATGTACTCGCGTACTTTCAAAACAACTCAACATGATCCCATGATGTTTTCTGTGACCCCGAGTAAGGTTTTTAGTGAATTAAATTTTGAAACCCCCAGCATTTTTTTACTGGGGTTGAATTTAGGGTCAGGACTGGGGTGATAATTTACATGGCAATTCATTACGTAAAAATGATCGCCGTTGATTACGTAATAAAAGACGTTTTCTTTTTAAAAATCTCGAAATCAAGATGTGACGTAAGGTTACGTTATTTAAGAAGAAGCTAATTCCTTTTTTTGACATACCTCATATCCTGCTATATATTGGTTGGGCAGGAACATCTTAAATAGTGCTGATTAGTACGCGTTTTGTTTTAGTACAATTGAAGTATCACTGTACAATTAACAATGTTACTATACTGATGAACCCTTTACTTAATTGGTAAATCATTCTTTCAAAACACAGAATTTGGAGTTTGGAAGTTGCATTTTTCAACTTTTGAAGTTGAAATCGATAAGGTACTTCATTTTTTTTTTTACTTATTGGGTCAAAATTGTGAGTGAACCTTTTTTTACTGTTTGGGGATTTAATCGAGGAAAATTTCCTTTTACCTTTATAAATTAAGATCTATGGTAATTATTTTCCCCACAACCAAATTGTCGAATGTGTCCCGGAATATCACAAAAAATTCCACCAAACAAAGGATGCAGAAAAATAAACAGGAAACACAAGCCGACTGTAATTAATTCGAGGATTTCCTCAAAGTTACTCCACAGGATGTGAAGCCAGCAATCAAATCAACAAAGAAAGGATTGACCCCTGAACCTGATAAAATCATCATTGACCTGCTCAAAAAAGCTCGTAAAGCCATCATAAGGAAACCAGCCATTATATTGAACTTATGCCTCAAACAGAGCCCAGAGGAGTGAAACACCACAATCACAATGTGGTTGTACAAAACAAAACAAAACAAAAAAAACGATCAGAATGACCTCAGCAATTACGTACCAATAAGCCTAGTCAACTGCATCTACATACTCTTCACCAAAGTGATCACCAACCGAATCCCCGAGATGCTACATGAAAATCAACCACAAGAACAAGTTGACTTCAGAAAAAAGCTACTCAACCATCGACCATCTCCAATCAGTAAACCAACTAAAAGAGAAAATAGAAGTACATAGAACGTCATTAACTGTAAAATTTATTAGCTTCAATTCAGTAGAAATCCCCAAAGTCATTGCCGTCATAGTACAAGATGTAAACTCCGATTAAGTCAGAGTACTGCAACATATCTACTGACAGCTCTTCCTTCATCAGGTTACGTAAAGACACTAAGCCCTTTCAACTAAAAAAAACAAAAAACGAGTGAGACAAGGCAACACAAGATCCCCCAAACTCTTGACCCTGCCTTGAGGTGATCTTCCAAAACTTAGAATTGGAACACAAAGGAATCAGGATGGATAGCGAACACACAAATAGTCTCAGACTTGCTAACGAAATCGTCCTCTTTGCTAAGAACTTTCGCGATCTCCAAATAATGCGAGACGAACTAAATGAAGCAAACCAGAGTTTTGGCCTCCTCATGAACTTAAGCCAAACAACTATTATGTCCTATGAACATGTTGGGGACAAAGACAGAACGATTGAAATCGAAGATGCAGATCTGGAGGAAATAGATCACAACATCAACCCAGTACAACGGATCTCCATGGAGTCCTTAAAAGAAGTGAAGTGAAGTACCATACTAGGTTGGCTAGCTTTTGGCAGAGCAAGCTCAATCTTTAAGTTCAAGAAAATACCACTAGTCCTAGAAAGAAGGGTTTAAAACCAATGCAACCTCCCGATGATAACCTATAGAACTGATACATGGAACCTAACGAAAAGACTGACCATTGAACCGAGAGCCTTGCAACGTGCACAGGAATGAATCATGTTCAACATCACATGAAGAGATCACAAAACAGCAGAGTATGCTAGAGAAAAGACAAGAGTCCGAGATATCATAGAAATCATTAGGAAACTCAAATGGCTAGGTGCTGGGCATTTTATCATAATGTCAGTCAACCGCGGGATATCACGACTAACAACCCGTCTTTCCTGTTCATCATACCAAACTATTGCTATAGAGTATTTTGTTGCATTTTTTGATTTATTGCATTTTTGGTCTCTAGTTCTCTCTCTCTCTCTCTCTCTCTCTCTCTCTCTCTCTCTCTCTCTATATATATATATATATATATATATATATATATATATATATATATATATATATACCAATCATTTACCTCTTCATTACTAGTATTTTAAACCCAGTATTTGTATATGCATGCGTGTATACATGTATACATGTATATGAGGTATGTGTATGTATGAGCACATATATGTTCGGTGATACGTATATGTGTTTGTGTCGATGTGTGGGTAACTTTATGAATATATATATATATATATATATATATATATATATATATATATATATATATATATTGTGTATGTGTGTGGGTGTGTTTGTGAATGTATATATATATTCTGACCCACCACAATTGTGATTTTTTTATTTTGAGTCGGTATGAATTTAGAACTCGATGTCAGAATTTTTGGTCAGATATCTCCTAACGTGATCTTCACAAACGAATCGTATGACAAATCGATAAGTATCTTGGGGTTTGTGCGTTTTCATACAAGGATACAATATTTTAAAATAATTTTCACAATATCCAAACGAAAATGACAAAATGAAAATGTTGAAATTTACTGAAATGATATTTGGTTCCACACGTAGGGGATTTCGAAGAAAAGAGAGGTAAATCAGGGATAGACTTTAAAATTCGATGGAGTTTTTTCCTTGCATCTATTACATTTTCCACAACACAAAAAATACTGTGAAGTTAAAGAGAAAACAACATTTTTGTCCACGTGCACAGCCAGAATAAATCTGCATAAGTCTGGCCTACGAAGAGGAACAGACAGATATTGGGTTTATGTTTCTTCCCTGTTTGGGCTTCTTTAAGCAAAAGATTCGATTTATTTTTCATCTCTATGGTGTTTTTTTTATGGGGGTGTATGTATTTTTCTAGGATGTAGGACCTTCTCCTTTACTTGTTTATATTTTCTTTTTCTTTTCCTTGTTTAGCGGTTGGTCATTTCTTGTTATCCTTTTCGGTTTCACATAGTGGAAATACTTTGCTTGCTGGTAGCTATGAATTATAAATTAGGTGGAGATATCGTTGATGTTTTCCTTATCAATATGTTGTTTAAACATCAGCTCTTTGCGATGCATTTCCTCTCTGAGAGTATTTTTTCTTACTTTTTTCAGATCTAAATCTGTTCCACAGTGTTAGGGTTTTTCTTTTACATAACTATAAATTCTTTATTTGGACAAGAATTTACTTTTCTCATTAGGGCAGGTATTTAGTCTTGTCGATTTACAAATCATCCACCTGCACAACTGTATCTACTCACCTATTGCAGAAACCACATGGATACATGATTTTTTCTGTGTGTATTACTAAGGTACTGGAACAAGTTTTTAGCGAGTTACTTTTTGAAGACCCCACCCTAAATATATTTTTGAAGGACTTTAATTTCATGTTTTGCTAAATTGGATATTGCTGTCGCTGAAAAGTAGCCTATATGCAGAGAAAGAACAGTGGTTAGTTAAGAGACGGACTATGAGAATATGAATGTGTTTTCCTGAGATCATTAAAAAATCTTGACCTAAAAAAAAAGCAAAGATGTTATCTTGGGAAAGATGTTCAGCAAATAAGTTTTTGAAATTTGCTCCAAAAATAGGTTGTTTTTTTTCTTTTGTTGGGGTTGATATAAAGTTTTATATCCGCCTTTTAAAAACCGTCAAGCAGAACTGTTTACTTAGGTTTCTTTAGTTTTTGAACTTGTGTGTCTATCTGGCAGACAATGTATCACGTGAACAGGCTGCACTGATGGAGCTACAAGCCTGTAAATTCAAACGTTTACTAAATATTACGCCTAGAAAATTTTTCTTTTCAAAATCCTTCATCCTGTAAATAGGTGTTTAGTTGAGTGATCAATTAGATGGAGGCAGTTAGCATTGTAATTTCATGGTTTATATCCGACAGCATTCATGGTTGTCTGTTGAAAACAAAAGTCAAGAGAAATAAACTTATTCATTGAAAGATTGCCCATTTATCCATTTTTTTTATTGATCACCCCCAACACGGCATGCAGCCAAAAGACATTGGTCACATGACTATTTTCTTTTAGATCTTGATTTATTTTTTGATCAAATGTAGCATTGTCAATTATTACCAAATTGTTGATGAGTATTTTTTTTCATCTAGAGACCGTCAATCAAAACTGTTACTAAAACTGTCAACATGGGTCTCTCCATTTTCAGGTGGGTCTGGCTGACTATGCTGAATGGGTGTATCCCTCATACTGACAGTACCAATGAAGTTAGAGGGATTGAAATATAAACATTTATTATGCCTAGAAAAAACTTTAAAATTCCCCTAAATAAGTTGTTTGTAGGTAAGGATCGATCTGTAATCGGCTTTCACGATTAACCCCAATCGGACTGCCCAACATAAGGCGAGAGAAGTAGCTAATTCATTGATCACCCCTTTTTTCCCATTTCTCTATTGATCATCCCTAACACAGCACGCTATCAGAAGACGTATCTTTATAAAAAAACAAATAGAGCAGATATAGACCAGCCACATTTTCTGTAATTGTTTATTCTATATACGTTATCTAGGCCAAATGAGATATTCACTGTGTAATAATGAGAGATCATTTCAAATAGAGTTTCAAAAAATGAAAACGCAATTGATAATTATTTCTGTCGGATTGTATCTGGCAAGAGAACTGAAGATGTAGAACATGAAAGTCAAGGTAGTGCCAGTAATAATAGGCGCACTTGAAACTGTCCCACAGACACTGAGGGTGAGATTGGAGGAGCTCAGAATAAAAGGTATGATTGAGACTGTACAAACCACAGCACTGCAAGGAACCGCACGGATACTGAGGAAAGTACCAGAAATATATGGTCTACGACACTCAATGTTAGCAGTGGTCTAACAGAGGAGGAAGGAAAATGGTAGCAGAGATGTGAACCACAGCACTGGTGTGATAGGCGAGGGAGAGATGAGATGTGAGCTGAGGACCCGAGGAGACTTACTGTCACTCAGCCTTCAGCGATCACAGTGTTGCTGCAGTCTATGAGACTGTAGAGAGGAGGGCTGGAGACTTGAGGAGACTTGCTGTCACTCAACCTCCAGCGGTAACCACCAGGTAACTTGTGTGAAATTGCAAATAATGATAGTCATAATACTAGTAGTGATAGTAGCAGTAGCAGCAGCAACAGTAGTGGTCATGTTAACCTTTCATTTTGTAATGCGAGAAAAGTTGTTGTTTTTTTTATATATATAGTATCAAAGTATTAACGACCGTGTGTCACGCAGTCAACCTTTAATCTGATTTATGTTATTCCAACATGTCTTATAATAGTTTATTATAAAAGCGGGTTTCTTGCTATGACACTTCCTGTTTAATTCATTAATACCCCAACGTATATGAACATTAATTAGTTTTGTAGTGAGAAATCTTTTGTTTTTTATTATTATGGATTCAGGCTAAAGGAAAATTATTTTACATTACTTATTTCATGTGTGTTACGGATAAACTTGGGTCAAATTCGAATAGAGATTTCAGATCTCTCTCTCTCTCTCTCTCTCTCTCTCTCTCTCTCTCTCTCCCCTCTCTCCCTCTCTATCTATATATCTGCATATAGTATTATATTTTTATTTTACTTTGAATTCCCTCCTATTGCATTAATCTCTTTATTATTTGATTTCATTCCTTTCTATTTCATCATCACTTCTCGCTTCCTATTTCGACTTTATCTACATCTTTTACTATTGTCATCCCTACTTATTGCGGCTCATATTTTAATTTGATTTTAAATTCCTTCCGATTCAAAAACGGTTCTGAGAAGTTGGGCCCCCATGTAGTGGAGCCTCCAAAATATCATTAGTAGTAGTATATTTATACAGTCAAATCCTACTAAATATTGGAGTCAGGACTGCAAGGAAGCAGACCTGCCCCTTGGCCCCTAAATCTCAAGCTGTAATTCCAATTACAGTATCTTCATCATCCCCTTTATCTTTTTCCTCATATTTCCATTGTATTTCCTCTACGATTGATCATTTTCTAAACCCTTTTTTCAATACTAAATCCTTTTCTTGGACACAGGGAATTTCCCAGTCCTGTTCATTTTTTACAAACATTAAATTAGAGTTTTACGCATCGATTCCTCTATTTTCCATCTTTATATAACTTGTGAGGACATTTAGATGCTTAAGGGAGGTAACTCTATAGATGATTGAGCTGGGTTACCTCCCTTATGCGATATGGCTCAGATTGCGCGGGGTCAAGATGATTCATCATTATCATCAGTCTGTTAGACATAGACCTCCCCCAAGATTCACCGTAGTCAGTATTTTCTAAATTTATCTGGATCATCATGCCATCTCACTTTCTCACCTGATCTCTGGGGATTCAAGTTGTGAGTTGTGATGTCCAGCGCCCATCTGCTATTCTAGCAACATGTCCAGTCCATTGCCATTTGAGTTTTTAACAGTTTCTATGAGATCTCAAATTCCTGCCTCTTCTGCAAAATACTGTGTTGTCTTATGATCTCTCCCTGTGAAGTTGAGCATGATTCTCTTATGTGTACGTCGCATGCTTCTCAATTTGAGGTTTAATTTTTTGATTAGATTCCATGTTTCAGCTCCATATGTGACCACCGGTAGGATACATTGGTTTTATACCCTTCTTTTTAAGATTAATGGGATTTTTCTTGTTTTTAAAAGTTGAGCTTGCTCTACCAAAACCTTGCCAACCTAGTGTGATTCTTCGGTTGATTTCTTTTTTTTTTTTTGATGACTTCATGGAGATTTACTGTTCTAGGTATATATTCTTGTCTACTTTCTCCAGCACTGCATTTTCGATTTAGATCGTTGAGTTTTTGTTCCCAACATGTTTGTTGTACATAATATTTGTTTTGCTGAAGATCATATGAAAGCCAACTTTCTTGTTTGCTTCATTTAGTTCGTTTAACATTATTTGGAGATCATGTAGGTTCTTAGCAAAGAGGACAATGTCGTCAGCAAATCCAAGGTTACTAGGCTACGCACTATCTATCTTGATTCCTTTGTGTTCCCATTTAAAAAGATCATTTAAAGGCAGACTGTGAAGAGTTTGGGTGAGTTGATATGATCTTGTCTCACTCCTTTTTCGCCTTGAAACGGCTCAGAGTTTTTGCGTAGCCTGAAGAAGGGACTACATTGCTGTACTCTGACATGCACCTTGTTATATTATTGCATCAATAACTTCGGGGATTTCTATTAAATTCAAGGCCATTTTGAAGTCAACAAATGCTACAGCTGGTGGCATTCTGTATTCTGCTTGTTTTTCTTTCAGTTTCTCTGTTAAATGGAGATGGTCGATGGTTGAGTAGCTTTTTCTGAAGCCAGCTCGTTCTTGTGGTTGGTTTTCATCCAGTGTTTTGCTGATTTGGTTGTTGATAACTTTGGTAAATAGTTCGCCGATTCTGTTAAGTAAACTTATTTGCCTGTAGATGTTGAGGTCTTTCAGGTTTTCTTTTTTTTTTTTGTATAATAGCATTATGAATGCAGTATTGTTGGTAGTGATGAGGTTCCTGTACTTTTTCATGAGAATTTGTTTTCTTCTGAGAGTTTGCTTATCGTTGTTGAATTCTTTGGCCTGAACATACTAGCGACTTCAATTAGGGAGGTTGTTATATTGTTGCAGATCTCATTGACATTATTTCCGGATTCAGTGAAGAGTTCATATCTGTTCTTCAGTTCCAGTTTGAATGGTCGGATGAGTTCCTTTTGAATGGTAAGTGGTTGCAGTTTGGTGTTGAACATTTTTCTGCGTTCCATCTTGGTCTTAATTTGAACTTTCCATCTTATTATTATGTGGTCACTTCTTACATTGATTTATTTAGGACCTGAATATCTTTAATGGTGTCGCTCTTGTCCGTAACGATATAGTCTATTTCATTCTTGGTTTCATGATCGGGGCTCCTTTATGTCCACTTCCTATTCGCTTTAATTTCAAAGAGAGTGTTCATGATTTTGAGCCCGTTTGCGCTTGCAAAATTTACGAGATCTTCGTCCCTTTCCTTCCATATTTGGTACCCGTACTTGCTGACGCATTTTCCCGTACCTTGTTCTACGTCGAATTCTCCTATGATAATGTTGAAATATTTTCCTGGAGTAAGGAATTCAAGTCATTGTAGAAGTTGTTTCCCTCTTCATCAGTTCATTGTGAAGTGGGAGCATGAATTTGAATGACGTTCAGTTTATACCCATTTGAAAGCTGTACAGTGATACTGGTTACACGGTCTGAGATGGCTTCACAAATTAGAAAGCCATCTCCAATTTGTTTTTCTTTTTTCCTTCCATAGTTGTGTTTGCTGTTCAGTTTGGTTAGTTCCTCACCAGGTCTTCTCATTTCACTGAAACCGATAATGTCCCATTTGACGTTCTTATTTTTTTTTTTTCCAATAGGGTTAGATGCCAGTCTGTGGAGAGTGTCCTGACGTTGTAGGTTCCTACGTACAATGTTGTTTTTTGATGATGTTCTTGGGGGCTGTATTTGAGTAATCGCATTTGAAACACATCAGCCCCACCCAAAGTAAGTGATATGGTTGGGCCTTTTGAGACCTTTGGCCCAGCGAGAACGGTTATTTCCCTAGTGACGTTCTTGGTGTTATTGGGGTAATGGATCTAGGAACACTTTAACTGGGCCATTTTGGACTAATTACTTAGCAGTAACAGCCAGTATACTTTTGATCTTGCTAATCATGGGGAATCTTAGGTCATACGCTGCCAACTAGCCCATGACGTGTTGTAGGGATGGGGCTGGGTAGTTAGTATTACTTGGTGGTGCCCATGTGAAAATTATGTAAAAACCGTAATTTCATTAATTCTTTTTTTCTTTACAAACTTTCTCGCAAATTCTGACAATATTCTATTTCTGGTTTCATCATTTTTTTTTCATTTCGTTTTCCTAATGATATTTCCTCTTTGTTTGTCTCATCAGGGTCTTTAATGGTTTTGATCAATCTGATCTGGTGATAACAGACTCTTCAATATCATCTTCATGAATGTCGACCATATACAGTGTACGCTATGATGCTGTTGTTAGGGGATTATGATGATTCAGGTGTTGGTGGGTTGTGTGGAATCTGCTCAATGTATTTCGTTTGAGAGTAATTGAACTGCGCTAGTTCTATTGTTAAGGTGATTTCTGCAGGAGTACCGATCGGAAGTTTTGGTCCATGCACTAGGGCAAATTGGAATAGTGGCGTGAATGCTTCAAATTACGACTAGAATTGTGATTAAAAGCAACTGAAGATATTCATAATTGTGTCTGTATGTCATGTCATTCTACAATAATGACAACATTTCCAATAAAAGTTCTGTTAAAAAGCAACTAAGCATAGGTGTCCATAGTGTCACAATAAAACAATTGCATTCGCTCCAGCCTCAAATTGTAAGGAGAATCTTTTTAGACCCCCCCCCACCTATCTTTGGAATGCTCTAATCTGGTAAATAAATTAGATCCGAGGGTTTTCACCCGTTCCATTATGTTTTAGCAGGGAGTTCAATTTACTATAATGTTGTAGAAGGGTGAGAGCAATGAGCTAAGGAAGAATTGTTTAGATTTTGAGGCGAATCCAGGGATTTTCAACGTCACCTCCCCTGCATCGTAGGTATATGTGCAGAAAACGATATCTTCAGAAGTCTTCAATGAATTTCAATGACATTTTATGGAATGATACACAACGTGCTCAGGGAAAACTATTTACATTTTTGGGAATATTTCCCAGTCACCCTTACATCGTGGCTACATTAATACTGCGCAATATCACTAAGAAGTTTTACTGAATTTCAATTAAATTTTGTGGATTGGTGGGTAATCGACTATGGAGGACGAAGATTGATAAAATGTAGAGATATGAAATCTGCAAATTTCTGCGGTGAAATTTTTTTTTGTTGAGATTTTATTAATATTCATGGAGTTATATGTTATGCAATTGAGTTATGCTCTGGTCGGCGTCAATATACCGTGTTCTGGATATTCTTTGTTTTATTACTTTGAATCCTAATATTGCATGCTTAATTTAATTGTGTGAATCACCAGCTGTTTTACCATGGACATATTTCGAGGATATGAAAAAACAGTACAGGTATTTTTCCATTGCACCCTCTAATAACCTCCCCACATGTATTTTACTTTCAGATTTATATCATCCTAATCGGTGATAATTAGATTTCCTTTTATTTGTCTTTTCTTATATTTTTCCATTTAGATGAGTATATCATTTTATTTTACTTTTCAGATCGCGTAATTTATTTGCTATATGGGTCCTGTTTATTTAGTTAATTAGATATCATGGATTAAATCATACTGGCCTTTTTTCAAATCAACATCGACTAGCTATCGGTGAGTTTATAAGTTCTATAGAAAATCTATATATAAATACACTAATAAAAAAAATCTGTTACAACCTCACCAAATGTATGTTACTTTAAGATTTAACTCATAATCATAATTTGTGATGGAATAGTTTATCATTTCACATTAGAAGGATGTTATTATATGAATAGTTAAATGTGTGTTGTTTATTTCTGAATGATATATCATCGATTAAATTGTACTGATCTACTGTTAAGATTACGTAGTTTATCATTTTTTCCTTTGCACTCTTCTGAGATAGATTTTCCAACTTGTAAGATTTTCATTTTCAATTCTTCCTGCTCCGTCTGATGTTGTTTAAATCTTTGTGGGTGTCTATTCATTACTTGGGTAAATTGTCAAAATATTTCCATCTTATTTGTTCATTCTGGTTACTAAATCAGCGTTTTTCTATCAAATCGTTCATTTCTACGGTTGCCAGCACTATTCTTAAGTATTCTAATGAATTCCATAAGATATATATATATTGTGGTATGTTGCTCCTCTTCGATGGCATGTATATTATATAAATGTATCCCGTTTATCGAATAGTTTATGTATAAATATTCAAATTCCAATCATTCTATCTAGATCAATTAATGTTGCCCGCGTACCTCAGGGTCCCATTGAAAGTTCATGATCTGCTGAGTATATGAGTCCACTGAAGTTTTTGAATTCATATCTGTCATTTAAGCAAAGCATATGTAACGTTTATATTCGTGAAATTTGCGTGAAATCTAATTTAGAATCAATGACCACATAAATGTGTATTCGTGTCTATATAAGTATTTATTAGCCCAAATAGAGGAATTCGATACCTGTACGGATCTTGATTCAATTTCTAAAAATGACGACTCAAAATATTGGAAATATAATGCTCTACTCATCTGTGCATGGATATAGTAATCAAAAGATATGGAGAAGGAAATGTCAAGCATTTTGGTAGCTGCCTGGAACGAGCCATCCACCAATAAAACATCTCCATTGCTTCAAAATGGGTGAAATGTAAGTCAATGTGTTGTTCATCATTATGAAAACAAAAATTAACTTGCATGTTTTCGAGTTATGGTGAAAATTTCATCAGGCACATGTTTGAAAATGCTGTTTTTAGCCGATAGATATTGAAGAAATTAGAGAACAAACGTTTCATGCAAAGATGGTCCAACTTCTAAGAATAACCACTAAAAGTATTGGTGATAGTCTGCTCTATATAGCTGTAAACGTTATTTGTCAGCTATGTCACCAAAATTAGTCAGCTCTTTTATTTTTAGATAAATTCTAAAGAAAACACTGATCAGCCAACGGCTAAATAGGAAAAGTAATCAGTGCACCCCAATAGGTGTAAACAAATATGAGAAGCTAGTAAAATTCAAAATGACTTAGAAAGAATTAATCTAATGCCAGCAAAAAGTGACCTCTTCTATTTCTTAAATAAATGTTACAAGAATTACACCGATGCAAATCTACTCAAACACACCCAGAAAGAAGAGACATTGCAGAAAACACCACCGTCCTCAGAAGGGATTGACATTCCACATGAGGTTGCAACTCGTTCTAACTATGCTGTACCTTTACCTCAAAATCCTGTAAATACATGGAAGGTTACCTCCCAGATGAAATGCATTATTTGTGAGAATAAGTCAAACAAAAAAGACTCAACTAGGTATCGTATATCCGAGTCGAATCGTTTTACTTTTTTCTTAGAATCAGCAAACCCCTTCCAAGCCAACATTTTTAGAATAATGTGTGACCTTTAGGATGAGCATGCAGTTTTTCGAGCTGATGAGCAGAAATATTTTTTATGGTGGAGGACAGGGATAAGAAGTAAAATGTGAACAGATTTAGGCCTGTCACTTAAACCTTTTTGCAATGTCATAATTTGTACAACAATAAAATCATGGGTGAGTTCGTTCATTTTCGATTGCCACAACCCTTACCCTGAGCCTATACTGTTGGCTACCAACAACATTTTTCAAAACATGCATCTAATAAAATATTGTACCATAATTCAAAGGAATTAGAAACACAATAACATTTTACTCATTTTAGTTGGTAATGGGGCTAGTGTGATGCTTTTAATGATGGATATCTAGTTTCTTAATGGCAGTCAAAGATTTTAACATTTCAACCCAGAGAATATATTTAATTGCCATACTAAGAAGTACCAGGAGCATTTGTAGGGCATAGAATTCCCAATGTCTTGAGTGGTCAACCAATATTTCAAGATATATTGCAATTTACACTACCTGTTCTCCATTTTCTTCGGCCCCAGAATCATGTCGTAATGCTCATCTTTTTGGCAGTCGGTAGCTAAATATGACCAAATTACGACCTATCATCCGAGATTCTTTCGAGATATCATTAGGAAGTTCGTACATTTGAGATGAACATGGACCCATCCCATTCCGAGCTAGGTGTATTTGTCATTTGCATTGAAACTCTTTTGAATTTGTCAAACCAATGTATTTACTCCAATCTCCTGCAAACACTAGATCCATTGGATTGCTCAATTTTATAAAATCTTTTTATCGAATTTTGGCATCTAGTGTTGTAAAATCGTAGGTAAAAATGGATCGAGCTTTTTCACGAGTGTTAATACAATCAATCTTTTATTCAACTTGCAAGGAGTTAATTACTACCCCAAAGAGGTTTGTAATTTAAGCATTCTTTTTGGCCAATGGTCAGCAGAGCCACGATGCGTCTATCTTGGGATAATTAATTCCCTGTGTGACTTTGCTAGACTGGGACGTTTCCTTTGAGAAAAAATGGGCAAAAAATTACAAATTATCAAAACCAAACGCAAAATGCTTCATTTTCTCATTATTTTATTTCAATAATTAAATGAAGTATTGTAAGACTACTGTTTCGTTTTATCACATCTCAACTTGTGCTGTCATTCTACGACTTTGACCTAACAGCACAGATTGGAATAAAGAGTAAGCTCTTAATGAGATTCGAAGTCACGACAGAAAAAGCCTGATCTACAAAATTAAATTACCTCGCACGCTCTTTTGTAAACCTTCTTTTCAAACCGCCAAAATTTGTTAGAACTTCGAAAATATATGACCGTTTAATTAGGCATGCACTCTTTTAAAAAGGATAGATGTCAATGGGTAATAGTTAATTATTCGTTTGCTTAAAAATACTAACATTGAAGAACGCATGTGACCACAGCCAAACGAAAGATATGCTAGTGATTTTGTGCTAAAACTAAGCGAGGCTTGGTAAATAGCTACATAAAAAAAGGGTGCAGATAATACGCATCTTTTCTTTATTTCAAAATACAGTCATATCAGAATTACCTTTGAAATATCCAATAACAGTTTCAGTTTTCAACCGACAGTTTCCAAGCATCGTGCTTTTTTCAACAGGTCTTTCAATTCAATTAAAAAAAATCTCCAAGGAAAAATCGCAGCCAGAAAGACCAAAACAATTTTTACATATGGACATACATGTGTATGATTTGCATCTTACTAACATATTGGACATACATATGGGTGTGAATAATTTGATTTACCGGATTAGATAAAAAAATAAGTAATTTTCTTTCTTCTTGTCTTTGATACCTGGTTCATCATCATCATCATCATCATCATCATCATCAGTCTTTTAGCGTCCGTCGTTGGACATAGACCTTCCCCAGGATTTGCCACACTTCTCTATCATGGGCGTCACGGAGCCAGTACCTCCTGAACTTGTCTAGCTCGTCTCTCCATCTAACATTTTGCCGGCCTCGGTTGCGCATGTGGTCTCGGGAAACCATGTTGTGAGTCGTGATGTCAATCGATTGTCTGCCATTCTTGCAATATAGCTAGCCCACCGCCATTTGAGATTTTTTATGGATTCTATGATGCCTCTAACTCTTGTCTTTTCTCGGATGTACTGTGCTGTCTTGTGGTCTCTCCATGTGAGGCCCAGCATTATTCTTTCATGTGCACGTTGCATGGTTCTCAATTTACGGGTTTGTCTCGGTTAAGTTCCATGTTTCAGCTCCATAAGTGACTATTGGGAGGATGCATTGGTTATACACCCTTCTCTTTAGGATTAATGGGATCTTATTATTTTTTTAAGGTTGAGCTAGCTCTGCCGAGGGCTTGCCATCCTAGTGTGATTCTTCGCTTGATTTCTTCTTCTTTTGAGGGTCTCATGGAGATTCGTTGTCCTAGGTAGATGTAGTGGTCTACACTTCTCGAGTTCTGTGTCCCCGATTTCGATCTTAGTGTTTTTATCTCCAATGTAGTTGTTGCACATGATCTTCGTCTTGCTGAAGTTCATGCGTAGGCCGACTTTCTTACTCTCTTTGTTTAGTTCATCTATCATTAGTTGGAAGTCGTGTAGGTTCTCTGCGAAAAAGGCTATGTCGTCTGCAAATCTGAGGTTGCTCAGATACTCGCCGTCTATTTTAATTCCTTTACTCTCCCAGTCTAGCCTTCTGAAGATCATCTTGAGGCAGGCTGTGAAGAGTTTAGGTGAGCTGGTATCACCTCATCTTACTCTTTTCTGGAGCTGGAAGGGGTCCGAGTTTTTATGTAGCCTGATAAAGGAGCTGCCGTGATTGTATATATGTTTCAACACTTCAACATATACTGGATCTACGCCTTGCCGACTGATGGCCTCCATGACCTTAGGGATTTCTACTGACTCGAACGTCTTTTTGAAGTCGATAAATGCTACGGCAAGTGGTAGTTTATACTCAGCTGCTTTTTCTTTCAGCTGATTTATCGAGTGTAGGTGGTCCATGGTCGAGTAGCTCCTTCTAAAACCAGCCTGTTCACGTGGCTGGTTTTCATCGAGCGTTTTTGTGATTCGGTTGGTGATGATCTTTGTGAAAAGTTTGTATACACAGTTGAGTAGGCTTATAGTTGTTGAGGTCCTTCGAGTTTCCTTTTTTATATAAAAGCATTATGATAGCAGTGTTCCAATCGTCTGGGACTTTACTGTGTTTTAGACACAAGTGGAAGAGGATGGCCAGTTTCCTCGTGATGATTGTACCTGCTTTTCGGAGTAGGTCGATGGTGATGTTGTCTGGTCCAGGGGCAGTTCCTTTCTTCGTCCGTTTAATGGCTTCTTTCACCTCCCACGGGGTTACTTTTGGGAAGTCCTCGAGTTGATTGCTCATGTTTTGCGTATCTTGCTCATTATTTTGTAGTCCTTGTTTGGACGAATAAAGTTTTTGGTGGAATTCTTTGGCACGTTCGACAATCCTGTCTCTGTCTGTTGTTAGTGGACTTTAACTAAGCCATGCCCAGAATAATGTGGTGTGTTCAATTCTCATCTGGAACTTATCATTCATTCTGACCTGCAATGATAATTTATTCACTCACTGTCAAAGGGAAATTTGACTGGGTTTAGTTGCGACAAAAAGCATCAAAAACTGAAATGATGATAAATATTGGCAAAAAATTGTTAGCAATTTACAATACTTCTCCTGATAAAATAAATCTACAAATGTATATGATTACTGATACTGAGCAACCAGTTGATAAATAACATGGTGCAAAAGAGATTTGGATAGGGTTTTTATTCGTTCTTGCAACTGGTATCAGAAGTACAGTGACAAGAGTGATCAGTCTGATATAGAAGGTCGTGATCTCGATTATCACCTGGAAATAATCCTTCATTACAATCTGCGCTGTTACTTTAGTTGCTATAAAAAGCAACCAAAACTAAGATTCGGTCAAATGGTTGCAAAAAGTCTTCAATAATATTTGAAAATACTTCACCAATTGAATTGAATAGATAAATTTGATTAGGCCTGCTGAACTTTCCGTTGGTATGAGACAAGGCGTGGGGAGGATCAGGGACGAGTTTATTTGGACTCAACTCCTGGGAATTTATTCACTCATTAGCAAAGGGTATACGATTATCAATACTTTACTAACAGTTAATAAAAAGTGTGGTGCAGAAGAGATCTCGACAAAGGGTGAGTTTAAGTGTTTGATTTGGACTTATTCTTGCTGCTGAAAAGAGCGGTCGGGCGTTAGCCGGGCCACTTTTCAGCATAGAGGGTTGTGATTTGTGTATCAGTAGGAACTTATTTTTTATTCCACGCTGTTAATTTATTCAGTCACTACTGAACGGAAGCCGGTCTGAATTTAGCTGCAATAAAAGCAACAAGAATTGAGATGAAGGTAAATTGTAGCCAGCCAATATAAATAATGATATACAATACTTCATAATGAATAAAAATATGCATAATCTATTTCTACTGCAAGCTTAATCTGATTATGGGCTTTAAGTGAATTGATTACTTTTGGGCTTGCAAGATATGGCAACCCCTGCTCGGGGGTTCAATGTAGGGTCCCTAGGCATGTCTGTCTGATTTGACAGTAAAATATTTTTACACAAATCCTAAGAAAACATCTACTCCAAATATAGGCACGTTTGAGGATCAGGTTCAGAAAAGATAATCTCGAGATAAGCTTCGAGGTTGAAAACGTATAGACTCTGTATGGGGCTTGAATCAGACAAGGGTTCGAGTAGTGTAGTTTATTGAGGGGCATGTAAATCTTTCCAAATGAAACTATTCCCTATTTGAATAACATTTAGAAAAATCATTGACAGACAACAACAACTGGAAGAGGGGAGGAATAGAACAAGAGGATAATCTTAATTGTCATCTCTCAACCCAAATTCTTGTCTTGTTTATTCTCGGTCCATTCGTCTCAATTTATAATTATGTTCATTTTTCAAATACATAACTGTTGCATTAAACGAAACGAACTGACCGAGAATAAATGGGTTGAGTTGTTTTTTTCTTCCTTCTATGTTGGTATTGATAGCATCCTGGATTACATCATATTCCTCTGTGTCCATGTGTTGTAAATTTTGTTCGAAATTGCTAATGTTTATGCGAGTGTCTATAATAGTTTTTTTTTAGCAAAATTGAAGGGTGTCATTTATAGGTTCCATGGATGTTACATGAATCTTATCATTCCATGAGTTTAGGAAATCTACATCCTAGTTCCCTATGGAAGGGTGTATAGAAATCCTGAAATTTATTAGAGTGGGTTTGTTCTTCTTGTAGGACTTTAAGAACATGTGACTCGAAGCAGGCAACTTTGTCTTTCTTGCGGTTGAGTCTAACCGACCATTCTGTAATGTTTTCTGATGAAGTGGATTCCATTTTAGTGTTGGGATGATTGTCCTTGGCTGATTTGCTGGTTATTGTAGGAGTGTGTGTATATATATATATATATATATATATATATATATATATATATATATATATATATATCGTCTATCAATACCATGGGTTGATATTCAGATTTCAAAATCGATTAGTTCACTAACGTGGCCTATTAAGAAAAGTATTGACGTATAATGGAGCTTTTTGAGACGAAGTGTTTAACGTATTTCATATGTTTTTGGATAAATTCAAATTCGGACAATACATGAAGACTGAAGAATTCGACCATCGAAATGCTGAGAACAATAGATCGAAGAAATATGGATTGAATATTATTCAAATTATTATTATAAGCTCATCCTTTTAGATTTGTATTGTTATTCACGATGGAACAAATTTTAGACTGATAAATCATACGGAATCAGCATCCGTTACGACTTGATATCTTATTCTTTCCTTTCACTCATCCTGAAGCAACAACATTCTGATTCCTTTATTTTTATTCAAAATGTCCAACATCTTCATAGTTTCTTTTTAATGATTTGCAATAAGAGGAAAAACAATATATTTATGTTTAGTTTACCATTGAAAGCACATAAATGCACTTGAATCTTAATTTATCACAAAAGGCAGAGCACCAGAACGGAGAGATTAATAGCAGGGGGCGTGAATGTCAATATGGTCTCAATAAAGATCTCTAGGAGATATCAGAGGACATTTCAATTTATTTAAGCAATTTATTTAAGCAATTTATTTAAGCAATTTCAACAATGATCTATTCCATGTATATCAGGGAATGTTTGCTTGTTATCTTCAAGTTTTTTGGAGTATGTAAATTATTACCTGAAGGAGATTGATTAACAAGAGTAAAGTAAAATGTTTGTTTGTGTGTACGAATATCTCTTCATTGTTTGTATATAAGTAGGGAAATGAGTCAACTGCAGTGAAGTGCTGTTTAGTAAGCGAGTTCGTTAGACTACCGCTAGGGTAGCAAGTTTGATCCCCACGTGGTGCAGGCCATTTTGACCTTAAACAGATTAAATTAATTTTGATAAAAACCTACAAGGCGTCTGTAAATAGCCTGTTGACAAACAAAGTATAACTTGACGAAGGTTGAAATTGCATCCTCATTTTGAATCATACCAGAAATTGGAATTTCATGGAAAAAATATGACTGAAGGGGAAAACAAATCTGGTTTGATAAAAATAACAATAGTAATATGCATATTGTAATGAGTTCACTGACAGGTTTGTTGACCAATGGAACAAAGATCCATTCATGTTAGACATTTCAGTGCTCAAAATATAATCCGGCAAAAGTGCAATGAAGTAACTGTTGTGTCAAGTCTTGATTGCCATTAACATGTCCCATGACACGCCGAAGGGAGTTGCTGAGTCCGACTGAATTATTATGCAAATACAAAACATGCAGATACCGTTGTATTTACGGGACGTTTAATCTCTTAGAAATATAAAAACATAAAAAGATGCTCAGTCCACAAACTAAACAGATCTTTGCATATCCTTATCACAGGGCCATTGAGTTCAAGGTTATTGGACAGAAAAGTAATCGATTCAGGTATATTTTGAGTTCAAACAATTATTCGACTAATGGCAAAAAGGACATTAAATAAAGCAACATACCAAATGTGCAGGTAACAATCATAGAACTACTGCATCTACCCATCAGCTTATATTCTCTCAAAAAGCTAATTGACGTATTTCACATCAAATCATAAATCCCCAAAGTGTCTGTCCGTATTCATTGAAAAATCTAATTTATTTTGTATTCGTACATTCGAAAATTTGGTTATATATATATATATATATATATATATATATATATATATATATATATATATATATATATATATATATGTATATATATATATATATATATATATATATATACACACACACACACACACACATATATATATATATATATATATATATATATATATATATATTGGTTATATATATATATATATATATATATTTGGTTATATATATATATATATATATATTTGGTGATATATATATATATATATATATATATATATATATATATATATATATATGTATAACACTACACTCTCTGGGGTATCTGGCGTTGCCTTGGAAAGTAATCAATAATGAAAGGTCTTGTAGTGAATTATAACAGAGAGCTCCTAAAACTATGAATCCCAACCTTTGCGAGTCAAAAATGCCAAATTTGAACTGACCTTGAATAAGCGTTTCGAGGCAGTCATTATTTCTTAGTGCTGTCAAATACTCTTTTTTTCTTGTTGGAGATTTTCCAGTTGGATGAATTTTCAGGTAATTGCATCTGATGAATTGGAACGTTTGTTCCATGATGGTGGCTGAGTTGTTGTTAGAGTTGTGTATAGTGGTATGATGTCTTTTCTTACTGGATGTTACATTCCTTTTTACAGGCTGGAAGTTACGTTTAAAAAATCTGCTTCTTTTAATTGTATTCTAATGTCTATTCCGGATCCTGTTTGATCGAAATTTTTTTTACAATGTCTTTTCTTATCGGTTTTTCGACCGATACTGTTTCTGAGTATGATAAATCCATTGCCTCTGTCTTTTTTCTTGGGGAAGGGGTTGCTTAAAATGGCATAACGACAAACCTCCTGAAAGATGCAGGAGAGATATTTCATAAAGGAGTAGAGCAATTATTCACATAGTGTCATACGAAAAAGCAAATAGTCTCAAAAGTTCTGTCTAGGCGTAATGATCCTACTTTACAAGAAAGTAGATAATCGTAACCTTGGCAACTAGCGCCCTATCATACTATTACCTACCATATATAAACTATTCACAAAATACTTATAAGCTAACAGTAACTGCATATGATCAAAAAGTCATTAAAATGTAAGAAACTGTCTTATTTGGCCTTTGAAGGTTATGAGAAAGCATTTCATTCGGTAGAATATATATCAGTCCTCAACTGAATGCATGTACGAAGTGTTGGTGAGAATTGCATTAAGTAATTCAGAACACATTCGAACATAGCACTGCAGTGTTTAAAATACGGATATAAACAGGTTAAAGACATGTAAGGGGACTCAATATCATCTAAACTGTTTACAATGAGATTTGAAAGCGTCTTTCGGGAAACTGACCAGGAGGTGATGGGAAATAATAAAGAGGGAGAATATTTGAACAGCTAGAAATTTGCTGATGATGTGCCCATGACGTCAGTGGCACCAAAAGAATTACACAACATGTTGATCGATCTAAATAGGAAAAGTAAAAAAGTAGTGTAGAAGAATAATAAAACAAAGACAAAATACTATGAAATTTTCAATATACAACTAGTATACCTTACGCAGGCTAAACATGGATATTAACAAGGCAGACCAACTTAGAATCACAAAGAGAGTCATGGAAAGAGCAAGAGAATAATTCTAATAGATAGTGGAGGATCAATGTGGATCTGGGGAAGGTACTAGAGTCAAGAATATTGCGCAAATAGTTACGAAAATATGCAGATGGGCACTTAGCAAGAATAAATGATATTAGATTGAGAAAAGGTTATCCGATTGATGGCCATGGGATATTAAACTCGGTAGGAAGCACCAGACAATAGATGGAGAGACTATTTAGAAAGGTTTTCGAGTAAGATATGGCAGAGATCAATGCAGTTCTAGGGATCATGTAAAGAGATTTGTGCAAGAGGAATCTCATAATGGTTGATGATGACAATAAGCAGACATTACCATCAAATCACACGTTTCTACTCCGCTGTAATCACTTAATGTGACATTGAAATATTTTGGTTGGTCCCTTCTTTACCCATTGGATTTTGTTGTCAAATAACATCGATTTCCTGCATTATTTTATCAATCTTGACTAATCATTTGTGTGTATTCATTTGCCCCAAAGATTGCTTTGCCAAATGTATTTTATTTGATTGAAGAAAAGTCTTTGTTGTTGAGTTTGTTAGATTCGTTATTTTGTCTTCGGGGTGTTCTGCTGTCTCTTTTCTCAACTTCAACTAGTCTACATTTTGTATGTATTTTTTATAATGATGATAATGATGATGATGATGATGATGATGATGATGATGATGAATGCAACACAAGGCCAAAGGTTGATATAGATTATTCTATCACGGTATCTTCCATTTGAGAATGTTCTACTCGGCTACTCCTATCATCATCATCGGCAGTAGTAGCAGCAGTAGCCATACAGAATCTGTTGTTAGTCTCTCCCGTGGTTTGTCACACTATCTTACTTTTTGTCGGCCACAATTCCATCGATGACCATGAGGGATCCACGCTGTGTGTCGCAATCTCCTGTTGTTATCTTATATCCTTGTAACGAGGCTTGTCCATAGCATTTCAGGATCGCCAAAGACATTTTAGGACATCTCTGACATTAGGTCTTTTATCATTTTTTGTGATGTCTTGCCATCTTTCCGGGTGATTTTCAACATGATTCGTCTTCGTGCATGTTGCATGGTTTTTAGTTTAGGTTAGGTTTAGTTTCCAGGTTAGGCTACATGTTTTCTCCCGAAAGATGACATTGAACAGATTATATGTACTTTAGTGAAATCTTGATTCATTTTCTGTTGATATTTGTTTCGTCTCATCACAGCCACATTTCCTCTTTTACCAAAACTCTTTCCTCTAGACAGATATTGGTTCCTGACTTATATTTTCCAGATGAAAAAAAATCTTATTTCCATGATGTCACCGTACCGAATCGGATGTTGCACGTTTATGAAAATGGTCAGGTCATATATAAAGCGAGGTAAGCACTACGATAAATGGCTTTCGTTCCGCTCCAATAGGGAGATGGCTTTAGTGAAATGGTTTGAGTTCATGTTCAAATATAAGGATTCTTGATCTAATTATTGTAACTTCATGTACAGAATGAGGTAAGGCCCATAGTAAGTGGCCTTGGGTCTACTCTCATAGGAAGCTGGCGTTATGGAAACGGTTGTAGTTCATATTCAAATATGAAAAGTCTCCATTCTATTATTATGCAGCCATATAGAGAAGGGAAAGGCCTATGGTATGGGGTATTTTGGTTTGCTCTCCTGTAAAAGTGGTTTTATGGAAACGATTCATGTTTGCATTAATAAACGAAAAGTTTTTATTTAATCATTAAAAAGGTCTTACACAAAAGGATGAAAAGCCATAGGGCTATTAGAGAAATTCCGTTTATAATATGATCATTTCCTACAAATTTGATATTTGATAAAAATTTAGGGAGAGAATGGGGACGGTCTCAACACTGCAACACTTGCTTACTCAGAGCCTATTTGGAGTAGATCATCAAATGTTCAAATAATGAAATTACATACGTCTGCTAATTACTCATATGACAGACCTTTTACAATATTCATTTGAATGGAAAGAGTCAGATGTTACAACTGACCCCAATCCTAGGGACAGTTGCAACACTAATCATTAAAAAGACGGTCGCAGCATGTAAAAAATCCATTAAATTTATCAATTAACTTTTGCTTTTTGACTCAATATATTAGAAATCGAAAAGGATTTTAGTTAACAGAGAAAACATATTGTATAGACAGTTTTTCTGTGTACTTCAAAAGATACTTGGAAAGCACAAATCTTTTATTATGGTTTATTGGGTTCTATGTAGATTTCTTGTTTGAAATTGCAATGATCAGACATTCACCTCTCATTAGATTATATACTCGCGAACTTGAATCCATGTTCACAAATTTTACAAGCAGTACGTCCCGGGACAACACTAAAAGGGATGGGTACGTCTCCTCCTGACTCCTTTGCAATTCTAGTTGCAGGAACTGGAGTAATTCTTTTACCTTTCCCGTATACAGGACCCCAAATTAAAAAGTGGAGAAGTGTATGTCCGTCAACTTGCGGAATTTTTTTTCAATATGAATATTTGATCCAAAGGATTTTCTTTCTATTTTTGGCGTTTTTGTTATTAGTATTATAGCTATTGTTTTCGATAAATTTCTGTTTGTGCAACTCATTTCAAAAACACAGACACACGCATATATATATATATATATATATATATATATATATATATATATATATATATATATATATACATATATATGTGTGTGTGCATGCGTGTGTGCACTTGTGTATGTATGTGTGTATGTGTGTGTGTATGTGTGTGTACATGCAGTATAAAAGAGACATTGATACTTTTGTATAATACTTTTATCATTTTTTGACTCTGATTTTTCGTTCGACGTAACCAGAAGTTTTAAATTCAAGAGTGAAATTTGATAGAGAGGTAGATTTTGAGAGAGGTAGACACGCGTAATGAGCAATGTGAGGTTACCCCCAGATGTAATTTTAGGTTACCAACAGTCATTTATAATCATTTCTTGCCCATCAAAGCAATTATGGGCTACAATTCTGCACTTAGGAAGCTGAAATTTGGTATAGAGGCCCATCCATCCACCACGACGGTAATTAGCTATGAGAACATAGCCTCAGAAGTAATTTCCAAGGGAAACCTCAAAGACTTTTAACAGATAAATATTTGGAGGAATTTAAACACTTCAATTTCATGATTTTTGCCTCAACTTTTTCAAGTATCATTTCAGTATTTTCATGTGATACACCCTTGTATTTCAAAAATATTTCAATATATTTTCTCTCGAAGGGATTACCTGCATTTCCAGGGGAGAGAATAACTTCAGATTTAGTATATCTCTGAATTTTTGAGATGAGGTGTTATTATCATCTCTATTATTATTCGGACTATCCTCATTATTGGAGTAATTTTTGTCTGATTCTGTAACCACAACGCAATGTGTCCACATAATCTGATGGTTCTAGGTTCAATCCCGGTGTGAGACAATAATAATACTACTAATGGTAAGAGGGGAGTGCGGTCAATATACCACCGTCGGTTAAATAAAGGGTTCGATTCGGTACTTCCCCACACCTACCAGATGATACCTGATGAAGGCCGTAGAGTACAACGGCCGAAACGTTGTATGAAAAACAACCAAGATGAGGATAATCCGCATAATAATAGAAACAACTTCAAATTTGATGAATTTTATCGTTCGCCAATAAACGAAAAATCAATAACCAGCATTTGGGATTTTCTTACTGATAACGGCCTTCGGTCATTTATGGCTTGTAATTAATCAAAAACTCACAATTTGCATCAAAGTGAGCCAATAACTATGTGATGTATGATCAACGTGGGAGAATTTTCCTTCAAAATTCTTGCAGAGCCACCAACAAAGGCTACTTCGAAGTAATAAACCCTTAATTATTCCGTTCAAATGTAAAAAAAGATCCACCTGTCCAAGTGGCAATTTGAGATGCAGACGTATGAGCTTCTTAGGGCGTTTAAAGATGGGGCGTTTGTTTCAGCAGGATTTACTTGCGTGATCGGTTGGCCAATCACAGGATACTTAAAAAAAATGTGTGGTATGGTTAACCAACCGACGCATAGCTTAAACGAAGATCTCTCTTCTGATTGGTTGACTCTTCAATCAGATTGAGCTTTCAATCAAACGCTATGTTTGCAGTGTTAGTAGGAGAGAATAGTCGTCAGTTGGAAAGAGACCTCGGGAGAGTTCACATTTCTCCGGCTCCCGGCTGGTCAGAGAGAGGGAGAACTGAAGATGAACAAGCGAGCAATCCTTCCACCCGCTTTATCCACGATCTTTGTGTTGAGATCTCATTCTCAAAGCCTCTCCTTAACCCCCTACTCTCATACCGTAATTTTTTCAAAATGTGATTGACAGATACTTGTAAATGTAACATATGGACGAACACGTTACTTATTATCATCTCCCCAAAACGATAACCCGAGTCCTGACAAAAGTATCACTTGAATAGCTTTTCTTGAAATCACGTGGTTTTTGCTGCAGGGTTCAAGTTGTACTCTGATTATCAAGATGATATTTACCTTTGCATTCTGTTATTTTCGCAACTCTTGATATTTATTTTATCGTTTTCCATCAATTTCGCTCTTTTGTCTATTGGGAATACCACGTGTTTTATACTTAATTTTCCTTCAATACTAATAGTATTTGTTGGCAGCTAATCTCCTCAATGCCTTAACCCCTTTGTAGCAATACTTTATTCTTTTTCATTGTTCAAATGTTCCAGTTTTTTGACATGGTCTAGTTATTTTCCCAGATTTTTTCACTCATTCAAGTTTATTCTGTAATCTGTTGGAACAGTGACATCCGCCATTCGAGAGACTTTTCCTTTCTTTTACGATGAAATGATTTGATCTCTTATTTTCAATTAAATGATCCATTCGAATTTCAGACTCTTATAGAATTCGACAATTGCTTCAGGACAGCTACTGGTCTATGCTTGTATCTTTGTCGTGTATGATCAAATCAAATTCCCAGTAAATTACCTACAAAATCATGTCTATTCATATTCCTGCTTTTCTCTGTTTTATTCAATCATGACACGACTGTAGCTCTCAGCACCGGCAATTTTTATCAGTGTTCTTGTTGTTGCTGTAGTTGTTAAAATCCAGAACTGGAGAAGACTCAATTTTTCTTCTGTAACAAGAATAAGAACATAAAGAATAATCCTCACCAATAATAGGTGCATGAACTGATCTGTAAAATTTACATTCCTCAACTGATTTCACAACAAATTTCATTTATGGTAATTAGTCAGACTACTGCAGGGTTAGATTCCGCTCTAACTTCTACTCCAACTGAAGATAATCACTACAATATATTGTACATATGATATATTTAAAAGGAATATGCCAGAACTCCTGGCAGTCCGTCTTACTGATTGAGCTAAATCGACAAGACTTCGATATTGACAAAAAAATTATAAGGCAGATACGAACAGGCTTATTTCATTCTTACGAATACTTATGCTTGTAAGATATTTTTTATATATTATATATACAATGCAAAAGTTGCAGTAATCATCTTCAAACGGAATGGAAGTTAGAGCAGAATCTGACCCTGCAGCAGCCAGGCTTGTTACCATATATGGACTTTCATGTTCAGACTAAATATCTGGTGGATATCCTTGACGATCTAGTGACAGCAAATTTTTCCAATTTTCCAGCATCTTTCTGAGAACCCTTGTAAACAACAGAATTAACATGGTCTAAACTATTCATCAAATGTTTAACTTACGAAATATAACCAAGTTAAAATTGTATTTCCATCTAGGTGGAAAACATTGAACAAAAGCTATTTGCATCGTGGCATACGTGGAAGTTCGAGAAGTTCCATTGAATTAAACCGTTTGTTCAAGTCACTAGCTATGTGTACCAAATCATATGCTTTTATAATATAATCTACAATTATTTAGTTAAGCTACCCCAATATGTTACTTTTGAAGATTCAGTATATTTTTTGTAAGCATCAATATTTGGTTCAATCTGATAGGATAAATCAGTTCTCTTGTTAGACCTTGAATTGGAATAAGATTCTAAGCACACTAAACAAGAGTTTTCACCAGTTTTGGATTCATTAGTGTTATTGGTTTTCCTTTTCTTTTTTTAGGACCATTTTCTCATTTTTCTCTTTCTCAGGGCACCTTTGGACTTGTTTGAATTACCAAGAGCAAAAAAGTAAATCTTAGACTAAATTAGGCGTGAAAGGTTGCAGTAGATGTATTTATCTATAAATTAGCTCTAAAAATAGTAAACTGAGAACTTTATTAAAGAAGAAAAATTGCTTCCATGGGCATTTGTTATTTTGCAGACATTTGTTTTTCTTCTGACCTAATCGACTACAATTTAAACGTACCAAGTAAACTCATTTACTATGTACCAATGAATCCTAAACATATAATTTTGTTTATATTCAGTAGGAAAAAAAGTTCTGACAGGAGCTGCTTGAAATGCAGTATATACTTTGTTTATTGACCCATCTCATAGACATAGACTGCACTATTATCAGCAGCACATAACAGCATAGACTAGGCATACGCTTGTTGAACAGGAAAAGTTACTCACCAAGTTGAAAAAACGTCTTCGTATATACATATAGATGTGCGTGTGTGAGTGAGTGTGTGTGTGTGTGTGTGAGAGAGAGAGAGAGAGAGAGAGAGATATTAAAACACACAAAGTTCTACGACTTGGAAAACTTTTCAGTTCAGAACAATGCAAATCAATCATCTCGTTGGTAGATGGTTACATAAATATCTTAATTCAGGGTCAGATTAGGGTTGTATGGAGCCGTTGGTGGTAATCTGAACAGTGTCCATCCCATCAAAATGATTAGTAGGGAAAGTACACAAAGAAATCTATTGAATTGTAATTACATTCAATTTTATTCACATATTTATTATCACGTCGTGCCTTTACGAACTTTTCTCACGGCAATCTATTCCTGTTAACTTATTTTGGGGATTCTTTAAATATTGTGAGCCCCTCGATTCAGCCCATCCAGCACCCTAATAATCCTACACAGTCTTTATTACTGCAGTGAGTTTACTTATTACAGTACTATTTTTCTCTTCTTTTCACTCTGGTTATATTAGTCGCCTCCTTTTCTCTTCTTGTGATAAATAAAACATTTCAATTGAAGGATTAATGCCTGTGTAATCTCGAACATAATATTTTTTTAATAATCTTAATTCTTCCTCATACAAAACCATTCATGACTGTAAAGGCCGTTTGGAAGTATTGATTTAATCTACATGCTTGGACGATGGAATCGACAATCCAGCATCAATCTCCGACTGAGACAGTCCTTATTCACTTCACAGTAATTCTTTTGGGAAATGCATGAATCCATTTCTTCGTCCTTCTGTTGTCAATTGGAAAGATGGACAACATCGGTTCCAAATCAACCCCTAGGGGGATGGGCTCTGCCATGTTATCTCGTCCTTGACACATCCGTGACAAAATCATCACAACGACCCTCTGCTGGGTCACAGGTTAGGTAAAGAATAATATAAAGGTCAAAGTAACAAAAAGTGTGACCCTATAGATCGGTGCGAGTCTTCTCAGCACCGGCACCGTCGTGGGAGTTTCCAATACTATTAATGTGAATTGCGAAATATATAGATTGTATGTTCAAATACGAGAAGTTTCAATTTTTGTAATGAATTGTCTTATTTCTGAACTGTATAGTTTGTTTAGAAACACATACCACTATGAAAAGAAGTACTAGCACCGCAAAACAAAAAATAATTTTAGTATTTCGTAATGAATTATTTTATTGTTTGTTTACAAACTCATTCACCAATAATTCGAAGTAGAAGATAATTTTGAGTTTGATCGATAGCTCTATAGCTTATTTACAAATTCTCTCAACCATATTGCAATTTAAAAATAATTTTTAAATTTCTAATAAATCTCAATAGTTATTTCCTGCAAACTATAAATTATCAAATTGAGCTATCGAAGCAAATCAATGCTTTAAAAATAGTTTTAAAACAAATTCTGTGCTTTGAATTGTTTTAATTCCATAGTTTACTTTTGTTGGCTTTTTCGTTAAGATGCGCTTAGTTATCGTGCACCCAGGTATCACTGCGCCAAGCTATGGGGAGCTGAGATATCAGCGATCAGATGTGCTGGGAAGACTTGCACCGAGAAGTCAGAGAACCAACAAACTGAGACACATCAACTTCCTATTTTTTATTTTTTATTTTTTGCTATTGCAGCATTTATTGCATTTCATGGATTTTTAGTTGCCAATGTTGAGGTTTTCTTATGAAATCAATCATATCTATCTGTATAGATATATTCAAATAAAAAATAGGAGAAGAAATTAGATAATGAAATAGTGTGTATGTGTGTTTGTGTGTGTGTGTATGTATATTTCTATAAGCACGGGCTTGTTTACACTGTTTTATTTTTGTTTATTTAATGTATTATTTTTTGAAAGCTTTTCTTTCTTTCATTTCATTGTTTTCCCATGGCCACTGATTCCTCTTGTCTTTTTAAAAAATCTTACTCTTTGACCAACCGTTTCATCTGATTTCAATTGAACATGAATGTTTCCCTTCTCTTCCCGCAATTTCATTGTCTTCGATGTTGAATCTGAATTTCATATGTACATATATATGTAAGAAAATTGGAGATAGGTCCGACAAGATTATATGAGAAAAGTTGACAATTTGGGGAAGTGAAAACTTCAGGCTGATCGGTAAATCTCATAATCTTTAGTAGTTACGATAGCTAACGTCTGAAATTTGAACTTCTTCAGAGCTCCATTGTTTTTTCACACCATTCTCCACCAGAAGCTCTGAAGTAGTCCAAATTTCGGACGAAATGTCAGCTATGATAATCAATAGAGAATTTGAGATGCACAAAACAGTCTCAAGTCTTCCCTTTTCTAAATTGTTAACTTTCTCAATATCATATGTAAATGTGTGTGCGGGTGGGTGTGTTTTATTTACTCTCACAATAGTTACCTATTCCAAGAAAAGTGTGATATTTCAATGGGCAAACCACTCCCTCAGCATCAGTGAGAATTTCATCCTTCCAAACTTCCGTATGATAAGGAACGCCCCACTCACAAGTGTGATCCACGCGACAAAGATGATGCAGGCAAGTACGATGACTATTGTTGAGTTGCCATTGATTTTAGAAGCACATTGCAGGGATACGATTGGATAAAACTCTGGGAAATTGAAAAAGAACTCCCACTGTTGGACATCACGAGTTGCATCATGCTAATCCGTTGCACTGGTGGTCCAGCAATCATCATGGACCAGCACAGTTCGAATCTGTCACCATTGGTTTGTGGATCTGCCACTTATAAATCTTCCATTTGGTTTCACCTGGCAGTTTGGACCATAATCTCGCAATATTATAACACCAATATAATCACTTGAAGGATACAAGTGAACACACATGATTTTTATTTATCATAATGGATTTTCTATAATACTACCTTACCTTTGCCTTGGTCACAATGGCAGATTATGTATGTATGTATGTATGTATGTATGTGTGTATTTAAGTATGTATGTATGTATGTATAACGCATACAGGCCGTACTAATGGAGATAGAGAACTAAAAATTGAAGCATGTACTCCTTATTATGTCTGAAATTCATCTTTTAAACACCCTACCCCGGATAAGTTTTCAGAGGGGGATAAATTTGAAATGTAGGTTTATGCTAAACTGATCCCTTACTTAGTGTCCAGCAGCATTCATGCTTTATTTCAGACTTTTTCAGTGATCATGGCCCAACGAAATGCAAGAGAAGTAATCCATTCATAGATCACTTTGTTCTAATTTTTTCACTGATCTTTACGAAACAGCATGGTGCTAAAAGAGGTTGGTCATGTGACACTTTCTATTGAGTGACAAAACCAGATTCCTTGTTTTCATATGTCACAAAAATTACAATTCAAAAGAGGAAAAAATAATATTTCGAGAAATTCCATTCTTCTTAAAAATAGCATTTAAATTCAAATAGATAATCTTGATTTCTAGTTAAACCTGTTTGCTGCCAATTTTAGTCAAACGTTGTGAGTCATGTATATCTCGGAAGTGGTGATAATAGATGATATTCCTTGCGTGTTCAAATGGTTTATTTTTTATATGAATCAGATATGAATTTGATGTATACATATGTTCGTTAAAATGAAAATGATTTACAATTTATACAAGTATGAACTATCTTATAATTTACATGAGCCAACTTTCAGCGCAATCATATCTACTATTTTGCAGTTGTGGATTTTTCAAACATGCTTCACACTTTCTGGAGGAGTTTTATGATAACAAAATTGAAAAATAATTTACTAGTTACACAGGTAAATATTTTAGCTTATTCTAAAGAACTGATTCTAAAAGTGGAAGTTGATCAGAGAAAATATGAAGAACAGGACGAGAAACACTTATCAAACAATTTCACGCTCATTTCTTAGCTGAATCTAATCGAAAAGGGTATATTAATCATTGTATTTGATATGGTTGGACTATTTACAAAATCTGATTGTTCATTAATTTTAATGAGACTAGATTCAACATGAGTGTCATTCATGATATTAATTCCATGAAAATATTCATTTGAGAATTGTTCACTTCTGATATATATTCCTTTAAATTACATTTTTAAGGAAATTAACGGAAATAAATAAGCAATATATATATATATATATATATATATATATATATATATATATATATATATATATATATATATATATATATAACAAGAAGAAACAGATGTGACATGTCGGGTCCAATACGAACATGCGTTCTGGGAAGTGATTCCACATTTGAGAATCGAAACACACGAAAGATGCCAGGGGGTAGACTGCTTGAACAATGCGAATAAATGAACATGTAGACCAGAAAAACAAATGATCGAATACATATTTATGTGAAATTGTAAAAGCAATGAACAGATAAGTAGATTTCTCTATTTTGAAACTTGAAAACTGCATTCTTATTATTAGAATTCTCGAACGTCAAAATAAAGAAAGAATCAACAAAAATAATGGAAATATCAACAGAATGGTACGTGTGGCACTTATTATGCATAGCCACTCAATTATTCTAGAGTTCATTCTGCGATTTAAAAAATCTGATGATCTCTGCTATTTTAGGTAGCTTCTCCTGTCTTCAAGTACGATTTATGCTAAAGCGTAACCTTGGCTTCTATATGATTCAAATTCACATTCCAAGTATCTTATTTGTTGACATTTCCTGGGTCTCTTTCTGGCTGAACGTCGATGCTGTTCCAGCACGGATCACGCTCGGGATCATCACTGTCCACACGATGACTACGCAAAAGAGTTCAGCTGACGCCAGTCTCCCGAAACTATCTTACATCAAGGCTATCGATGTATGGATGTCCTCCCGTCTATGTTTTGCAGTTGCCGTTCTTCTGGAATTCGCTTTTATCAATATTCTGGATAGACACCAATTGAAGCGCGTCATGAATAATTTCAGTGGACTCTCGCCATATGATTCACTGGTGAGTACTCTGAAGTGACAAAATTTCAATTATTAACACACGATTAATCACAAAAGAGCTGACCATAAAGGGTATCAAAGGTGCTAATCAGTTAGTTATTGCATTCCTGGTATCCATAGGTTTAAAATGCAGAACAAAATGCGCGTATTACTCAGCGGTGAGAAAACGATATATTCTTGCGATTTAAGGTATGCTCAATCAGAGAGAAGTTTTTCTTCAAATCTTTTTAGCCCCGAAAGGTATAGTTTCAAGATTGTGTACGAGTTTGCCACAAAATCATTGGAATACCCACTACCCACTCCAGCATGAACAATTTTTTCAACGGTTTTCATAGTTGTAATTGTGCTTAATAACATATGTAAAAATTACCATAGAATTTTCAAGATGGCGTCAAATATGCTTTTCAAAATAGTCGGTTGCTTTATGGAAAATCCAACCATACCCCCGAATATTTGCAACAGGATGTTTTTCATCGGTCTTTTGAATTTTCAGGTGTCCTCAATAACATACAAAAATTCTATTACTGTCTGACCAATGAAAAAGTATGATTTGCAAGGTGCAGTCCATGATGGCCACTAAATCATCAAAATCTTCACTATTCCTTCATCATTCCTCCAATGCAAGATACAAATGAGAATGCAAGAGATAACTGATCGGAGGATTCATGATGATATATTGTTTTCCATCCAAAAGACAAATGATATTTAAGTTGTGTTCAAAAGAGAAGAGACAGAACCTGAAATTCAAAGCCATTAGAACGGACCACGGTGAGTCAGATAACATGCCTGTCGAGTATCATAAAAACATCTACAGTAAGATTTTCCCGCTTGCATTTGGCGCTTGCAAAAGAGATTATCAAGTATTGTAATTTTCACCTTTATTTTAAAGAAAAAATTTCCATTATAGATTTGTGTATCATATCCGTGTCATGAAGCAGTATCCTGTTTCGAATCTATAGATTAAAATTTTCAGAACAAACAACTTTCTCTCGGCTATCTATACGCAATATTATGCCATATCCGTCTGTATATCAATGTTTTGTTTGTAACACCCAACATCAATTAAAAAAACAGTGTCACTCATAGGTCATGACATAATTTATCATAATATAGGACACTTGCACCTCTTGCGTATTTCTCTGATTATCCACGTATATGAAACACATTGCGAATCCACATATTTCACATATGCCGTCATTTTGACTGCACGGGTGCACTAGTAAAATATGTATTTACGCTATTAAGTTTATGTTCTTTTTCTTTATTCTTTTTCCTTTCAGATGAAAGAAGCCATAGCACTTGGACAAAGTCCAGACAATCGATGCTCATACCCTATTCAAGGAAAAGCCAAGCTCAACGCATTGATTTTGTGTCAAGGATTGCGTTCCCTATCGTTTTTCTTTTTATTTTCTGTTTCTTACTGGGCTGACGACTTGATCGATTCCTCTTGATATTGAGCCCCACCATCAAAAGTAACTACAGAAAGGAGACTCATATTTGTCAATGGGAATGAAGCAGGTATTCCAGTGAGTTAAACACACGAAACGATGCAACCAAATCATTTAAACACGTCCATAATGAGAAAAGAAGAAACAGAATACGATCACACGGATCCATCCATTTATTTTTACTCCTCGACTTTACGTAAATGAAATGATTTTAAGAAGACGCCAATGTTGAGGGCCAATTAAACACCTGAACACAAAATGTTTACTCCTATCTCCAAATTGTCAGTTGCCTCGATGGTTTCGATTGGCTTATGAAAATGGATGTCTTTCGAACATTTTTTTCAACTGAATTACTTGTCTGACTATAGTGAAGGCTGTAGTCAAGCTCACCCTGGTCTTGCCCCCTACTCAGTCCTTTGCTGAATAGATAGAAGTTGCGTTGTCTCGTTTGGTAACTTATATCACTTTGTATGATATGCTACTTTTGTATAATATATACAAAAGCATCATCCAAAATATACGTACAATCAAAATCAATTGTTTTGTTATTGGGTCCCCTCTCATTCGGGTCTTTAGACTTAAGCCTACCCTGTCTAATTGTTAATCAACAACTGCAGACTGTAAATGACTATGAATAAGTGGCTCCGAATCTGTTTCTCAGCTCAACACTCTGAACACCCGTGCGTCCCCGCTCTCTCCTTTTATCTATCTATCTATCTATCTATCTATCTATCTATCTATCCGTCTGTCTGTCTGTCTCTCCCCCCTCTCTCTTTCTCTCTCTCTCTCTCTCTCTCTCTCTCTCTATATATATATATATATATATATATATATGTTTTGCTGTCTGTTCAGTTTTTCTTTTTTTTTCCATCCATATTCTCTGTGCATTTTACCTATTTAGGGAGAACATGTCTACCTTGAAAATGAACATTTGAAATTCGGACTCTGATTTACAATCAAACAAAGACTCCTGTGAAATATTTGGAAATAACTATATCAGCAGAAGGTGCAGCGTATCAATTCATCTTTCTATACCAGTCTGTTCATATCTATATATATATCATTCAATCCATATCTATCTATTTTATCCAGTTTATTCCAGTCAGCCATTTCCATCTATCTAATTCAATTAATCTCTCTCTCTCTCTCTCTCTCTCTCTCTCTTTCTCTCTCTCTCTCTCTCTCTCTATATATATATATATATGCATACAAATTTGATTCATATCTATCTATTTTCGATTCAAATCTGTCTATATCAATTTCATTTTATCCATAATCATCTATTTTATATGTACGAATAATATGTGCGAATTATGTTGGAAGTGATTCTAGTTATATTGAAAGTTAGTAATCAGAATGGAAAGCAAACACTGGATACAGATTATCAACTCACGTATTTCTTGCAATATTTCTCTTTGATTGCCGTCTAGACGTTAGCTGATATTTGAAACTCGGCCTCTCGCTGGTTAATTTTGTACAGTACACCAGAAAGAAGTTATTTTGAACACATGGAGAATTTTTCCTCCAAGTTTGAACATTAAACTTTTCTTTCTACGCTTTATTGAAAAAACTTATTCTTTATTATGAAATGTTAAATTACAGGGGAAAAAAATCAAATTTTCTAAAAGTTTGAGTATTCTTTCGAAAAAACATAGACGATTTTATATTGCGTGTGTGATATCTGTATATACTAGGGAATATGTCATCCCTATAATTGTTCAAGTATTTGGCTATAGACCAAAAGTGCGCCAGAGGAAAAAGACGACGTTTAGGAGTTGAAAACATGATAAATCTGCAGCGTAGGACGCCTTAACTTGGCATTAGACTGTTTTTATTAGCGCCATGATCGTCAGGGTGGTTTATACTTAGTACTTTATGGGCATTTCTAGTGAATGGTATGTTTTAGACAGGTACCATTTATTCGAGAGAGAGAGATACCACTGAGTTACGTGTGTGACAGTGTCAGTTTTTTTTTTTACTTTACCCAGTTGATCCACTTCAGCCTTTGATGAAAATCAATTAATTGTTCGTTGACGTTCCCGCACCGTTACATATGTTATTTAAAACGGGAAAAAACACAGACACTTTCCTTTTGATTCTATTTTCTTTGATAGTTTTATGTTATACTATTATACAAACAGATGTACCCACCGTTGCCCAGGTATCAAATCTATAGAAGTATTTAGTTTGTGTCTAACTTAAATAACTTAATTTATAGCAAGTTTTTACTGTATTCCTTTTTGTATAGAAGTGTATGTGCAGATATTTCCTATTAGAATACACACTCACTCAACTCAAGTTGAGTTTTTCAGACTGCTATTATGCGTGAGGCTTTTTGATTCCGTGTCTATTGTTAATTATAAACTGGTTTCGTCTGATAAATAGGATTTATTGAATTAAAATGTATTATCTTGAACTTTTATTGTATTTTGTTGTAAATTGCTTTGCAAAACATAACATCAAAATCATAGTAGTAAATTTTTTTCAAGTTGCAAGAGCTCTTGGATAAACATCTTTTCTTGTTCTTTGATGTGCAACATAGTGCTGGCTATGAGAGAAACATGGACAAGTCAGGTCAACTCCCGTAATCATGAAATATTGTCGCTGAGATTGTTGATTGTCATAGCAAATGATATTCTCACTAGAAATTGAAGGCGCTTGAAACATCTTCTCCCTTGACACAACCTATCATAATGTTGACAACGATCAGAATGAATCACGAGAGCTAATCTAAAATCATTTTAAGAAATTATTCTAAGAAAAGAAACCTAAATAGTAATATCTATTGTTTAGACTCGAAAATAGGGTTTTTCAAAAAAAAACTAAGCAGTAAATTGTGAAGAACTGTCCCTTTCAAATGTTGAATTATTGCACGTGGAATTTTTTATAAGTAAAATTGAGTCCCAAAACATTTTAAAAATTAATCTAGATATAATTTCATAAAAGTGAAAATGAGAAGAAGAACGTTAAGAAAAATAGAAAAAATTGATTTGAAAAAAATGAAACCTAAACAATGTAATGCCCACCTTTCCCAGCAAAAGAAAATCATACATATACGGAGTTATCTGCCTTAGGCAGGGATCTTTTTGCTAACCCCTAAATCTCTGCAATGGTAAATTCCTTGTTGCTTCCTCTTTGACGTCACACAAAACTACCAATAATATAACTAATTGTTATCTTTACGGTATTTAAAACTATGGAGCTGGACTCTCTCTCCCTCTCTCTCTCTGTTCCGACAGCCTCGGGAAAAGCTCGTTTCTTCTCTCTCTCTTTATATAGTTTATATACACACTTACTCTTTACACATAAGTGACATCCCTTTCCCTTCGTTCTTCTTATCCCTAAATCTTTATCCTGGTAGATCCCTCTATATATCCGTTTCGGCAGAAAACTCCAGTCCTCGTTTATTTTAATTCACTCATGAATTGAAACATAGTACCGTTGTTAACTTATTCGTTTGTTCTTATTTCCACATTTTGTTAACAATCCAACCATGTAATAACCTTGTTTTTTTGCTTAAGCAGTGAACACACTACTTAACAGAATTTATCTCCTTGGATCAATTCTGGTAATTTATAACATAATATGATTAGCAGCTCTAAAATAGCAATACGTGATGTTTAGACGTAAAAATATAACTAAAAAGAAATAATCCAAACAGCAAATTGTGAAAAAGTGTCTTTGTTTTTCAAAGTTTGAATTATTATACGTGGCGTTTATTCATATTTAGAATTCAATTACCCCCCCCCCCCCAAAAAAAAACCCCAACCATCTTGAAAAGCAATTCAATTCAAGAAAAGATTGAGTTTCATAAACTTACTTTCTTTGTTTCAGAATTTGAAAAATACAGGATGGATTGGGATGTGATAAAGCAAAAGGGTGTGAATATTTATAGAAAAGATTGAATGTGGTGGTATGTGGGTAGCATGCACAGCAATAATGCAATAATCTGATAGGCGAATTCTATTCAAAAGTTGGCTTTTCTACTTTCTTCGATTGAAGAGTGCATAGTTCTAGATGAAAACAAACAAACAAGGAACATTTCAATTCAGGAATAGAACTACCTACCTTGATTATTTCGCTTCCAGAGAAAAAAACATATAAACACGGGAATAAATGGAAATTTCATTGGATATTATTCTGGAGGGAGATTGAGCCCAGGTTTTCTTATTGCTCATGCATTATTCTAGAGTGCATCTCGACCTCCATGCCGAAAATGGTGGAGGTTTGTAGAGAAATGACGACATTTGAAATTAAAAAACAAACAAACAAACAAACGCACTTTCCCACTTATTATATAGGTACTACTTTATTACATAATCACATTATACTTGTTGTCCCTAATATGCAGTTTAGATGAGTGGATAAATTTTCCCAAATTCATATAGTATGTGTCATTTTGAGTAATCATACTATCTCTGGTTTCTCTCAAAGTTCGTAGTTAGTCTGTTTTGACTATTTACTATCTAGTGTTACCTACGTCACTTCCGTTTGTGATGAAATGTGGTTGTATTTGATTTATCAAAGAAAGTAGACTTTTGAGTTATGATCTATATAAAAGCTGTTGAACAATTGTTCAATGGATTTTAATATATTGGTACCAATTTCCCGAGAGGTTTTGTTAATTCGGGGTTGTTCAAATTTGATAAGAACTGCCCCCATTATCTTGAGTGTTTTATATTATGAGCAGTTTCACGGATTGTTGTGTTTTCCGTAAGTATTTTGCGGATATTGGAGGAGGGCTATTGTGTTTCTATTCTAAATGTTGGCGAATGGAGCTAGTGTTTAATAGATGGTACGTTAATCCTCTTGGCAACGCTGTGGTCCAATATATGTTATATATTCTCCGAATGGACTTTTAAATTGGTATACACCATCAGTTTATTGTCGTGGTTTTTTTAGTAGAGGAATTATTAGTTATTAAAAGATTTGAACTTTTGAATATTTTATGGTAAACTGTTTGTTTCCGATGTTTATTCGGAAGAGAAAAATCTCGGCATATTGCACGAATGACCCAGATTGAAAAGCAAAAATGCTCACATGTCGGCGAATGACCCTGCAGAAATTGAACAAACTGGACAACGAAACTCCACCTCACCCAGCTCACTCACCAGACGTCTCCGACTGGCTACCACTTCTCAAAAAATTTCGACCACTTCCTGCTCTTGGAGGTCTATAACAATCAGGCAGCAGCTCAAAAGGCTTTCGAAGAAGTCATTGGTTCCGGAACCCAAGAATTCCATGCTTTCGAAATATATATATATATATACATATATATATATATATATATATATATATATATATATATATATATATATATATATCAGTATTTCATATCTATGTATCTATCTCATCCTATTCATATCTATCTATCTGTTAATATATATATGTATCTATTCATCTACCTATCCCAATATGGTCGTATCTATCAAAAAGTTATTAACGCTCGCGTCTTTTTCTCCAGCAGGATCTTGTTTGCAGGACTGACGCTCTCTCAGAATTTTAGACCATCAGATGCTTTTTCTGAGCTTTCATTATTCCGACAAAGTCAGATGGAAGCCGATTCATTTTATAGCTGCAGTCAGCTACTTTTGGCTTTTCCTTTTTCTGAGAAAAATTATGTGAGTGTTTTTAGTCTATCTTTAATCCGATAGCTATTGCATCACCATCATCATCATCATCATCATCATCATCAGCAGCAGCTATCTAAAATCCGTTCTTTGATCCCAAGGCCTCTTAGTTTTACCCTCTCCCGAGTGTCACGATGCCAATATATTCTGAACCTATCCAAACTATCATACCATCTCATTTTTGCTGGTCACAATTTTGCCCATGATCTCCAAGGATCCATGTTGTGAATGGCAATGTTCAGTTGTTGTCTGATATTCTTGTGATGTGTCCAGCCCATTGCCATTTAAGATTTTCAATGGCTTTTAAGATAAAGACATTAGACAAGGACTATTTCTAATTTTGAGATATATATTCAAAAATGTAGTGAGTCTGGATATAATGTATGTAGCTACCTTCTTTCTTCTCTTTATGTCTCAGATTATCTCTTTATTACATTTTCTTAAAACATGATCTCCTCTTTCCTCTTCATTTTGTTATATCTTTCATCTTTATTGTCTCTTATCATCTCATTATTTCATCCTCTTTCCACGTAATCTCTTTCCTCTTCATTTTTTGGATATATCTTCTTTATCGTCTTCTCTCTGTTTAACTATTGTCAACTTTCCTTCTTTATTGTCTTCTCTTTCCCCTCCATTTGATCCTCTTTACTCGTTGTTTTCGCCTCCTTCTTCTTCATTGCAGTCTTTATCTTCTTTTTTTGACTTCCCTTTCTTCTTGATGTTTTTCTTCATTGTGTTCTCTTCCATCTTTGTTGTGTTTTTATTTTTCTATATTTCTTCTTCCTCTATCTACTTTTTCTTCTTTATTCTCTTCTTATCTTTTTCTGTTTATTGTCCTCTCCCTCTTTCTTTATTGCCTACTCTTTATCGTTTTTTTTTTTTTTTTTAATTTTCGTTCCTTTCTTTTTTTTGGTCTTTTGTCTACTTTATCTTTTCTTTCTTCTTTATTGTCTTCTCGTTGCTGATCGCTGTCTTTTATTTCCACTTTCCTTTTCTCTCTTTATTCTTTATTGTATTCTTTCCCTTCTTTGGTGTTCTTTTGATTGTTTTCTTCTTCATTGTCTTCTCTTTCTTCCTCTTTGTTCAAATTGAACTGCTTTTGCTGTGTCAGTTGGAACATTAGACTATAGGCTCATTGTCTCCTTTTTTGTTTTTGGTAACTAAACATGTATCAGATCGGAGTTGTAAATGGAAAATATGAAGGGGGCATTTGGTCTACGCTCTTAAATATAAACAAAAAGATAGTGTATCACTTTTTTTCGTAATAAAAAAAACTGGCTTTTATAGAGAGATTGTGAGAGACAGAAAGGTTGAAGTCAATGAGGATAATTTCGAAGGGGAATTGATTATATATATATATATATAGTCATTATCATGTCTTGTTAATTGATTATGTTATTGATTGATTGAATATTGATCCTCGATATATACATATTTTTATATATATACGTGTGCGTGTAAGTGTGCGTGGGGGAAGTGAAATGATGGTATCAGAAGGCTTGCTGAGACAGAAGATTCTTCATTTCGATGTTTCGCTCATACATAGCTTTGTCGAGAACGGATGTGTTACAAGAAACGTGTTCTTTTATGGAATGGATTATGAGTTGTGGTAAGGTTGGCTTGGTAGTTAATTGATGGAATGGTTTGCTGATCCTGTGTGTTGTAAGCCGTTTAGTAAGATGTGTGTCAGGAGCCTAAGAATGTCAACTTCTAAGATTTTGGAGGTCATTCATACTGCTGATGGTATCAGATGTGTGTTGGTTAATTTAGAATTTGTGAGATGGAAGATTGGGGTCAAAGGGAAATTTTTTTCCAGTTGGGTGTATTGGCCTGCAGTTTGAAAAGTATATATATCAACACGACTGTATGTATTTAAGAAATGGACATTTTAGTGCGAAAGAATGAATCATAAATTGCATCACATCGTATAAAAACTTATCTGAAATTATTTTCGCGTCGTTACACGGTTTATATATCATTCCATTTAGACAACGTAAACAGAAAAAAAAAACAATTAAAGAAAATGGGGCTCCTGCAAGAATCGAACCTGCCACCAATAGGCAGCCGCTTCACCGTAGCTATGCATTCACTATTGTGCTAAAGAGCCCACCGATAAGGCAAAGGCCAAATAACTGGTTTCAATCCAAATTCTAATCTCAATTACTCTTGGTCTATTCATCTCTTTCAATGCGACAATGTGTTTTTAAGAAAATGGACATTTTGGTCCAACAGAATGAATTATATATTCAGCGTTACAATATATAGAAACTTATCTGAAATTATTTTCGAAAAGGGTTCGATTTTGTTTCTAGAATTCATACAAGTTATATGATGCAGAACTGACTGACCCCTTTCTTTTTGTTTGTTTTTCTGATAGTGGTTGTTCGATTTGCAATGTAAATATTCTGCTAGTCTGGATTTATATTGTGTCAATGGCTGTAATTTATGATATACATAGAATGTTAAAAAGAACCGGTAACTTATTTGTGTCCGTTGACTAATGACCGGCATTTATTTGATGCCAAAATGTCTGCTATGTAACGAATTTTGTTTTTACTGTTGTTGTTTTTTTTAAATAAAAAAACAACTTTATTTTCGGCAGCTTTGACTGTTTAGATGTTTTACATCTTGATTTTGATATATTGGTAGTGTTTAGATGTAAGAAATCATTATTAGATGTTATATGTCTGTTTAGATATTTTTAATGAGGTGAAGATATTTTTAGATTCCTTTGGAGGAATGTAGATAATTTTGGACATTTTTTCGTCTAGATTCTGGGTAGTTCTTTAGGTATATTTTTCTGTAACATTCAGGTATTTCTTTATTTCTCTCTCTCTCTCTCTCTCTCTCTCTCTCTCTCTGCCATTTCAGGGTTATATGCCTTCTTTCTGAGATTCCCTATCGTTTCCAAGTCATAAGTCGTGCGACAAAATATCGCATATATTGACTTCTTGTATTATCATGGCAATGTGTTTACACCGGTTTTACCAGCGTCAGATACATAAGCTATGTATAAGCATTGATAATCTAACTTATTCGTATAGCAGTTTTTGGATGTGTTAACTGTTAATTCTACCAAAATATTTCGGTCGAATCATGGCATAAGTTTTGCCGATAATAAAAGTAAATAAACTAAAATATCCCTTCCAATAGATCATAGAACGCCTTCTTTTTTCACCGGGTAGATTTTTTTTACATGAAAAAGTAATGGCAGTCGGTTTCCAGATGCGCTTGCAGTATTCAGAATGACAACATACAGTTTATTTAATGAATGAGTTACTTAAACTGTCTTGGGATTATTTTCTCTACACTAGTTTACTTTACTTTCTCCCATAAGCAGACTATATGCTTCCAACACAAACGTTACATCAACATGAACCTTACAATTGGCTGTTTGCTTAGTAACGCTATTTATGGCCTCTTTACTTTTATCCAAGGTTTTCCAAGTGAATGGGCCACTTGACTTTGCTCACTAGAGTTGCCTTTGGCACCGTCGCAGCCTTTTTATCTGTCTCTGCCCTGCAGCTACTGGTTATCCTGTACCGTTGTTGTGGACCGATTTATTCGAGCTGTGCCAGTGCTTTTGTCTTGAATCTGTTGCCTGAATTGAATCTGGTTCACTTGTCTCCTTACAAACCACCCATCATCCAACATCATTTTATAAGACACTGGTCCTGTCACCGACTCTATTATTCCTACCCCTCCTCTTGGGTCCAAGGTTGAAGATTCAAGTCAGTACTGAATCTCACACTTTGATCGCATTTTTGTCACGATTTTTCAGTTGTTTTCCTTGTTTTTCCTACTCTTTCCTGTTGAGGTCAGAATAGATTGAATCTAATGTGCACCGTGGTTTCATCCCTAGATTACTCTACCAGCCATAGTCATATTGTAGTCTTTTCAATATTTGTACTCTCCTTTCTGCTGGATGCATAGGCCACATGGCAAATACCATTTTAAAGGAACATTTCAAACTCTCTGCAGACAAACATAGTCCCATTATCCGACTTGTTAAGGTAAACTGTAGTTGCTGAAACTTGTAAGCAGGCACTCAATTGTTCTAGCCGAAGTTGTTAATTTCAATGGATACACATCCATCCAGTCTTAGATATGGCAAACAAGTCCTCGACTTTGGGAAATAGGTATTGCTCCAGTTTTGACACTTACATTCAGTTTGTAGCCTCTGCATAGTCTTGCCGAGTTATATGGTTCCAAAACTGAGACCACAGGTGCTGCGCACTTTCTAAATATGGTCAATTTAATAACTTCTATCGACTACAACCGAAACTATACAATGGAACTTCTGTGCTACAATAGAGAAAATACTCTCTGGTGAATCACACATTAAACTTGCTGCTCTTAATGTCAGAGGCAATTTGTTTGATGGCTGTAGTTCGACAACTGCTATCTCTAGTGCTCAAGGGGAGTAGCTGATTCTTTGTAGGAAGTCACACATGTGAGCTGAACCAAACAACAATTAGCAGCTGCTACTCTCTTTGTACACAAGCATCATGCATATGATAGATACATAATCACTGATTCAATTGAGGAGCTCTAATTGGATCTTGCAGCCTCGAGGGAGAAAATGCCAAGTGGACAAAACCAGTTCCAAAACTATAATCTTGTTCTTGAACCCCAGCTTTGCATTTTTTCGGATTATTGAGAGAATTGGGAAAGGAATCTTAGAATCTTAGAATCACTTGGTTTGTTGGGTTTTCAGCTTAAATCATACTAACTATGAACGGTTGCTCGATGTTCACATCAGAGATACGTATTTGCCAATTACACGCCTCTCACTTTTCCAATCATTTATTTCAGGGAGGTTTGTTGCATAGAGGATAACATGCATCTCAAGCACAGGTAAATGTCATTGTGGAAAGTGAGTTTGGGTGGTTAGCCTAATATATTCCAGGTGACCTACGGCGTTTGACGGTTGCAGGACCTGAAACATTAGGTTTATAACATTTGAATGAAGACAATCTCATAAGTGATTGAACAAAACATCATGGGTAGACCATGTTAGCTCGAACTAACTTTGCCCAGGAAGTAAAATCGTGTCGATGTATTTGAAATGATGAAAAGACATTAGTGATCAGCTAACAGTGAATAATGAGATCATTATGGACTCCAGTATCCACAGGGCAGTAGGAAATACATTCAAACTTAATAAATAGCAGTTTATCAAAGATGAGTTATATCTTATTGATAGAATAAAAGCAATTACAGTCCCAATCAAGAGGAACAAACTCCAGTTGTTTTCCGCAAAAATAACCCCCAGAAACAGAAGTCTGTAATGGCAGCTATTGTAGAAGATTACACATTTTTTTGCGATTACATATCCCCAACCAAACCCTGGAGGGAATCTTGAAGACTTCTTCATGCATGAAAACCAACTGGAAATTAGGAAATTAAGAATAAAATCCTCTAAATACTCTCTCTACCTCGAGTCAGGGGAAGAAATACGAGTCCACACCAACCATATGAATTATAAAAGTCATGGTACACAATCCCGACATTAGTATTATTATTTGTGAGTTCAGAATTTTTTTACAAATGTATTTACAGATCTTCGGGGAGGTTTACTTTCAAGAACTTTTCAAGTGACACAGCACTTACCCCAAAATGGTACAATTTTATATTCTCATTCAAAAAATGATGTTGTAGGTGACACCCCTGTTTTTAATGTACCACTTTTTGCTTTAGAAGAGGTACAAAGAAAAGATTTGAATGTTTTACTACCAGGGAGCCAATTACCACATTTTTATTAAATCCTTTCAATTGTTAAGTCAAAATAGCAGATATATATACAAACATTGAAAGACTGTCTAAAGTGAAGATCTGGAATGCAAGGTTTTGGAACTGCAGAGTGACATTGTGCTAAAATCATTTGTAACAGACGAGAACTTGTTTGGTATTAAGAGAAAATGACTTTTCCAGAAACATGATAAAATTGCTCCTTGGAATCACATACCTTTGTGAATCACTGTTTTCCATGATAAATATCATGAGATCAAAACTAATTTAATCATAGCAACAAGTGTCTTGATAATTGTTTATGAACAGCTACATCATTCTACTCTCTTAGAATGAGGCATTGGTCAATGGAGTTTGGTGTCAAAAATCACATTGAGATTTTGAAAAAGTTTTGTTTCATAGGAATATAAATCTATAAATTTTTTATTTGAGAAAAAATATTTTATTTAGTACACAGCACAGGCTGGCTTTAGCAGAAGCTACTAAGTCATTGTGAATCTCAATTCAGCAAATCAACTAAAAGAGAATGCAGCAGAATATGAAATGCCACTCACTGTAAAGTATTCATTGATTTCAAGGCCTTTGACTCAGTGGAAATCCCTCAGGTCACTGATGCCATCATACAACAAGGCATAGACTATGTATGCATGCCAGTCTTGCAGCATATCTACCGAAATCCTTCATCAGGCTACATAAAGATTATGTGTCCTCTCAGCTGGAAAAGGGGATAAGACAATGTGATATCAGCCCATCCAAACTATTCACAGCTTGCCTTGAAATGATCTTCCTAAACTTAGACTAATAAAGGAATCAGAATAGATAGCAAATACCAAAGTAAGTTCAGATTAGCTGATGACATTATTTTGTGATCATGAAAATTCTCAGCAAAAAAGGGCAATGCTAGAATAACTGAATGGGGGAAGCAAGAAAGTAAGTCTTCATGCAAATTTCAGTAAAACAAATGTCATCTAGGACAAACATGTTGAAGGTCAACAATCAAAATTGAAAATGCTAAGTTGAAGGAAGTAGACTACAGTCCAAGACCAGCTGAGCCCCCCAACCTTCAAAAATTAGAATAAAGAATACTGAAAAGCAATAATATTTGGCGACTTTTTAAAATCTGGTAGAGCTGACCATGCTTGGAATTTAATCATGAATAAAGAGAGAGAGAAGGCTCATCAAGTATGACAGAATAAAGTAAAAATAAAACTAGGAGCCGCAAGGTGGAACACAACTTTAACTTCTCTTCAGACTTAGGATGATTACTTTTGTATTGAATTAAAGATGTATGGATGTATTCATTACGAAGAAATAAACCCTTCCATACCTATGTGATAAATTAATGAAACTTTTCAATTTAGCTCAGTCAGTAAGACGGCCTGCCGGCAATCATTTGATGATGAGTTAAAATCACAAATAAGGGATGTGACTCTCCATTTATCTAGGATAGTTCTTTTCATGATCAATTTCCCTGAACTTTTGCATAAAACTTTGTATTGAGTAAAATGTGTGAGAAATTTCTTTCAAATATACTATTGCTTAGATGAAAACAACATAAAAAATGAAAATCTTAATTTCACTCCCACATGTAGACTTATGTTGGAAAGATTTCAATTTAATGGCATAAAAATTTCAAGTATAATTTGAAAAAAAACTAACACACAGCTCATCTTTTTTTATGCTTTCTCCTTTTGAATAATGAAAAATATTTTAAGACATTATTTAATTTTCCTAAAAGATCGAATGCTTTTTGGTGAATAAAGCTTCATTTTATACCAAAGTATTTGTAAACTTTATCCAATATCATAAAGAAACATTGTAAGCTCAATGCTAAAAGAAATTATAGACATTACTTCTTTTCTGAATTTATTTAGACAAAGTATTGTAGCATTTTTGTTTAGTTCGGACCGATTTCCTGACTTCATATTTTTTTATCACAATGCTGTGGCTGCTATACTTATCTTGTCCGCGGTATCTTTTTAAATCAAATTTTGTTCTCAGAAGGCATGCACTTCCCTTCACATACGAGTTATATTCAGCTTTTATGCTTGGAAACTCTTGGAATGGTCCTCCTCTGACCTGTATGCTAGACCCGTGACCTGCCAGTGAACTTGGGTCATACATTTAGATCTTTAATCCGAGCTTCATGCCCTCCTGATTTGTGCTTAACATCAACAAGAATACGGAAATTAGTCTGAACTAACTGCTTATCCAGTTGAAATGAACTATCTAATAAAATATTCACGTATAAAGTTCCATAATTTGTATTATCAAAATCAAGGTAAAATATTGTAGAAAAAAAATAATATAGATTAGAAAAATAAGTGCGTGAACTCAAATGAGGAATTGACAAAAATCACAAGTCACTGATTTTAATGTTTTCATAATTATTTTTCAAAGAAAAACAAAATTTGGAAAGTAGTTTTTCAAAATATCATCCCAAAAGAGAAGCAAATTCTGTTCTTTCAGTCCATAACATCGGAAATAAAGTGAAACATCTAATACCTGACTTGAATATCATCTATGCTAGTAGTATCTGTTTTCAAATTTAGATAAATAGTTTACAGATGTGTAAAGTAGTGATAGAATCTTGGCTCAATGTATGAAACTTTTTAAAGCCAGCATCTATTGTTATGGCAACAGACATTTAAACAACTACTTTTTTATCATAAAAATAAAGAATTTGTGTATCAAGCATATTACTGCTTATTTGCAGAGATAGTCCAAAAATTCTCACTGGAATAATGTAAACTCTCAATTTAACAGACTAATTGATAATTCTTTTAATTCAAAAAAATTTCAAAATAATATACAGTACTATGCATTATTAAATCATAACATAGAATATGAAATATTCAATCAGTTTTTTTACTGTATAATTCAGTGACGTAAAATCTTATCTAGAAAGATAATTTACAATATTTCATTAATGACTGATATGCAGAAATAAATAAGAATGTTTTGGAAAGGTCACTTAATTCTGAATTCTATTATACCAGGGTTCGTTATATTGAGGGTTTGCACTAAGGTTTTTCTTCAGTGTGTGTTTGCATACACTTCAATAAGCTGGACTTTTGTGCTGCAGAATATCAACGTTTAAACAAATTCTATTTGTCCGAATATGATCCACCAAATGAGACTTTATACAAAGAAAATCTACACATAACACAAAAATATAGTTACACTCCAGTGTGTGTTCTCAAATGTTGCACCAAATTTGATTTGGTTGCTGATGAATATTCACACATTTCACAAGGATATGGTTTTTCTCCAGTGTGTGTTCGCATATGTAGAACCAAATATGATTTCTTTGTAGCAGAATATCCACATGTTTCACAAGAATATGGTTTCTCTCCAGTGTGTGATCGCATATGTAACACCAAAGTTGACTTGCGTGCAGAAGAAAATTCACAAATTTCACAAGAATATGGTTTCTCTCCAGTATGTGTTCTCTTATGTCTCACCAGAGTTGAACTATCCGCAAAAGTTGATCCACATATTACACAAGAATATGGTTTTTCTCCAGTGTGTGTTCGCATGTGTTGAACTAAATTTGATTTGAATGTAGCAGAATATCCACATGTTTCACAAGAATATGGTTTCTCTCCAGTGTGTGTTCTCATGTGTTGCACCAAACTGTACTTATGTGCAGTAGAATATCCACACGTTTCACAAGAATATGGTTTTTCCCCAGCATGTATTAGCATATGTTGAACTAAATCTGATTTGGTTGTAACAGTATATCCACATTTTTCACAAGAATATGGTTTCTGTTCAGTGTGCGTTCCCTTATGTTGTATTAAACATTTTTGATTTACAAAGGTAGATCCACATGTATCACAAAAATATGGTTTTTCTCCAGAATGTGTTCTCAAATGTTGCACCAGAGTTGACTTGCGTGCAGAAGAAAATCCACAAACTTCACAAGAATAAGGTTTTTCACCGGTATGTGTTCTCTTATGTCTTACTAAAGTTGATTTTTCTGTAAAAGTAGATCCACATATAACACAAGAATATGGTTTTTCTCCAGTGTGTGTTCGTATATGTTTTATCAAATTGAATTTGCTTACTGAAAAATATCCACATGTTTCGCAATATTGTCCCTTTTCAGTGTGTGTTCTTATATGTTGTACCAGGTTTGACTTTTTTGCAAATGTAAATCCACATGTTTGACAAAAATATGATTTCTCTTCTGTATGTGTTTGCATATGCTTCATTAAATCTGAATTGCTTCCAAATGCAAATCTGCAGACTTCACAAGAATATGGTTTCTTTCCAGGAAATGCTTGCATGTCTCTCACAGAATGAGACTAATGCAAAAAAAATACTCAAATCTCACAAGGATAGTTTTTCTCAAGTACCAGCACATTTATTCTATCAAATAAGCTGTGAAAAAGATGATATGTATACGGTTCTATCAAGTGCTCATTTGAGTGAGTACTTTTAATGGTGATACTTGCGAATATTTTTCCAAGCTTTTACTGTGACGTTGAGTCTTGTTTTCATTCACTTAACTTCAAAGTGATAAATGCTTTCTATGTATATCACACAATGTCTTTTCGTATTCAGAACATCTGTGAAGAAAAAGGAATAAAAGATACACTATTAGACATATTACTGTATAAACTCATACATTGCAATACATACATGCAATTTTATAGCATGGCTATTTAAATCTGGTACAAAGCCACAATAATGCAGCCCCTTAAGGATCAAACTCACTACACAAACAGTACGTGAGACGTGATTGCTTAATCATTGCACTCTGATGAATATATAAGACACATACACACACGCATATGTATTGAGAAATGGATATATGATAGATCATTTTGAATAAGGATTCATATATAATATGATGCCATTGATAATCATTCTGTCTGATTATATATATCAATTTCTCAATACATAACAGTCACTTCAAAAGAAACAAACAGACCAATAATAAACAAGATGAAAATTTGGAGTGAAAACAGTTATTATTGGAGGCTGTTTAGCTCAATTTTGAGAGCAATAGTACATTGAAGCGACAACCCTATCGGTCACAGATTGGATTCCAGCAGCAGCTCTATTTCCTTTGATTGTTTATTCTGTTTACATTGTCTAGGTGTCAAGGTAAAGTGATACATCAGCCATGTAATAACAGATCATTTTGAGAGTTTCCATTTAATATAATGCAATTTATGATCACATACAGACATATATATATATTATGCTGGTGCAAAAATAATCGCAGCTTTTATCATTTCAAACTTTGATAGCAGCAGAAACTGGTTGGAATATCAACCAAGTATTTGAGCAGGACACTGTCAACGAACGTACATCTCAAGATTTTTTCCAAGAATTTTGAAATAGAGACAAAAGCCTTGAAGATGTGGAGGGTTGTGTACATTCTCCTGTGATTGACAATGTCCAATTGAGGGTCATTATGGTGGTGGACCCACTCCAAACTACTCAGGAGTTTGCAGAAGAGCTAAACATAAACCATTCAATAGTTGTATGACATTTGCACCAATGGGAAGAGCAAAAAGCTTAACAAATGGATCCCACACAAGTTGAGCTAAAATCAGAAAATGGTTATGCAGTTTTCTTTGTGCTTCTTTTGTACAACGAAAACAATCAATTTTTGGATCCCATTGTGATATGTGACAAAAAATGGATTTTGTACAGTGATTCATGGTGTGAAGCACCAAAACATTTCTCCAAATCAAACTTGCATCGAAAGAAAGTTATGGTCAAAGTATCAAAAAATATCAACACTGTATTATTTTTTTTTCCCTATTTAGATATAAGAAATCGTTTTTAGATATCGGATTAGATATTATTAGATTATTTAGGCTCGATACTTTCAATTCCTCACCTGTTTCTTTTCAACCTGTGACCCACCACCCAAACATTTTTTTTTGTTCCAACAAAATGAACTTAAGGGATATGACCAGCAATATCAAGCATCTATATAAGGCTGGAATTGATTAAAACTTGGAAATATTTTTAGATTTGGACTAAATCTTGATATTTTGAGATGGTTCAAGTTTTTATTTCCACCTGCTCCTTAAGACTTCCCTTCTGTTGATATAGGAGAGGTAACGTGGTTGGTCATATAGAGATATTTTTCATTTCATTTTATCTTATCCATCAATTTTTACCATTCAGCTTAATTTTGAATTGTTTTTTTTTTCTCAATTTTCTTTTCAACTGGTCTTAATACAAGTTACGATAACAAAGATTTCCTTCCACGGCTACCATACAATCATGTAGAAGCTTTGGAAAAGCAAAAAAAAATATTTATTTGTTCAAAACTTCCCTTCAGAGAAAGAAGGAAAGCAGTGAAAGGGAGGTGGTGCTGTCGTAGCTCTAATTAAGATCTGTTGATAAATAAAACAACTATAAAAATCAAACCGATGGGTAAAAAGTTGCTATGAAAATTAAATAATGATTTAAAATATATCGAATAGAATCAAATGAAAAATATCATTCGACCAACCAAGTTATTGGACGAAATATAAACACACACAAATTTTTTAAAACAAATATATATAAATTAATATCACAAATGGTGTAATCCCGTGCACAATATTTAATCGTTATATTAATTCCGATTTTCCATAGTGGCTTTCAGGGAGGGTCAACATCGCTGGCGATAGTTTCCGAAAAATACCAGAAACAAAAGTACAAAAAAAAGGAACTAATTTGCATGATCACCGCTAGATGCTGCCATTTTCTATCAACTCGCGCACGATGCGATACTGAATTAGATATTCAAAAAATATTGATAATTAAATGAGTCTAAATAGGTTGGGCGATGTCCCTTAGGGTGAGCTAGGATGCCCAGCAACCGTTTCAAAGGTTGATTTAGGAGATTTTCTCCATACATGTCTTAAATAATATTGCTCAACAAAAAACGTTGAAATAATCTTTACATTACTTTGAACTCAGAAAAAAAGAGAGAGAGGGGGGCAAATGGGTTTTGTCGAAGTTTTGGCAAAGATTTCAAGAAAACAAAAGCGAGAAAGAGAGAGAGAGAGATTTAAATGAAAAGATGAAATGAAAAAAATATTTCTCCACATTTAGAAAAGAAAACATCTTAAATCGAAACAAATAAACGAAAGAATATGACTAAATCATCTCAACATCGAGATTTAAACACGACCAAAAAGTGGGGGATCGATTCCTAAGAAGAATACAGTATGAATTGATCCCCCATCATGAAGAAATCTTTTTGTAGTGTTATACAGAAACAGTTTAAAGTTGATACATTTGAATTTTGAAATATTTATTTGATGAATGGAAGAGGAACAAAATATTGTGATTTTTTAGCGATTTCACATTAATCAGATTTCAATGATGGCTTTTCTTTCCTAAAACAACTAAAACTGACTTCGCAATAAGTAAAAAGATAGATAAAGGGTCACTTTACCTGGAAGGGAGCTTCTTAGTGATTAAAGAAGTCTAAATCCAAAAAATCATTTAAAATTCACACTACTAACTTTTTCCCAATCATCGTGAAAGCAATCGACACGAAACACCCGAATTTGATTCGGTATTTGTCGGTACTTTCCGACAATCAGTAGCCGTCGAAATTTTTCGTCTCTTTTTGATACCCAAATAAATACATAGGATTACCGTAGTTAACAGATACTTATTAAACAGAAACGACTACATACCTCACATATATTCATAGTATATACATGATATATTTATGAAATGAAACAAAATAGTTCCTGAAATACTTTTTTCGCCTGACACTCAGAGAGTGAAACGTCAGGATGCAGTTGTTTTGTTTCTGTTTTTCAAATGTAATCATCCGCTCAACTAGGTCTAAAGACTTGACAAAATATTCGCCCTTAACGGGCGGCGAGAATTGATGTCCATTGAAGAAATGGATAGGTAAATGGAAATCAGATAGTGTTTGATTTAATTTGTTTTAAAATTGAATCAATACTATTTATTAAACTGTTGGAAAGGGGGGGGGGGCTAATATAGAAAATAGGATGTTCAGCTAATGCGAAAAGGTTCCGGACTAATGTGAGATGGGGGACTGATGTAAAAAAAGTGGTTAATACTAAAGAAGGGGTCATGGGGCAAGTTGAAAAACGGCCTTGATGCTAGAGAAAAAAGGGTATGGCTAATCTACACGAAGAAAAGTGACTGATGAAAAAAGAAATAGAGGTCTGATGTAAAAGAATGGTGGAAAGTTGATAAGGTGAGGTAGAATATCAATGATGGGGAATATTGTTGAAAAAAGGGATTAATGTAAAAAAAAAAAGGGGTACATAGTAAAAAAAGAGCTTGGGGGTTGATGTTGGAAAGGGGGGTATTAATGTTGATAAGGGAGGAGGGTTTCCACTTTTTTGAATACATAAAGTGAAAGTAAATGTTTCCTCTTGATTTTGTACCCTGACTTAGAGAAAAAAATATTCTCATATGATTCTTAAAATTTCCATTTTGACCTCTAAGAAATAAAATAAATGTTCACTCTTGATTATCATACTCCAGAGGGAATATTAATTTTCTCTAAAAGAGAAAAAAAATATCCATCCTGAATTTTAAAACCCAAACAATCGAAAAATTCTCCCCCTTCCTATTTTGAGCCTTTATGTTGAAAAATATCCCTCAAGATTCTGTCCCCCAAAAAGTGAAAAAAAAAAATTACCCTCTAATTTGATGCCTCACAGTGAAAATAATTTTTGACTTCTAAAAGCAAAACAAAAATTACCTCTCAGTTGTGAGCCCTAAAAGAGAAAAAAAAATTTTCATCCTCTATTTTGACCCCTGAAATAAAAAAAAAATTCCTTTGGATTCTGACCCCTTGAATTAGATGAAATTCATCCTCTGGATTTTAAATCCCTAATAGTGCAAAAATCTTGCCCCATTAAAGTGAGAAAATATTGTCCTCTCAAATTTGGCTAATTATAGTTGTAGCCCCCTCAATTTCAACCACTAAAGGTGAAAAATGTCCCGCTTGAATTTTTTGCCTGAAAATTGAAAAAAAGAATTCCCCATTGATTTGAATCTAAAGATAAAAAAATTCTCTTTGATTTTGACCCCCAACAGATGGGAAAAATCTTTGGCCACCAAAAGAATTGAAAAAAAGGTCTTCCCCTTAATTTTGACCACCAAAAGTGAAACCCCTACCATTTTACCCTCAGTATTTTTTTAGCAACAGGATTTAAAATCTTTTTTCAAAATATTACTGTCATAGATAGTGGCATCATCATAGATTTTTTTGCTAAATAAGTGGAATAACAAAATACAATCAAATTTTTGAACAGTTCAGTTAATATTGCAAGAAATTCCTTCATAAAATATCTAACAAGATGAAATCAATCCACATCTATGTTGCTGACAATCGAGAAAAAAAAAGAAAAGGTAATGAGACAAATATTTTTTTCAAGCAAAATCAAAAAATCTTTTGTATTCTATTTTGTTCACTTGGTACCTTTCAGACCAGAAAAAACAAAATTGAATCCTTGGTAATTTCTCCACTTACCTTGGCAAAGAAAGCAAGGGAGATGATATCTTCTTCGTCAATCAAGGAAATTATTTTAAAGGTAAAGTTTCTCCTGAAAACAACAATGTAAAACGATAGGAATTATTAAGTGGTGCTTTACATCATTTTGTCCCTATATCTGATCTGATAGCATGAAAATTAGAGTTAGATTTTTCATTTTAAGCCAACTAAAATGTTGAAAGAATGGCTTCAAAATTGACTAAAATTAGCTCGATATTTCCAGTTGATTTGATAGCTGAAAAATTTGAAAATATGCTAGCATTTGAATGACTTTGATAATGGGTGAAATTGACTTGATCTTTTATTTCTAGCTAACTTTAGAGCTAAAAACATCAAAATATTGTAGTAGAAGACTTGCTTCAAAAATGGCTAAAATTGGCAAGATTTTCCATTTGCATATAACTTTTTAACTAAAAATGTTAAGAAAATGGTAGCATGTCTTCAAAGCTAAAATGTTTAAAATTCAGTTGCATAAACTGGTTTCAAAATCTTTTCTATTTTGAGCTAACTTCCTAAAAATATTAAAAATAAGGTAGCAGAAGACATGCTTTAAAATGGCTATTAAAGATATGTTACCATTAGACTCATTCTGAATGTAAGGGTTGAAAATCAGTCTGAATAGTTTTCATTTCTAAGTTTCTGAAGATGCAGGGCTAATAATAAACTCAGCGTTATTACCCATGGTCATACAATTTTTGCTATGTAGCATTAACACACATAGATACACTAACATAGAGAAGTATAGGATTGGATTTCTTATAGATAAAAATTGCTTAAAGGTGGTAATAACAAATAAAAATATGCAGAGAGAAATTATTGTCAATTGTTTACCAAAAATTCTTAGTTTTATCAATTGGTCAAGTAAACTATGCTAAAAATATCCTGCATTTTCCTTTAAAAGAAATGAAAAATAATTTTTCACTCTATCTACCAGCCTGTTACAAAAAAGTATTTGATGTTTATAATTGTGCATTGACAGAAAGGGGCCCATCTTTACAAAGACTCGCCAAGTACCCATTTTTTACTTATCAATTTTAAGTCAATAAAAGTGGCTAGATAAATACTGTTGTTCGAATAAAATAAGTTAGAAAAATTCATATGTACATTATGAATATAACCCCTACATTATTTTATTAGTTACTTTTAAAATTCCAAGTTGCCATTAATTCAGAGGAAATGGAAGCTACACACCCAGCTGTTGAAGCTACCCAATCGCCATTTTTTAGAAATCTAGTCACTTTTAACCATAAAAATAGCCCATATCAAAATGGGTACTTTTTTTAAGATAGCCCAGACACTTGATATTTGCTGACCAAGGGGACATAACCCAAAATGCAGTAGAATTTGCAACATGAAAGTGCATGACTGTTGTGCTGTGCAGAAGAAGCACATTGTGTCATTGGCATCCATTTGAAACCTCCAATAATTTGAAATAGCAGTCAATTTAGATAACCAAAAAAAAAAAAAAACTGGAGAAAATATATGAAAATGTATTAAGAATATAACCCTACATATTTTTCATTATTTTGCAAAGCACATTATAGAAAGAATGAAAAATATAGATTTTGAAACTGAAATAATCAATGAAAATTTTGAATATAAATTGTTTTCAAAAAAGGAACAAATTTTTCTTTAGACTATTGAAAATATGTTTGGGATGGTGTGAGATACAAATTATGGGTGTACAAAAGAGAAAAATTTGATGGGGTCAAAATAATAAGGAATAATATTGAATCAGTTCAATTATCTTCTTTAAAGTTTTATTTTTGGTTTTAATGCAAGAAAATAGCGTAAATTTAGTTTGAAAAAAAATTTGTCGACTTGAAACAAGCTTTAATGATTTCAAATCTTAATTCCTTTGAAATGAATAAAGATATAAATAGACTTTGGGTAAATATCAGGTCTGGCACTGGGGTTCCAGGACAAGTTGAAATTCAGTATCCTTCAAAGTATAATATTATCTTTAAAAAATGTATATTGTCCTTAATCTGTTTAATTCATTTTTTCCCAAGTTTCTATTTGAATTCGGAAGGACCTTCTCTCTCAAACACTCAATAAGCAACCCCTGACACTTGGTGCCCCAGGCAAATACCTGTGCATCTACTGAATGGCCCTGGTAAATATCTTGGACTATCAAGAAGGCATTGGAGGAAAGATAAAAACTTACTCTTGGTAATTTTTTGTACATAAAAATCTGCTGTTCACAGTTGGTAGTTTATAAAGGTTAAGAAATGAACAAACGATTCAACCTTCTCTATGGTACATACTGAGCTGTTGATATTACCAGTTTCACCATCTCCTATCACTTCTAAACAGAAAGTAACACTGCCATTATCAATGTCCATCATCAGGAAGAAAAATGAAATAAAATGAAAACATTCTGGTTAAATTCAAGTGAAGATCTTAAATAGATTAGCAGAGAAAAATGTTTCTTCTATTGATCCATACTTTGGTCATGATGTCTATCATCATATTTAATGCAAACAGAAAGGGTGTTCTCATCCACTTGCTTCCCTCTTCCACTTAACGTGACTCTTCAGTTGAGAGAAGATGCACTAATATATTTTGTTTTTAGTGCTAAGACATTTCAACATCAGGATCCTTCAACATTCATTTATTGATTTAGAAAAACGTTTTTTTACAATTTTTTTCAAGATGGAAAATCTATTACATATGTTAGTTGAAAATGAAGAATCAAAGGTAAAATCAATTGTGAAATAAGAAAATATGAAAATTTTGATACTATAATTCATGCAGAATAAAGCTAAAAACATTTTTCCAAATAATTTGACATGACTTATTCAAAATGAAACATTGTTTGTAAATACACTAATATGTTTAGAGAGATCTTCTGAAAATTTGCCCAGCAACAAAAACTGATTTTCAATGTGTCCCTTTGGAAACTAAGCCACCTTTATCATATACCTTTCAAGTCTTATGCATTCTGTGCGAGACATGCATTTTGAATCATTGTCAAACTCACACACATCAAAGGGAATTTCTCATGCAATCTATAAAAAGTTAATTTCTATAGCTGATATGCTCTAAAACACAATTTTAGCCTATCTTGGGACCATAATTATCAAAATTTTTGCAGGGAGCATATCCCCAGATTCCATAGGACATTCCCCATTGCCCTAAATTTCCTCCCTGCATTTAGAAATCAGTGGGATGGGTTGCACAGTTCTTACTCATTTTTATCTGTCAAACTTGAAAGATACATGACATAAAAAAATCATTCACAAATTTAGCAAAGGCAAGTTCATCATACTAACCTGGTTTGTGTAACCTAATCGAAAAAATCTTTGAAAATAGATAAGAAAAATTAATGTATTATTAAAAATCTATCACAAAATTTTGTAGAAAACAAATCATCAAAACCGAAATCAATCAAAAGATGAGAAAGTATGATAATAGTTGAAGTATAATTGAAGCTAAATGAAGCTAACAACTAAAAAATATTTCAATAAACTTATTAGAAATGAAAAAATTGATAAAATAATGTCGAATGAATAAAATAACCAATCATTACGCCTTAAATTCTTTGTGCTGAAATGCATCGCAAAAAAATCATTTGGCACTGATACTTCTTGGGCTGGATAGGCAGCACTAAATTGTACATAACTTGATCAGTTGATCTGAATTTTCCACACTTTTATGAGGAATCCTTGCAAGATATTTTAACAAAAATAAAGTTGTAGGATTGAGAAGAAACATTATACAGATTTTCATTCCCAATGCAACAATGGACTTTCTTACAAAAATTAATATTGCTTCATAAATCAATGAATATTCTTCCAACTTACTCAAAAATTTTGCAAATTGTCACTTGCTCAAACAAAAAAGTTTATCATTAACTAAGTCAGAAAACAATGACCTTTTTTTTGTTGTTAATGGTTTTTGTTAAGTTTATGTGGGACCTGCTTATCAAACTTTTCACTTTACCACTTTATATTAGATGGTCCAATATTGTTACACTGTCGATACCAAATATCTATGACATTTCTCTGACAGTTAATCATTCTTGATTGCAGATGGATGTCCTCTGCACTCTTGATTTGTGAGATTCAAATCTCCACAATAAAAATTTTGAAACCAATGCAACACTGTACAATTGGAAGTGGTTCCTTCACCCTATGCTAGGTCAATATTGGAAGCTGTTTGAAATGCTTTGGGACTAAGTTTATACTCGAGCAAGACAATTGTATACAATTCTTCATTTTGCATTTTCAAGTTTAAAGGTTTACTCTCTCTATGGATAACTCTATAAACAGTGAATATTAGTGATAAAAGCACATTATAATCATTAGAATAAGCTAAGTATATTGGTATAAGATAATATCATAATGTAATGTTGATGTTTAGAATCTAAATTTTTTTTACAAACAATCTTTATAGTTTAAATTGATCACTCAGCCTCTCTTTTTCTAGAAAAAGAAATTCCAATGATGTCACTTTACTTTTGAATTCAATGCTTTTCTATGACAGAGTTGACTTTTTGCTAGATGACCATATCTGATAAATATGTTATTTGGATATTTTTATCAGCCTAAATTGAAAAACAAAATGGAGGAATATCATTGTCCATTCCTTTATGCAAAGTATGTGGATCTTCTTTTGCAATAAAATCAACCTATGTGAACACACAATGGATAGACATAATATTCATACCAAGTGCATATGTATTTAAGAAATAGACTTATTTGGTTTGACAGAATGAATTATGAATTGCATTATATTATATTGGAACTCATTTGAAATGATCTCCCATTGTCATATGGTAAATATATCATTCAATTCAGACAACGTAAATAGAACAAGCAATTAAAGAAAATGGGGCTGCTGCAGGAATCAAACCTGCCACCGATCAGGCTAGCTGCTTCAACGTAGCGATGCACTAATCATTGTGCTAAACAGCCCATCGGTAATGGAAAAGTCAAATTTCTGCTTTCAACCCAAATTCTCATCTTGCTTATTCTCGGTCGTTATAGATTCAACGGGACCCGAGCAAGCTCGACCAGATGACGTCATATGTTATAAATGACAAAGAAAAACTGTTAGTGCTTTATCTTGCATAATGTGAATGAGAAACTCTTAAAGTGGATTTCGTCGTTTTACGTTTTGAACTTTCGGCTATTTTCAGAGATTTGTAGGAGGGCAAGTACATAAGATACACCTAATCACTTGTTTGAATTCTTCAGAAAGAGTTAGCCTTAGCCACAAAGTTTCGAAGAAGCTGTAAATATTAGATTTTTTTCATTTAAAGAAATATCAGAGATACGGACCTAATATTGCGGATTTCTCCATACGTTTTGTATAGGAGCATCAGTGTTTTTTCTCAGGGGAATATGACAGGGAGAAACGCCAAAGATTTGGTGATTTGATATGGAATGGCCCAGTGGAAAGTGAAAAACCTTCTTCGTGTTGATAACCATCAGACCCAAACTGAAAATGTGTCATCTGCACACAAAACGTTTACATCTCTGATCAGTCAATAAGAGAAATGTTGGTTCTCAAGGTCATGGTCACTTTCCATTTTTGTCGTAAGATGAATAAGGCTTCATCTGTTGATACTTTGTTAATGAGGTTGATCATATCGAAGCTCACCATTAAATTAGCGCCCGTCTAATCACTTCTACGAAATGAGCATCACTTTTCACACGTGTTGTTTTTTTGTCTGCCAATGGTCTTAGAACATTGGTCAAGAAGCAGCTCAAGTGACGATACCATGGCTCTTTGCGGTAGGTCCGTTTTTGTCTTTTTGGAAGGTCATACGTAAGTCTTGATTTTCTGTGATTTTGTATCAATTATCTATATTCTTTAGTTGTGAAATGGACTTTGTTCTTTTCCAAGATCTGAGACAGTTCCTTTTCTCTAGACGATTGAGGATCATTCTTTATTTCTAAAAAATTACATAATTCGATTGCCGATTTTTCTTCGTACACTTTTTAATCGAGTATGACCAGCATTTCCTTAATCTGCCAGGACGATGATGTTATATTCGTCTCTTTGTAGAGATTCGAGAGCCAACTTTTCTCCGAGGTTTGGTTTGGTTGTATAATATTCTCCACAACCCGTCTAACTTTCTACCTTAATTCGTCTGCCTCATCTTCTGAAATTGAAAGATCTGAAAACAGATTCATTATAATTTTGTAATTACAAATTATGCATGATTTAAAAAAACATTTTTTGATAATAGATTTGATTATGAACGAATTCAATACATGACTGAAGTGGAGTTGTGTTCGATTGCAACAAAACTAATTTAAAAGTGTAAATAATGCTTGGATCTAATGTTTTCTTTATTAATAATTATCAACAAATCAAATCAATTCACGTCTGATTTGAGGTAGGAGATATACTGGTGTTTATTGGCACTGAGACTGATTCATTATAACTTGAAATTGCAAAAATGCACGAGACCAATGAATTCTTTGTTAGTAAATGTAATCATATATACATTTGATTTTTAGCTTGATTTGAAATATGAGATATACGGTGTTCATCTACACCTAAAGTGATTTATAATTCTATAATTTCAAAAAATGCATGCATCTAGAATTTTCTTTGATTTCAAATTTGATTTATCATCATTTTTGCAAAGTACAAACAACATTCTGTCTGGGGTTGAAACAAGCTTTTGCCCACCCTTTCTGACACGATGAGGGTACAAATTTCCACCATTTTTTTAGTTTCTTCTTCATGTTGAACACACCTTGTCTTGATATTCTCATATTTTTGCAACTTACCGAGGTATTTTTCAGGTAAACTTCCACCCGATCCCTTTTCTTAGGACCCAAATCTTTACCAGATCCTATGTTTATAAAATTTGACAAACACACCTGGTTATCCCAACTTCAAGAGTAACGTGTTTGACTTGACACACGTTACTATAAATGAGGCTAAATCGATTTACGATAGGAAACAGGAAGTCTTAAAAGGGCTGTCCAGTTCGCCTGAGATCAGCTGCAATTCCGGGACAGGGCGAGGCCAGGTTTGCTTGAGGTCAACCTGGGTCAACAATGGTTTAAATTCTCATTTTACAGAATAATAGAATGAATGCAGAATCCAAACTACATAAGAACATGTATCTTCGATGTTTGAATAGGGTATAAAAATGAAAAAACATGCATATTAATTTGGACAGTACTGTATGTATGTCATGAGTGTGTACGTTTGTATCGAAATGGATGAAAGATGCTCATCACTGGGTAAAATTGAGAAGTAAATTGCTGGAAACTCAACTTCTAGAGCTTGTATTTGTCACACCTTCAAGACTTCGTTGGAGGCGTAACACTGTGGCCTTTTGCCTGGTTATGAGTCGCCGTTCAGTCTCATATTACATTTTCTTTAGCTTAGAAGACTTGTATTATCTGAATGTACTTGTGTGCCAATAAAACGTTCTGTTTCAAGAAATATGTTTTCTTATTATTTGCTTGTTTCTACTTGAGGGCCGGCGATAATAAGGGTTTACTTAGAAAGTTATTTGTATCTGTAAGTGAAATGTTTCATCAATGTTCTCCTATGTAATGCAAAGAGTTTCAGCGTGTAAAATGAATTATGTTATTGTGATGTAGTATATGTGATGATATACAATATTGTTGTGATGTCTTTGCATGTGAAAGTTTCTTACGTTTTAGAGTCGTTTCAAGCTGTAAAAATTACATGTAATGTGTGTGAGAAAAAAATCTAATATTGTCGTTGTGAGTACGAATTAAAATATATATTCATATTTCATGGAAAAGGGCTCTGGCCCTGTCAAGAGCATATGTTCCCCACATGCGTCCGGATGGATAGAGTGATAAAGATAAGAAGAGACCGGGTTCCAAAATTGCATCTATCACGTGGCAGCGTTTGAGTCTGAATGACCAATGACCTTCTAGTGTTTTAGTCACATCTGATCTTCGTAAGCGTAGAGAAATATTTGATTATATTTATTTGTTCATTCAAATAAATTATTTGTCTTGAAAATGTTTTTTATCAATACAAAAGGAAGGGAAAACGGCATTTCCGTTTAGTAACTGATAGCCTTACTTCATGCTCATAGAGTGGAAGAAGAAAGAACTCCTTTGTTTGACAGATGGTCCAAATTGACATAAAACTGTTTAATTGTAAATTTGATTTATTTTAAACAGTATTTATGAATTGAAGTTAGAAGTAAAATGCCTCTTTGCAGCTTCAGATATTCCATCATCATCATCAGCCTGTCAGCGCTCGTCATTGGACATAGACTTTCCCAAAGATTCACCAGACCTCTCTATTATGGTCATCGTGGAGCCAGTACTTCCTGAATTTATATAGCTTGTCATGCAATCTTACTTTCTTTTGGCCACAGTTTCGCATTTTATATCTGTGGATTCACGTTCTGAGTTGTGATGCCCAGCAGGTGTCTGACATTCTTGCAACATTGCTGTTTGAGTTTTCTAACAAATTTTATGATATTTTGGACTCCTGTCTTTTCTCTGATATAATGTGCCGTCTTATGATCTCTCCATGTGAGATTCTACATGATTCTTGCATGTGCACGTTGCATGGTTCTCAGTTCCAGGATCAATGTTTCGGTTAGCTTCCATGTTTCAGCTCTGCAGGTGACTACCAGTAGGATACATTGGTTGTATATGCTTCTTTATAGGACTAGTGGAGTTTTCTTATTCTTAAAAGTCGAGCTTGCTCTACTGAATGTTTCTCGACCTTATGTGATTCTTTGCTTTATTTCTTTTTCTTTTGGTGACTTCATAGAGACTCGCTGTCCTAGCTAGATGTAGTGCTCTACTTTCTCCAGCTCTGCATTTTTGAATTCGATCGTTGTGTCCTTGTCCCCAATATATTGTACATAACATCGGTTTTGTTGAAGTTCATGTTGAGGCCAACTTTCTTGCTTGCTTCATTTAGTTCGTCTAACATTATTTGGAGATTGTGAAGGTTCTTAGCAAAGAATATGATGCTGTCAGCAAATCTGAGGTCATTTAGCCTGATGAACGAACTGCTGTGTCGGTAGATGTGTTGCAGCACTCTGACATATATAGAGTCTACATCTTGTTGCATGATTGCGTCAACGTCTTTAGGGATTTCCACTGAATAGAAGACCTTTTTAAAGTCAACAGCTTCAGCTAGTGGCATTCTATATTCTGCTGCTTTCTTTTCAGTTGGAGATGATCGATGGCTAAGTAGCTTTCTCTGAAGTCAGCTTGTTACCATGGTTAGTTTTCCTCTAGCGTTTCGGGTATTCGGTTGGTGATCACTTCGGTGAAATGTTTGTAGATGCAGTTGAGTACGCTTATTGACCTCTAGTTTTTGCAGTCTTTCGGGTATCCTTTTTTTATGTAATTGTGGTGTTCCATTCTTCTGGGACTTTACTTTATTTGAGGCATACATTGAATAAGATGGCTAGTTTCCTCGTGATGACTTTTCAAGCTTTTTTGAGTAAGTCGATGGTGATGCTATCGGGTTCAAGTGCCTATCCTTTCTTTGTTTGTTTGATGGCTTGCTTCACTTCCTGCAGAGTAATTTCTGGGAAATCCTCGTAATAATGGCTTTTAGTTGTGTGTAGCGAGAGGTCGGTTGTTGGTGAAAACAAAGGAATTTGCCATCACGTGATGTGGTTGTTAGCACCATACGTCGATGTCTGTAGAAATGTTGATAGTAGAATGGAGATGTATGGTTCCCATGACAGCATGAAGGGTATGCGCACCAAGCATAATTGTAGATCTGAAGATTAAACTGAGTAGAGAGGACATAAACAAGTATTTAGACGAAAAAAACAAACAAACAATCATACATTTGATGCATGACATTCACAACGATATAGTACTGAAATGAAATACATATAAAACACTGATACGATCGACTGTGTAGAGAAGACGAGGAGAGAGAAGATGGGAGATAGCTTCCAAACGTAAGATGGCAGCTTTGTGTTAAGTGATAGTAGTAGTCATGCGTGGATGATACGGAGGAGACTGAGCTGCTAAGAATCTATGAGACTTGGAACGTACCAAGGAATGGTTATGGAGATAGATTATATGTATGTATGCCAAACTACCAAGTTGTGGGCGACGTATTGGGGATCTAGTGTGAACAAATTAAGGGCCATTCTTAGACACTGGACAGATCATTTCAGACTAAGAAAACATATGGATTTCAACCCATGTGCGCTTCCCGAAACAAGGAGAATTAGAAGACAGATAGTTGTGACGGTTGGGTTGTAAATGCGTGGCCATTTCATTCACGAGAGGTGGAAGTGTATACGCGTTTTGAGCTGGTATTGATGACAGAGTTGAGTAGTTTTGGGTATGAGAGATGCCTCAACAACTGTGAAATAAAATAGGCAACGTTTAGTACAAAGGTTGGTCACGATGAAAAACAATAAAGGTTGCATCGGCCAGGAGACCAACAAAAATGTTATCTCTTCTAATAGAGGAAAGAGAGAGTTTGTTGTCTGAAGACATCAGGTGCGTACAGAATAAATTAGCATGTGATGCTATGTTCAGTATATGCAATCGGAATTGCAAGACATCAGGCATACATTGAAGGGATTAGCATGCATTGCTATGTTCAGTATATGTTGTTGGAATTCCGTTGGATTTTTGAAGATATCGGGCATACCCTTTTTTTTTGTCTTTTTGGCTCTGATCAAAGTGTAGTATCTGCACCACAGCCTTGCCAGTGGTGTTGGTACTGTCACTTGACATCCCAATGGGCCGGAGACTGGTTCGACGGATGTGTTCAAGACCGAGTGCGAGGGTGCAATGCGTTAGCTAATGAGGCGACACTGAGGCTGAGCATTGCTAAACGCATTGGGAACCTTTCATCTTTAGGTTCTCTCTCTATTAATCGGCCCTGCTGCAGGGAAGCAGTTCGCCTCGGAGCGGTGCTATCCCATTGTACGAAGAGGGACAGGTTGGACGAGTCCTGACGCTTTCGAGACCTCGGTTGCGTCGGCTGGAGCTATTTTTGAGGGTGCTTCATCTGAAATTAAACTCGACCTTGTATCACCTCTCGCTGTTCGTGGGAGTGCAAATAAATAGGGTATACACGGAATGAATGAGCATGAGTTGCTTTGTTTTCAGAATACGTTTATCATAACCAGTTCGTCAGGTGAACAAGATGGTAAACAGGACGATTTCATCTTGCAATGTCTACCTCTGTTGACTTCATAGTGATGAGTGCCTGGCTATTCGAATAGGTGCCAGGATAGTTAGTAATTATTCACAAAGTACCTTTTTGTGCAAAGTCTAGCGTATTAAATGGAATGCAGGGCTTTGTAGGAGGGGGTTATTCAGTGATTTGTTCCTGGTGTTCAATTTTGAGGGGTCACCTTCTTCTTATCTTCTTGAAGAATGTTCATGGGGAACATGAGAGTAATGAATGTTTAAATGAGTCCCAAATTATGAAACAATACTGCTTTCTCTGCCCCACTGGGTCTTTGGTACATTCTTTTGATGATTCAACTGTACATTGTACCTTTCTTTGACTCCCAACCCGACTCTCCGGGCAGTGATCAAAGAGGTCGACACACAGCTGATTGAAGTTGCCAATTTCAAAGGGAAACGGTTGTTGAAAATAAATGTAAATGTAAATTGAATCATACACTTACTTACACTCACTCTCTCTTTTCCACTTTTTCAGTTTATCTCTTCTTTTTTTTCTCTTTTTCATTCCAAAAAAGCTTATTGGGAATGATCACATTGTAAAATTTACAAGCCTTATATTTTTCTGTTGAACTTTGAGGAAAGTAAAAAAAAAGAAAATTTATTGCTAACTATCATCTAACTATTTAACTAGTGTTAAAGCTGAGAAAGACCAGAGAGAGACAAAATACTAAATTAAAAATTGCACTAACAATATCCTCCATCGTCAGCACAATCTTTATTTAGTTTTACTTTGGTGTGCCTTGTTGAGATAAAACAGATGATTCTCAGAAATTAACTTAACAAGGGACTTCTGATTGATAACAGAAATACAAAATTGGCTAGAAGGTTAATCATTAATTATACTCCTTCATATAGACGGAGCAAATGTTTAAAATTTCAGCCCTCTAACTCAGCCAGACCATAACAGTTTTCATTGGCGCTTTTTAATGGTTGATTTGAAGTCAAGGGCGCTAATCATTGATCATATGATATGATGCTTCCACCACATCGTTCTTTGAAACTTTTGTTGCGAAATTGAATCGACACCCCTAAGCGGAAGAGCCTTATTTATATGTCATGGAAGCGGAGGAGACTAAATTATTCGATGACGGTATTTCCTGATGGCTGTGAAGGTGCTCCTGCTTGTCAACCTGTGAATGTAGAAGATCACTTCGAAAAGATTTACTTTGAAGCCATGGAATACAATGGTTCGTTTGATTAAATTATGATTTGTCCAAGCAAGTTTCAAAACCTTTGCAATATTGGAAAATCTTGTTCTCAATGCCATTCATAGCAAGCAATACAGTGATGAGCTGAATCACCTAGGAGATATCTTTGGAAGCGATATCAATGTTAAATTTTTGAAAACAGAATTTCAGGTCTTGAAAACGATACTTCAAAGCGTCGTGACGGTTTGTTTATTTGTTTATTGCTGACAGGAGAGGCAAAAATAGAGATAATCCCAATCTATTCAAAGTAAGAACCACTCAAAACTTTGATGATCTCGATGATAATTGTGAATATTATTCGTGCAAATTTTAGTCGACTGTTGTAGTTACTTAGTTAAGTTCAATAGGATTTTGTGACTTTGACTGGGCAAATTCTGGAGACAAGAGAAGTATTTCAGGATACTGTTGCCAATCAAATAATAATGGTCCATTAATTTCTGGGAAATAAATAAACAAACTATTGTTGCTTTATCATCATGTAAAACTGAGTACATGACTTTATCTTATGCTGTACAAGTAGCAGATTATTCAATGATATGTAAAGTGACAATAGGATGCCAGATTATTCATATGGTAAGACACAGGGGGTGATAGAATTAGCTGAGAACCCTGTTTACCCTCAGGGATCTAGACATACGGATATCAGGCATCATTAAATTACATCTCAACCTCAAGATGATAACGTGTGTTTGCATTACGTACCTCCTAATGACAGCATTACCGACATGTTTACTAGACCTGTGAATAATGCTAAGTTGAATAAATTTACCGTTGTTAGAGGATGAGTTCGTAAATAAGTGAAAAATCTGGAACAATTGATTACCAGAACTCAAGTCAACAAATTTTTTGCATGTCGATGAACATTGTATGGATGAGTAGTGATTTGGTTGAAATGGAAGATAAAATAAGACAGGAGACAAGCATATATGCAAATAGAAGATGTTTGATATTCTATTATGGGTAGGTGTGTGAAGTCACTGAAAATTACAACGTAATTGTCTTTTAAGCATTATCATCATTAATGGTTGCTAGCATCAGTGGTAGCTTTATTAGTTAATATGCACAATAGATAGCATCCTTCTTTTTTACTGAGCTTTGTCTTTAAGCTGGGGCATAAGGAGAAAGTGTAATTTCGTGATTGAATGTGTTTTTGTACCATTGGAAATTTTTCATTTTTTATTTTTTTTTATAATACATTTTGAACGGTTAGGGAGGTAATTCATGTTTTATTCTCCAACTCACATTGGTTGGGTGTTTTTCAACAAGTTTTATTTTTGTCCTTTGTCAAAGAAGTTATCCATGGTATCTCAAGGTGGTTGCTTTTTGTCCGTTGTGATTTTTCTTCCTGATATATGAGCGAGCTTGTTGAAGTCGATGCACGGCTCATACACAGATCTAGAGACTGCAAAAATATTATGACAAATAGAACAGACTACACGTCTAGTTAATTCCAGTTATTGTCAGATTTTACGTGCACACTTGAATTAGTTGTAAATCAAAATATTCTGTGGTATAATCCATAAAAGAAGGTACGGATTTCATGAGGAAGTCGTGGTTCGGCTGACTGTTGATTACGGTGACCAATGTCTTTTTTTCTGTAAATTCATACTAGGCTAGTAAAAATATTCTTTAGCTCTGAATGACAAGTATGAATGTGTTGTAAAACGTCCTTACACAGATTGTTAGATACGATTGTTTGAGTACTTTTACGTACGGGTCCTTGTATGACTGAAATTTCACCGAGGATTAAAAATGGTTCAAGAAAATTTAACACTATGACACTGTGTAATTTAACCATTAGTCAGCAGATGTCAATAAATAAGTTTATCATTGAGACTAACAGTAGAAAGTCGGATTCGTAGGAATGAACGTAAATACGATAAATCAGTTTCGAAATAATTACCAAAAGTATTACAGGGAGGAAATATCGGGTTTGAATTAATGGAAGAACATCACGAATGAGGAGGAAAACAGCAATCTGACAGGTGCTCCCAGAGAGGATTAAAACGGCTCTTGAAATGATAGTAGGGACTTGATTCTCAAACTACTTCTTCCCATACGTACCAGGTTCTCCGAGCAGTTATCCATTATAGGGTATGACTGTTTGTGCACAAGCTAAGATATGAAGTGGATACAGCAAATCATTCCGATGGTTCAAAGATTGAAATTGTTTTGAATCATTGTGAAATGTACTTGAGATGGACCGGTTATATTTAGGCAACAATTTTTGGAAGTCATTTTCTCAATTGGGATTAGGGGGAAAAAAAAACAAAATCTGACTTTTGAGAAAGAAGACCTCTGGGTGAAATAACTTTATGGGGAATGCCTGACTGAAATGGATAAAGGAACTATCCTAAGAAAGTGTGATTGGCAAGCCATTGGGGATCATCCAAGCGAATGAAACAGAAATTTCTATTTGGGGTGATGGCCCTTGAGCGAGAAAGAAACCCACACAAATAATCAAGAATAACGATTGGCGAAAGAATGATGTTTGCTTGATTAAATCGGAAGCTTCTGTGTAGGACGTAATTAATTGGCCAAACCACGTAACTAGGCACAGGAGACCGAGCTTAGAAGTCCTAAGTCGAAGAAGGAAAGACCAAAATAACTAACTACATAAGAGCCCAGAACTTAGAAAATTTTACACCAACATCCCCGGACCGAAGGCTAGAACCTGCTTTCCCTAACAGTTCCAACTTAGCTACTCTTCACCGTCATTGGTTTTATTCCCTAACATACACACATTTTTTCCCGTCTCTCTCTTTCACACACAAGCACACAGAGGTATGTGCACTCCTGGAGAACTTGAAAGTTGACTGATCAAATGAATAGTTAGTCACAGGGAAGTTAGGAATCGGCTGTGAACCCAATCGAATAAATGCTTGTTATTTTTAAAACCAAATAGTATGCCTGGGGTCTCCCTTTCTTGAGAACAATACTTTATTCAGTCAGAGTAGTTATATCTTTGGAAAACGTAACAGGTGGTCATTTGTCATTAGGTTTTGTTCAAGGATAGCATCGATTCTTCTAATTGCCAGGGTCATTATTTTTGTTGGTAGATTTGGGTAGTAAAACCGTAGAACAGGATAGTTAGTAATCATCTCTCCTAGAGTTTTATAAGTGTTTCGAATTGAGGTTCATCGCATGACCAGACATTCTGAAGAAGTAGACGCCAGGATACTCTAACCTCAGGGAGGTTTGGAAAAGATTTACAGAGATAATTGGCCATGTCAGAAAATCTTCGCATGTTCTGTTCGCATTCGGGTAGTGGCATGTTGACAATAGCTTCAGCTCTAGGTGAATCGCAGTTTTAATTACCCGCTAGTGATGAGACTAAATAAAGATATGTGATTTGAGACTGAGCAAAAATACTTTGGGATTTGTTTAATTTTAGACTATGTTTAGATAATCGATCAAAATGTGTTTCAACCTCTCTAGGTGCTTTTCTAATAAAGTATTAGACCATATCATAATGTAGACTTAAGAGTTTTTTCCTACCGATTCATTCGACTATACGTGCTACTTACAGTTGAAAGACCTCGCTGAAACTGTGTATTCTGTTTGGCAGTCTCGTGAATTGATATATTCCAAAGGGTGTATTGGAAATTAGTAGGTGAGAAATCCCTTATAGGCATCCAGCCGGATAAGTATTCTAGACGATGCATTTTAGCTAATAATTCTTCTGCAGTGGACTGTTTATGGCGATCTCATGTTATTGTCTCGTTTAAATCACGCAGGTCTAGGCATAGTTTTAGTTTCTTGTTTGATTTTTCAGTGATGATGAGAGAGTTTCCTTACAGAAACCATTAATACCATTTGTGCATTTTTCCAAGTCCTTTTTTTTCAATTTGCTTTTCGGGGCTAATGGATATTTCCTGGGAGACGATTCACTAGAGTAACTTGTTGGTCTGCAGAGTTTTAGTGATTGGAGGGTAAGAGCCAATTTCACCCAAACAATCATAAAACTTTGGTTAACGATTTGGTAAATTTGAGTGATCGATTTAAAAACTTATTTGGATTTAGTTCTGTTCTTCGCATGTATTTGTCCCAAATACCAGTTGAGATTTTGTACCAGCCAAGTTGGAGAGAAAGGGAGTTTCACGATTTTGTTTAATCAGACTGACCGTATACTTTCCTGATACAGGGATTTTATTGATATTATACATTGTTAACTTAATTGAAGTTTGGGTCGTAGAGACAGATTATTGTAGAATTGTAAGGGTAACACGTTTATTTCTGCACCCGAGTCTATTTTGAATTTTATTGCCTGGTTGAAAGTCAAGCTTCCAGTCCATCATTTGGAATGTTCATCGTTAATTATTGTGTAGATTTTGTGTGATTGATGTTTTATCTCTAAGGGAGAATCTTTGAATTGAGATTCGACTAACTTTGAATCTGCTGTATCCAATTTCATTTTATGCACCAATCTTTATGAATTTCACATCTTGGAATCATATCGTTCCTGATACATTTACTTCATATTTTTTGGTATGCTGGGCAATCATTTCAATACAACTACAAAATTTATAAGAGTGTTCTGAGTTTTGCCTGGCTTTCTCTTATCAGATTCAGGTTGGTGATTTGAAAAGTTTTTTTTGCGTCTGTTTGTCGGTCTCCTCAATTTATGGCAGTTATATCCATATTTTAAATTTCTTCTGAAGCAGGTGACGTCTTGTTTTTTCTGTTGCCTGCTCTGTCTGTATGGCCTAGTCTCCCAGGCAGGATTCTAAGATACTAAATACTGACATATCTCTGAAAGGAATATCGGAAACATCTCCGAATTTGCATATCGATGCTCTGTGGTGGAGTCCAGTGACGTATTCGCCGAACTTTTATCCATCTGTTTGTTTATAAGTGGACGACGAGTCTCTTAGAAAAGTCAAGTTCTTCTTGGATTGACAGACAATATAAGTCGAATTTTTCAATCTCTTGATTGTACCTATCGTCATTTTCGTCAAAGGGTGAAACATCGAGAAAAATGTCGCAGCGTTATGCTTCTATGCATTTCAAGATAATTGAAGTCGTAACTGTACCTGGTTTGCTATCAAATTCTATTGTTGTAGAAAGAGACTGAGGGTAGTTTTCCCTTTGCACCATGCGTCAGCGAGATTTTTTTGATGGTTGAACCGCTCTTTTGTTTCAAGTTAAAATTATATACGAGAATAAATATTAGCTTTAGGTACGGATCTATAAATTTACCCAGCTATGCAAAACGTAACTTCCCTCAGTTCGACTCTGTAAAAGCTCTGAACGTGCGTGTTCTCTCGCTCATTTCACCCGGCATAAGTCATTCATTGGGGGTTTGCTTCTGAATGGACATAATTATCATTTCTTTTACCCTCCCTTCACAATAAGATTGTTTATGTAGAATTAAATAGGATTTTCAGTGAGAAACTGTGGTATTGTGATAGATGTACAATGAAAGATATATTCCCCCAAAATGCGTTGTTGGGGTGAAAAGAATATCCAAATAAGACGAGGTTAGTAAATGAGATTAGTTAAGCTAATGATCAGACATGGGAGACTAGCCCTCATACCCAACCCATATTTTGATCTTGTGTCAATTTTTTTCTTCCTTTAAAAATAAAAAAATGAATACTTCATTTGACCCGGCTTTTTTTAGTCGATTACTTCCTTTCTCTTCCTTTCCTTCTCTCTAACCTATAAGGATATTTCGTTGAAATCTAATCTAAACAGACTTCTTCTGTTATAATCAATCCTTTTAATGTTTCTTTACTTGTATTTATTTTCAGCTTTGTATTGTTATAAATGCCTCTTCATTAAATGTACGCCCTACATTTTTGTCTAAACATTTGTATGTGTCGTTATTACAATTACGAATTCTCTTTAATCTCTGCGTCTATATCAATACTTGCCGCGTCTAAATTCTCTCTTCAGTCATGGTGATAATACACCTTCCTCCTTCAAAACTTCCGGTGACGTCGGCACGTGGTGGCAGGAACAAAACACGTACAGAAAAAAATCCCTTGTCTACACATCCGGCGACTAAGTCACAGCTCCCCAAGTTGCCCCCAGCAATCATAAATTCGGGAGCATTACATCGTCTCCAACTTTGTAGTTAGGCATATCACTGATAACCCCGTCTCCATAATTATTTTTTGGTCTTCGAAATACTGAGCCTTATGGATTCATAGCATTCAGTTACGTCTGCTTCATTAACTGACGGTTACTACGACTACTTCCTCAGTGCTATCTTCAATCTTTCTACTCTAACTTACAACAAGCTGACATTATATACCCATTATGCCATTGGTCTAATCTTTCTCAATTACATAGTAATCTCATCTAAACCAGCCTCTTCTATCCCGATCGCTCTTACTAATATTAACATGTACTTTCCTTTCAGCTTTATATGTATTGTTTATAAATGTCACATTTGTCGAATCATTAAATGTACGTCCTATTTGTCTAAAAAATTTGAACGTGTCCTTATTGAGATTACGAACTCTGTTTTATCCCCTTGTCCATATTCATGCACGGCGAGGAAACTTCTACCTTATGTCCTGGTGATTATCGTCTTCCTTCCTTCGTCAAAACTTATTGCGACGTAGGGACAAAACTCTTTGTTCACAACAACTACAACACCATCTCGCTCCACAGAACCAGCTACCATTACTCTGCTTCACACAGTATTGGAACTTTCATACCTACAGGAGTTTAATGATAGTAAGAATATTTCTATTCTGTGCGGAGCAATGGATTATCAAATGAATGATTTTCCCGAAAGATTAGAAAATTGCGTCTAAGAATATCTTGTCAACTCATTTTACCTATAAAATGGCGATTGAAAATCGACTTATAAATAAGGAGTTGGTGCTCACATAAATTTGAAGATTTTTGAAGAGACTGAGGTGAACGTTTTAATAACCAAGAAGTATGATAATTTATATTACATTTATTTATACTACATTACTCTATAAAAATGAGTTTAGAAAACAAAAATTGCAATGATTGGTTATGTTGCAAGAATTGCATTAGTTTTTCAGATGATTACCTCTTGCGAAATGAAATGAGTTAAACGATGAGGAAGAAAATCGGTTGAATACGAAAAAAAAAAAATACAAACAACTTTTTCAAGAAAGGTAGACAACTGGCCAATCGTGGCTGAAATACAAAGAGAATAAGAACATTGTGTGCCCAGTGTATGAAAAAATAAGTAAACGAAGAAATGGATCGTTCGTCGTCGGTTGCTCCGTAATGAAATTCGAATAGGTCAGCTTTCAAACATGAAAATTGAAAATGCAGAACTTGCAGCTTTTAAGGAAAAAGCAAAACAACAGATGCCGGGAAAAAACCTTTCCGCTTTTAAGTAAAGCACACAAAAGCAAAGCTGGATAAAGGAATACCCATTCCATGAAGAAAGATGCAAAGCCAGAAAAGATTTAATTTAACTTGAAGAAATTGATGAAGCTGACGTTATTGAAATGAGATAAATTTGTACAAATGTTTTTTGCTGAGAAATTTTCTCTCATGTTTATCTTGCGTTAGAATACAGAGTATTGAGGAAATTTAGCGAAATTTCTATTCTTTTTCATTTCATCTGATGGACCTGTAAGCAGGGGCAACTGAAGCAGTTTGGGATTCATGTTCTTTTTGTAATTTGTCGTAAATATCCTTTCTGAAAAGCATCCCACCATTAAGGAAGATTATTTACGTCTTTGAAAATGGCCAAAACTGACTAAAGTTTTTCATTTCCTGCTAACTTTATTGTTAATAATGTTTTTCACACATTTAAATTCCCCATATATAATAGAATAAGTAAGACATCAGAGCAAATTGATAATGATGATAAAACGTTTAATTTTTCAAAAACTCGCTACTTATTTCTTTTACAATTTTTCAAACTTGCTAGTTATTTCTTTTGCAATTGACCAGATTTCTAGTTATCATATATTTTCATCAGATGAAGTGAAAGAACTATCAACCAGATCTAGCCTAAAATTATTAATTTGGCAACACCGGGTGGTGAACATGTTACATCTAGATCGGGCTTGTGCAATAACATCTTGTCGTATTGTTTGGCTCACCAACCCCACGCCAAGATAGTAGTTTTTAGTTAAAGATTGATAGGCGAAATTGCTGACAACTTATTTGTTTCAAAACCCTGAGAGGAAATAAATTTGACGGCACAAAGATGTTTGATACTCTACAGATTTCAGTAATAGTTTTGTTTTCCGGAACGTTTCTAACTATAAAGTATAGAGAACCCCTGTTACAAGAAATAGCAAACCATACATTACAACACTGAGACAACCATTAAGATCTCCCTTTTCTTTAAGCAAAACTTGTATTTCTGTTAAAAGCAATGCATGCAAAAAACTGGAGAACTCGTCTCCTGTCACTTTTTTCTATTTTAGAGTGAAAATATTTTGGCAATGATAATACATCTCTCATCCAGTCGGTGATTAGAAATAAATGGATTCAGTATGTCTTATACTATCCTTTTTTCATAGAATGCGTATGGCTGCTCCAGCTGATCCTGTGCTAAGAAGTTGAAAGGCAGATGACAAGTGGTTCGGATGCCCCTGTCTGTAGTTTCATCAACAACGGAAGAGAAGATAATTCATGTAGCACTCTGTGAAATGTTAGAGATAACAACCGTACAATTTCAGTTTGGTTGACAATTGGTTCAGTTATCGGGATAGCAATCTGCCGAGAGCTCGAATTGCTCTACGACATCGATTTCCTTGTCAAAGGAACTATCTGTGAAGATGATATCACCGAGGTATTTGAATTCCTCTACTATCCAGATATGTTACCCCAATGGAAATGGAGAGGCAATGGATTACAGATAGCTGGGCAGGCTAGAACAGGACCTGTTTTGCTTAAACTAATGTTGAGGTCAAAGAGACGGTCTACTTCAGCAAACCTGTTGACTATCAGCTGGTGGAGAGGGACGGACTCCTTGTGTGCCATCAAAGTGCCTCTTGGATAATTTTCAACACAGTCTTTGTTTTGGCACTGTCTCCTTCATTGTTGTTTTGAACTGGTGCCACTGCTGTGTCGTGCTTACTGTCAGGGGTCCGGAGTTCAGCTTGTGAAGGATGGTCTGACGGGCTTGGACGCCTTCTACATGTTAAGGACTATATACAGCGTCAGGATCGACCTTACCACTTTTAATCCCTTTTCCATTTTTTAAATTGATCACCCCCAGAGGACATGCTGCCAAAAGACGTTGGTTGTGAGACAATTTCTATTTACACCTGTATAATTTTCGATTGTATTTTCAGAAATTGGATTTATGTTGACCGGATCAGGGAAAAAAGTCATTATGCACGCAGTAGTGCAATAGAAAAACTGCAGGCATTGATTTTTTTTCATTTCATTCAATTTGATCTTTTAGTATGGACAACTGTTGACAAGCCACAATTGACCTGACAACCATTTTTTTCACCTCTTCCTGTTCTATGATTCTGTAAGGGTGTCGCTAAACCTCATACCTGATTTTACACCTCGTCTGTGGTGTGCAGCGTAGATGAAGCCTGTTGGAGCCGATCCCTCTCCAGAATTTCATTTATGTACACACACATACACACACACACGCATAATATATATATATATATATATATATATATATATATATATATATATATATAGAGAGAGAGAGAGAGAGAGAGAGAGAGAGAGAGAGAGACAGAGAGACAGAGAGACAGAGAGAGAGAGAGAGACGGACCGTCTGTCGATTGCATCACTGGCATGAAGCATAGAGTCATCACGTATATATATTCATCTATTTACCTATTTTCTGTACCCAATGTCGAGCACCCTCAATTAAACAAAAGAAAAAGAAACAACAATATATATATATATATATATATATATATATATATAAGATGAATTAGAGAGAGCGACACATACTCGGGAGTAAAGTGTATGGAAGTTAGGTTTATTTATCTGTAAATGGTTTTATCAATAGTCTAGACATGTTTCGGGAGGTATTCCCATTTTCAGTAGTGCGAGCAATGTGTATGTGTGTGAGTATGTGTGTGTGTGTGTATGTGTGTGTGTGTGTGTATTTTTAGAGGTTATAGGTTTGATGTGGAACATGAGTCTACCATCAGGAGCTCTGCTTTGTGAGCAAAAATTAGTACTTCATCTGCTGAGGGCATCCTGTTGTGTGAGAGAAAGTCCAGCCAGTGATGAAGTCTATGGTTTAGCAGCGGCAGTGAGCCTGGGAGATGACAGAAGGTGCCAGGGTAGGAGGGAAGTGATGTGGTGTTAGATTTCGTGGGTATTTTAGGGATCGTGTAAATGGAGGGTTGATGAGGTTAAGGAACTTCCATATGAATAGAGCACTCTCGTGGATGGGGAATTTTAGAAGCTAGATAAATATATCACTTAAATTCAGCTTTGCTGACCGCTCAGTTCCGTGCCCAAGCGGTAGGATACCGGCCTCCAGGTCTGAAGCGAAGGTTTGAATCCCACCTCATGGTACTGGATGGGATAATGAATTGTCTATAGCCACACTGAGGAGTTGTAATACAACGAAACAGCTGTCTGTGGATGACACAATAATTATATATATATATATATATATATGTGTGTGTGTGTGTGTGTGTGTGTATATATATATATATATATATATATATATATATATACGTAGGTAGGTTGATAAGTATCTGATTCACCAAAATAACTCGTGTCTTCGTTTCACATCTTAAATCAAGAACTACATAACGATATACACCGCGTGGTCCTCATTCATATGTCTTCCTCTCTCTCTTGTCTCTTTACTCTATTGCATTCCTTCCTATCGTAGATTTCTAAGTATTTTCCTGATGATATTTCTATTATATTCAAGGTTAATGAATTTGAGAGAGAGAGAGAGAGAGAGAGAGAGAGAGAGAGAGAGAGAGAGAGAGAGAGAGAGAGAGAGCTATATGATCTATAACTATTTGTGACTTTTTTCAAACATGAAAATATAAACGAAGAAAAATTAGAAGTAATTACCAAATGCAAATGAAAATATTATCATCAGTTTCTTTTAACAAATTTGAAAGTTCTTTTCATCCATTTAATGAGAAAATTTGTACTCGTATGAAAAATCATAACCTGCTAATTTGCACTGAAGGAAAGAAAGAAAGAAAAAAAATCTGCTCATGATATCAAGTGCAGGAATAAATCTTGGTAAAATTATGTATCTAAGATTCGTCAAAATATTTGGTGCCTTTTTCAATTATCAAAACAAAATAATAGAAGTTCTTATTTCTATTCATTAATTAGCGACCTATTATCATAAAAAATCCACCCAAAGATTGCTTTTATCGTAGTTCAAGTTCATGTTATATCACAATGATTGAATGAATCACTACCTGGACCCTCTTCTCCATCAACTTTGAGATCAATTTGACATGGGGATGACTGCTGGAAACTTGAACCTTCATCTAAGTGATATAGCCATTAGCTAGCAGGATTTGAACCCACCATTTGCAAGCTGTCAATTCCATTTCGGTGACTCTATTGTACTATACTGCATTCGACATTTATCAACGACTGAGTGTTGAAGGTTAGTGAGTTTAGCCAATGCAAGAGTCTCTCTTATACAGGATCTACACCTTGTTGTATAATAGCACAAACATTTGCTACAGCGAGAGGCATTTTATCTTTTGTTCCGTTTTCTTTTGGTTGATTTACCGAAAGGAGATGGTCAATGATTGCGCAACTTATTCTGACTCCAGCCCATTTCTGTGCTAGGTTCTCATCTATCGTTTTGGTAATTTGGTTGGTGTTCACTTTTCTAAAACGTTTGTAGATGCAGTTGATTAAGCTTATTGGCTTGTTGCTGTTTAGATATCTGCATCCCCTTTCTTGTAATAACATTACAATTGCTGTATTCCAACCTTCTGGGATTACACTTTGACAAAGATATAAGTTGAATAGAATAGCTAGTTTCCTGGTGATGACTTCACCAGATTTAAGGGGATAATCTTATTGTTAGTAAAATATTATCATTATATCTCTAACACAGCAGAATATAAAACAAATAACATTAGGGTTAGTGTTTATGGTTAGGGTCATAGGTTAGTGTTTGTGGATAGGATTGGGACTTAGCATTCGGGTAAGGATTAGTGGTCAAGGTTAGAATTAGGATTAGGATTAGGAGTTTAGGGCTAGTTTATGATCAAGTTTTAGGTTCTGAAGTTAGGTTGGTATGGTTAGAGTTAGGGTTAGGGATAAGCTGTTGTAATTACGTGACTTACATTAAATAACGTGGATGAAATGACATTAGAGCAATACTTCTTACTTCACATCACTTAATATGAAGGAATCACTATTAGGGTCGGTTTCCTGTTAGAGACATCCTTCTTTCTCTAGGGGAGATAACTCCTAAGTTATTAGAATGATTTTATTCTGATTACAGAATACGAAAAAGATACACTTAGTATAAGTAACGTTGAGAATTAAATCCCCTTGATCGAATAACGTAGGGGAAATAATTTGGGTTGATATTAGAATTAGGGCTAGAGTTGGTTCCTTTCATTGGATGATATAAGGGAAATAATTCTATGATATTGATGTTATGTAAGAGTTATCTCCGCTTGAACAAATAATGTAAGGGAAGAAATTAGAGTTAAGGTTTTGGGTTAGGTTTAGAGTTTTTGTTGGTGGGGGGGATTGGAGTCAGGGTTAGGATTAGGCACTTGGTTTAGGCTTACAATAAGTAGTTAGAGCTTAAGGGTTAGGGTAAGAGGTAAAGGCTATGAGTTAAGTTAAGTTTAGGGGTTAATGTTACAATTGGATTAGGGTTAGTAATAAGGGTTATGGAAAGGGTTGAAGTTAGTGTTGAATGTTAGGGGTTTGGAATAGGTTAAGAGCTAATTCAGAAAAGTCTGAGGACTCAACATGCACAAAGCAGTCTTGATCAATCCTGCAGTCAATACTTTTGTGCAGTATCAAATTATACAAATATCTTGAAGGAAATGTATCAGTTGGGTTCTACACATCAATTTATGCCTAAAATTTAAAAAAAAAAAAAGGAGAAAAGGACACTTCATCAAACCTCTGAACAACACACTTATCAAAATTGTCATCATTGGATTCTTCACATTGATTTATGGTAGAAAAGCCCAAATACTTACTCCGATTCCTTGCCAATGCTGATGCACATCGTCAAATTATACGAATATCCTAGAAACGAATCATACAAATTTCCTGAAAACAAGTTAATCGAATATCCTAAAAATAAACCAATTGATTCGAATCTGTGTATCAATATATAGAATAAAAGGCTGAAAACTCAAAACCTGAATAATCTCATAATCCACCCACACTTTCCTGTGCACTATCAAATAATGCAAAGACCCCCAAACATATGATCTCCTAAAATTTGACTCTGTGATTTATAGCAGCCAAACCCAAAGCCTCAAGGGGCAGGAAAACATATAATCCACCCTCCAATCACAACTCTTGAGCATTATCAAATCATATAGATATCCTGAGACAAATTAATCCACAGCAAAAAAAAAAATCAACTTGAAAATCAAGGTGGAGATAAAGAGTAGTTATAATGTAATGCTATTTAATTAACTCCAATTATTATTAATACTTTTTATCTCCTTAAAAGAGATGAGGAAAAAATTAATGTACAAATAAATAATGGAGAAATTTCAATGACAATCATTCCATTTAAATCAATTACTATTACTTTTTTACCTTCCTTGTAATGTTTTCATTGACCTATCACTACTTTAATACAAGATTTTTAATGTGTAAGATTTTTTTTCACACCTTTGACTTGAGATGACAAAAACAACTAAATTTTTTAGTTGCTGCTAAATAGTAGACGAAAATGAATGAAAGTTATTTGATGGTATTAATCATGACTATCTTTTGTCTTTGTTTTAATACTTAAGTTGTCTCACCACTACATTGACTTTTAGAATTTAATAATGAAGTGAAAACAGATATTGGTAAAATGTAATGAGATTTACATTATTTTCCATTACTACTCTATTTTCATTCTAATTATTCATCTTAATTTTAAGTTATAATTAAAATATGATGAGAATAATTCTATTTATCATCAATTATTACTTTGATCTCCATTTTGATTATTAACTTTTTACCTCTATCTTGATTTAAATTTAATCTTTTATCACAATATCGATACTAAAAAATCAATATGAAGGCAAATAGCAGACAAAGTGTAATGAGATTATTTTATTTCATTAATTATTACTATTTTTACCTCCATCTTAATTTTCAAGTTCTTAACACAAATTTGAGCCAGAATTGAAAAGATACAGCCAAAAAGATACAATCAATAAGATACAACCAAAAAAGAGTAGATCAATTTTAATGAGCTTTACTTTATTCCATCAGATATTTCTATTTTTAACTTCTTAATTTTAGAGATTTTATCTTAATTTTGATCATGGATAATGAAAAACAAGATGCAAGTTGATATTAGACTATAAGATTTATTTTATTCTTTTAATTATAACTACTTTATTCCTATGTTTTGATGTTTATACCTGAAGTGGAGCTAAATAGAAATTGAAACTTAATAAAATTCATTTTGTTTCATTGATATTTACCAATTTTCAGCTCCACAATTACTGATTCTTTTATTTAGGGCTATAAAAAAATTAATGTGCAGGTTTATAGTTGACAAAATTTAATGGGATTATTTCATTTCAATAATTGTTATCACATTTTACATTCATCTTGATTTCAAGTTTTTTCTGTCCTGATTTTGACACTAAATAGAAGAAATAAAACAACAAAAAAAAAAAACAGGTGGGTGAATAGTAGACTATATTCAATGATATTTCTCATTTTGAGTTATTACGTTTTTGAAACTTTGTTCTTATTTTTCACTTGTCTTATCATGCTTTTGATTCAGGCTGAAAAAAACAATTTAGAAATCAAGATGGAGTTATACAGTACTTGAACTATAATTGATTAAATTTGATTTTATTGATTATTGTATATCTTAAATCCCATCTTAGTCATATAGTCATATAATTTATCATCATAACTTTGACTCTTGATAAAAAAACACATTAAAAAATTTAGATGCAGGTAAATAGTAGGGAAATGTTAATGATGTACAATTTAGTTTGTTAATTAACTGAATCTAAAGATTTTTATATAATTTTGACTCGGGATAAAACTGAAAAATTGACAGTCAAGTAAATAATAGAGAGAATTATTGGGGATTACAAAGATATATTTATTATTCTTAATTTTGCAATTTATGTACATTTTCAAGTTCTATATACATGGGATATATATATGGGATGAAAAAACTAGGTCGAAGTTTGGTTGTTAATAATTTCACTTTTGCCTGAATTTTTGAAATTTTTATCAAAATCATGTATTTACCCACATTTTAGTCTTATAATTTCTTTTATCATTAATGAAATTTATATACTTCATCAAATAATAAGATATTTTAGATTGAAAATAATATTAATTTTTTTTAAAGGTTTGACAAAGAATTAAAAAAGGATTAGGATGCAGGCAAATTGCAGACAAACTTCGCTAAGCTGTTTTTTAATATAATACCCAGAATTTGCATTAATCAAGAACAGAAGAAAGAAGTGAATCAGATTCATCATGATTTATTAATTGTTACTAATTTTTACCTTCATTCTTATTGAAAATTTTTTCATTTCGACTCGGGCCAAAAACATTTAAAGAGAAGGATAGAAATATGTCATAGTCAAATTGGGATGAGATTTTTGAGTATTGATCATTAACTTCTTTTGGATGTTTTGTGGTCTTATAACTCTAACTTAAAAATATGGTAGAATAAGATGATAGTTAAAATTTAATGATATTCACTTTTTTTCTGTCAATTGTTACTAATTTTACATTCATCCAATTATTAGTTTGTATCACAAATTATTCTTGAGATGAAAAAAAACAAAAAAACGACCAGAAAATCAAAATGCTTAATTAAGAGAAGCACGGAATCGTAGCTCCCTTTTATAAATCACAATTCTGAGGATGGAATGAAACCAAAACAATCAAGATGCCGGTAAGTAGTTGGAAAAACAACAAATTGTTTTTTATTTAATAATTAGTACTCTGTTTTACTTTCAGCACAAACTCTGAAATTTTGACACAGGATTAAAAAACAACTAAAAGCTGAAGATGCAGGTAAATAATACACAAAATGAAATGAGATACGTTGCATTGTTTTAATTGTTGCTACTCTTTACCTTCACCATATTCTATGATTTTTTTTATCACTTTTTGGACTTGGGCTGAATAAAAATCCAAATAATTCAGATGGGAAGTAATCAAAATCTAATGATATTCATTTTATTTAGTTAATTATTACTACATCTTACCTTCATTAAATTTTTTAGTGAATTGATTTCAATAATAACTTTGGCTAAATAACAACTACACAGTTATGATGTAAGTTCTTTTTTTTATATAATTTAATACCAAAGAAACAAATTAATGCTGAAGTAACGGATCATATTTTCGAGTTTTAACACTATGTAGGAAAGTTCCTCTGAATTGTATAGTACCACACTTTTGCCAAATTGACGTTTGAAATTAAACAAATTAATATTCTTTTGAATAAATGAATGTGTTTATCTACTTTTTAATAAATCAATGAATTTATCTGCTGACTTACTCATCATCGAGTGTGTAAGATTGTGGAATTTAGAAATTAGCAACAGGTGATATCTCCCACTTACGTAGAGAAATGTGATTTTATTCACATTTTAGTCATAAGTTGAAAATTACACAACTAGAAGTATATCCGGAAAATTTTACAAACGTCAGTTGGTGAATACCAATTTTATTGCAAAAACATTGACTTGCATAATAGAAAAAGACTATATATATATATATATACACACACACACACATATATATATATATGTGTGTGTGTGTGTGTGTGTGCGTGTGCATGTGTATGTGTCGTGCACTTATATATGCATGTGTGTATTTGTGTAGAGAGAGAGGTAGCTTATTGTGATAAATATGGGTTTTCGTACATGACAATAACCAACCAATACCATTACGCAAATGAAACCGAAGTTGAACATTTTGATATCTATAGTCGTCAAGTTCGTTGTTGTTTTAGACTGATTGTTATAAATAACATTGTGTTATGAAAACTAGAAACAGTTTTTCAACAATGCATCCACCATCCTTACGTCCATATCCGTCCCTATGGCTCTCTGGATTACTAGTAACCGACAATTTGTAACAAACTTTTAGCCAAAAACTTCTATATGATACTGAATAATATGCTACTATAACCATCTGAGACTTTGTTTCAATATATGAGAATAAAAACAAAAAATAATAAAAAAGTAATCAAGACTAATCAAATGCAAAAGTAGACATTATCATAGATATCTTTTAAGAAACGTGAATTTTTTTTATCTATTTGATGAGAAAATTTGTATTCGTATAAAAAATCATGACCTGCATATTGGTATCAAAGATAAGTAAGAAAGAAATGATTCGAACATGATAAAGTGATGGCAATAAATTCTAGTAAAATTACATGTACGAAGATTGTAAGAAATATTTGGTGCCTTTTTCAATTATCAAAATGTAATATTAGAAGTTCTTATTTTTATTCATTCATTAGCAACTGATCATTAGAAATCCACCCAATGAGTGCTTTTATCGTACTCCAAGTTCATATTATACCACAATGGCAGAATCACTACCTCAATCCTCTTCTCCATCATGAAGAAAAGAAAAAGAAAATCGAATTCGACTCTACTCTGCCTATTTTAAAGATCTCAGTAAAGATGCCAAGTTTCAGATGAAATTGACATTGAGATAATTGCTAGAAACTAGGAGCTTATCCCCCCCAAAAAAAAACTATAGCCAAGAGCTAGCAGGATTCGAAAAAACGACTTACAAGTTATCAATTTCAATTCAGTGACTTTATCATACTTTACAGCATTCGTCTACGACTGAGTGTTCAAAGTTAACTGGTTTGGCAAATTATCACCTTTATTTTAGTGATATTTTTAATACGAGGATTGATGGAAGTATGGTTCCGAGACTTTGTCGACATTGCATTGAGAATTAAAAAAATTACCGATAATTTTAAGACAGATAAAGACCAGACAATGTTTCCTCTAATAGTGCAGTTGTGGGAAAGGTATAAAAAGTTAGGGGAAAGAGTGAAAAAACATTGCAAAACAGACAGAATATTTGTTGAAAAAGCACAACATTGCCGATAAAGGGTTTAAAAGTCATTGTTGCATTTTGAGTTTTCATGTTTTTTGATATAATTTGTTATGCTGAATTCAATGAAATCAATTTTTTTCTGTATTTGATGTATTTGTTGCAAAAGTACAGCATGACTAGAACAGGGTTTCAAAAGTCATTTTTGCATTAAGTCTTCCTGCTTGTTCTTGAGATAATTTGATGTGTCAAATTCAATGAAATAATTTGTTTGTCTGCATTGGATGTATTTGTTGCAAAAGCACAGCAGGGCCAGAACGGGGTTTTGAAAGCCATTTTTGCATTTTGAGTTTTGGCATGTTTCTGGCATAATTTGATGCGCTGAATTTAATGAAAATTTGATGTATTTGATGTATTTGTTGAGATGACCTATATCATTCAGAAATGGATTTTTAAGTCATTTTTGCATTTTGAGTTTAAGGTCATCTCTGACATAGTTTATTGTGCTGAATTTAATGGAATCATTTGTTTTTCTACATTGATGTATCCGTTGAGATGGCTTATATAGTCCAGAAGATGGTTAAATATAGAAAAACAAATGCAAGGGTCTAAAACTAATTCATCTTCCTGATGATCCCCTATGGAGCTGAAACATTGAACATAACTAGGAGACTAGAATTGAAATTGAGAAGCAAGTAACATGCACATGAAAGTTACACGGAGAGATCACAAGAACAAAGAGGAGTCTGAGATATCATAGACGTAAAAAAAACTCAAATGGCAATGGGCAGGCGATGTTACAAGGATATCTGACAACCAACGAGCATTGCAATTCACAACGTGGATCTCCCGTAATCATATGAGAAAATTGTTGCCGATAGAAAAAAAAGATGGGGTGATGAGTTAGACAAATTCAGTAAGTTCAAGCTCCACGACGTCCATAATTGAATGGCCTGGTGAGAATTGGGGAAGGTCTTTGTCTAACGACGAACGATAAAAAGCTGATGATATATATATATATATATATATATATATATATATATATATATATATATATATATATATATATATATATATATAGTGATAATACAATAAAAAAATCTCTCATTAATGCATAGAAAAATCAAACAATTTGAAAAAAATGTACATTTTTCATTATCGAAAGCGAAAGACGTCAAGTTTACCGACTTTTACAGATATTTTGAAAGTCAAACGAAAGATCATAGGTTCGGAGTTAGGTTTGAGGTTTAGTCTTAAAGTTATTATAAATTTAGTAGTATTAGTATTTCGGCTCAATGGTTAGGGTTTGGATTGGGGTTGAGGTTGGGTTTTAATGTTATTGTAAGTATTGTTAGTGTTATGTTTTGTAGGGTTCGTGTTGGGGATAGGATTGATGGTTAGGAAGGGTATCATTTCCTTTCAGAGATCTCTGTGTGGGCATTTTTTCCGAAACTGCGAAAGATGTCAACAGTTCCTCCATCTTCTGGGGCCTCTTTATTTGTATTTTCGAAAGGTGCAAAAGACGTCCAGATTTCCTTCTTTTTCGGGGACCTCTGTATTAGTGTTTTCGAAAAGTTCAACGAAAAGCTTGCAGTGCACCTACTTTTGAGACCACTGCATCCAAATTTTATTGTGTTGGAAGTATTGTGGAACATTGCTGGTCCATTTGTTTCGTCATTGGGGAACGTTGCTTGTCAACTAGTTTCGTGTGACCCATTTGTGTAGGCAATCGTGTACAGGAGGCGGAGCTAGATGACTGGAAGTATCACCGGGTAATGTCCATTTGACACGGTTAGAGAACCGCCCTCCACTTCCAGCGTACGCGCCGTCATTTGTCGGCCGTTATTTTCAGATCTGCTCACATTCTTCTGCGTCCAATCTGCCGTCGATTTCTGGGAGTATGACGGGCCAATGTCAATTTGACACGGTAACCAAGCCGCCCGTCTACGCCCAGAGTGTCCGTCGTCATTTACGGGACAGTGTGCCATCATTCTCGGGAATCACTATCGGATTGTTTAGTGAAACGGTCTAAAGCGACTTTCTGACAATAAAGAAGAATAGGAGAGTTAACATTTCCAGCAAAATTTCAGCGAACAATGAATCCACGTATTATTTATTTCCAAAAAATTGAAAAATTTGACACAAGGTCAGAGGGGGGGGGGTCTATTTCTTTCCTAATTTTATCTCAGCTATTCTCATGCATTGACCCAATATCGTTATATTGTTCCATTCATCATAACAACACATTTTTCCAATTTCTTCCATACTACATTTACCACAATACCAGACTTTCTCTATGATGAACATTATCTAAACCCAATTTTACAATTTTTGTGGCGGGGGAATAAAATCATGATGAATATTTGCGAATAAAAATGAATCCCAATAACTGATATAAATTTACAAAAAAAAAAACAAGAAATGAAATTAGTATATGACCCCCCCAAAAGACCTTATATGGCAGAACAGCAAGTTAACTGGTCGAAAAAGATGGATATCGGAGGAAAAAAAATTAATCGAACCTCCAACATCCTCCGGAGAACTTTACCTTCTGTCATCTACCGGGAGGGGTGAGGGGTAATCGAAAACGAAAAATCGGGGACTAAAAAAAGGGGGGGACTGATGCTTATTCTCTCCCTAGCTAAGGAACAGTTCGCTAACTGAAAAGTAAAAACTAAACTATCCTAACTTGGACAGGATTGTAACGTTTGTTTCACAATCCCAAAATCCTTATAAATTACCAGCAAAGTTAAAAAAATGCCACTCCAGTTTAGCATCTTTCACTCTACACAGTCGGGCCACTCTTACCCACCTTCTGTTGAACTCTGGCCAAGGGAGCCTTTCCCTCTCAACCCTGATCTTAACTTTAAGCTTATACTTAAAGAGAGCGATCAGTTGTTCGGGAGTGAAATGCTCGCCTTCATGGAACCCCTTCTGACGCGTCGTCCAAATCACCATTCTCACGCCAAGTAAGCACATTAGCACTAGATGTGCAACCTTTTCTAACGACGGAAACACATTGCTACAGACAGCGCTGGCATCAAAGGCGAAAAACGTGCCCTGACGATGCGAACCATGTAGCCTTCAACTAGCTTACACAGCGGATGCACCACACTGCAGTGAAAGAAGGCGTGCTCAATAGACTCCCTCATGTCACTGCAGCGTACGCACTCTGGTGAATCCACCAGACCCGCTGCAAAAAGCAGTTTGCCGACCCAGAGAGCATTCTGAATGACTAGCTAGGTGAAAGACACCTCGTTGTTATTGAGGCACCACAGACCGGGCGCCAGATCGGCCAAGGCCAGATCGAGTGACTCTCCGCACTTTTCAAACCGAGCCCCTCAATCATTCCGTCTATTCACCTCCATCACCAAGCTGGGGGACGTATACAAGAGGCGAATCCAGGAGTGAAAGATCTGACCGAAGCCAGCTGCAGACAAGACAGACTCGAGAAAACGGTGGTCGACCCTATCGAAGGCTTTGGACTGATCTAATTTGATCAGCGCGGCTCCATTATAAACTTTCTCAATGATCGTGCGCACCGTGTGCAGATTATCTTGGATAGTCCTCCCTTTTACAGTACGAGTCTACTCGAGGGCAATCAGACTATCCAGCACAGTCTGTCGCCGGTTAGACAAGACCTTGGCCAAAATCTTTAACTCTGTATCAAGCAGAGTTATGAGCCTGAAGTTATCTACCCCGTCCCCTCCATCTTTGTCCTTGCGTAGCAATTTCACCACCCCTCTGGTAAAGCGGTGGGGAATGTTCCCCTGCTTTAACCAGTAGTTAAAGATCAATGTCAGCAAATGGACAAATATGGGCGAGAGCCGCAAATACACTTCGTGAGGCAAGCCATCAATTCCCAGAGTCTTCTCCTTCTCCACGCTCTTTAGCACTTCCCAGATTTCATCCTTTAATATGAGCCCCTCGCACCCAGATGATTCAGTCACCTCAAGGCAAGTGATGTCAGGTGTCGAACTGAGCCAAACTCAGACCGGACTCCCTGGTGAAAAGCTCCTGGGAGTTGGAACTAGAACACTTTGCAGATTCCTTCGTGTGTGGTCACAAGTCATCCGTCTAGTGACGTGACACTGGAGATATGCCAACTCGCTGCAATCTGAATATCTTCTGCACTCAGTTTCCAAAAAATATTCGTTGCCTCAAGGGACATTCTCTTTAACCGACCTCTACCACAAAAATGTCTTTTTTACCTATCGATTTTCTAGCTTTTTCTGGCGTAGTTTGACGTGCTAATTGGAAAAGTACCCTTGGATCGGCTCCATATGATGTGGTTTTCAATTTAACCAATTTTGACAGAAGTAGCCGGTATTGGCCGAGAAAGAACTTCTAGCAGAAAAAACCTGAAAAATGGTCTTTTGAATGTCATTTTTACCTATCGATTTTATGGCTCTGGTGTATTAATACGTGCTGATTGCAACAGTACCATTGGATCCGCTGTATTTGATGTAGTTTTTTTTCCCCATTTAGCCCATATTGAAAGGAATAGCCAGTATTGGAAGAGAAAGCATTTCTAGCACATAAGACCTCAAAGATGGTCTTTCGAATGTCATTTCTACCAATCAATTTTAATGCTTCTCCGGTGCAGTTTGACGTACTGATTGCAACAGTACCATTGGATCAGCTGTAAAAAAGCACTTCTAGCACATAAGCCGTCAAAAATAGTACTCCAAATGTCATTTTTATCTATCAATTGTATGGCCTTGTCTGACGTAGTTTGACGTGTTGATTGCAACAGTACGATTGGATTGGCTGTATTTGATGCAGTTTTTGATTTAGCCTATATTGACAGAAAGAGCCGGCATTAGCTGAGAAACCACTTCTAGCACAAAAGCCCTCAAAGATGGTCTTTTGAATGTCATTTTCACGGATCAATTCTATGGCTTTTTCTACATGCTGATTTCAACAGCAACATTGGATCGGCTGTATTTGAGGTTATTTTCGATTTAGCCCATTTTGACAGAAATGGTCACCATTAGCCGAGAAAGGACTTGTAGCACATAAGCCCTCAAAGATGGTCTTCCAAATGTCATTTTTACCTATCGATTTTATGGCCTTTTCTGGCGTAGTCTGACATGTTGATTGCAACATTACCTTTGGATCGGCTGTATTTGATGTAGTTTTCAATTGAAACCATATTCACAGAAAGAGCCAGCGTTGGCCAGGAAGGAACTTCTAGCGTATAAGCCCTCAAAGATGGTGTTCAAAATGTCAATTTTTCCCTATCGATTTTATGGCTACTTCTGGCGTATTTATACGTGCTGATTGCAACGGTACCATTGGATCGGCTGTATTTGATGTAGCTTTTGCTTCAGCCTACATTGACAAAAATAGCCAGCATTGGCCAAGAAAGCACTTCTAGGAAAAAAGCCCTCAAAGATGGTCTTTTGAATGTCATTTTAACGAATCAATTCTATGGCTTTTTCTGGCGTAGTTTGACGTGCTGATTGGAGGAGTAGCATTGGATCACCTATATTAGATGTAATTTTTTTATTTAATCTATTTTGACAAATAGAGTAGGTATTGGCCGAAAGGCATATCTAGCACATGAGCCGTCAAAAAAAGTCTTTCGAATGTCATATTTGTCTTTCGATTTTATAGCTTTTTCTGGCGAAGTTTGACGTGCTGATTGGAGGAGTAGCATTGGATCACCTATATTAGATGTAGTTTTTGATTTAATCTATTTTGACAAATAGAGTAGGTATTGGCCGAAAGGCATATCTAGCACATGAGCCGTCAAAAAAAGTCTTTTGAATGTCATATTTGTCTTTCGATTTTATAGCTTTTTCTGGCGTAGTTTGACGTGCTGATTGGAGGAGTAGCATTGGATCACCTATATTAGATGTAGTTTTTGATTTAATCTATTTTGACAAATAGAGTAGGTATTGGCCGAAAGGCATATCTAGCACATGAGCCGTCAAAAAAAGTCTTTCGAATGTCATATTTGTCTTTCGATTTTATAGCTTTTTCTGGCGTAGTTTGACGTGCTGATTGGAGGAGTAGCATTGGATCACCTATATTAGATGTAGTTTTTGATTTAATCTATTTTGACAAATAGAGTAGGTATTGGCCGAAATGCATATCTAGTTCATTTCAGGCGTAGTTTGACGTGCTGATCGCAACGGTGCCATTGAATTGGCTGCATTTGATGTATTCTTTGATTTGGCCCAATACGATGGAAATAGCCGCTATTGGTCGAGAAGGCACTTCTAGCACATACATAAGTGAGCCGTCAAAAAAAGTCTTTCGAATGTCATATTTGTCTTTCGATTTTATAGCTTTTTATGGCGTAGTTTGACGTGCTGATTGCAACAGTACCATCGGATCGGCTGTATTTGATGTAGTTATCGATTTAGCCCATTTTGACGGAAATATCCTGCATTGGCCAAGAAGGCACTAGTGCCACATGATCCCTCAAAAATGGTCTTTCGAATGTCATTTTTACCTATTGATTCTATGGCTTTTTCTGGCATACTTTGAAATGCTGATTGCAACAGTACCATTAGATTGTCTGTATTTGATATAGTTTTTGATTTAGCCCATTTTGACAGAAATAGTCGGTATCGGCGTAAAAGACACTTCTAGCACATAAGCCTAAAAATGGTCAATCGAATGTCATTTCTACCTCAATGTTTCATGGTTTTTTCTGGCGTAGTTTGACATGCTGATTGCAACAGTACCATTGGATCGTTTGTATTTGATGTAGCCCATTTTGACTTAAATAGCGGGTAGGGGCTGAGAAGTCACTTCTAGCACATAAGCTCTCAAAAATAGTGTTTCAGGGTCATTTTACCTATCGATTTTATGGCTTTTTCAGGCGTAATTTGACGTGCTGATTGCAACGGTACAATTGGACGTGGTGGATTTGATGTATTTTTTGATTTAGCCCAATTCGATTGGAATAGCCACTGTTGGTCGAAAAGGAACTTCTAGCGTATACGTAAGTGAGCCGTCAAAAATAGACTTTTGAATGTCATTTTTAATTATCAATTTTATGATGTGCAGATTGTAACGGTACCATTGGATCGGCCGTATTTGATATATTTTTCAATTCAGCCCAATTTGATTGAAATAGCCAATATGGACCAAAAATGCATTACATGCACATACATAAGAATGCCGTCAAAAAGGTCTTCTGAATGTCATTTTTACCGATCAATTTTATGGCGTTATTCTGGCGTGGTTTGACGTGCTGATTGCAACACTACCATTGTTTTAGCTGTATTTGATGTATTTTTCAATTTAACCCAAGTTTTTTGTCGTTTTACCAATCGATTTTATGGCTTTTTCTGGCGTAGTTTTACCAGCTGATTGCAACGGTGCCATTGGATAGGATGGATTTGATGTATTTTTCTATTAAGCCAAATTTGATGGAAATAGCCACAATCGACTGAAAATGCATTTCATGCACAGACATAAGTGGGCCATGAAAAATGGTCTCTTAGATGTCATTTTTACCTATCAATTTTATGCAATATTGTGGCGTAGTTTGACGTGCTGAATGCAACAGTACCATTGAATGGGCTGCATTTGATGTATTTTTCGATTCAGCCCAATTTGATGGAAATAGCCACAATCGACCAAAAATGTATCTCATGCACATACATAAAAGGCGTCAAAAATGGTCTTTTGAGTGTCCATTTACTAATCGATTATATTGCTTTTTCTGTTGTAGTTTGAAATGCTGATTGCAACGGTACCATTGGATCCGCTGTATTTGATGTATTCATCAATATAGCCCAATTTGATGGAAATATCCACAATTGAACAAAAATGCAATTTATGCACATACATAAGTAAGCTGTCAGAAATGGTCATTTGAATGTCATTTTCACCTATCGATTTTATGCGTTATTTAGCGTAGTTTAACGTGCTGATTGCAACGGTACATTTAGATCGGCTGCATTTGATGTATTTTTCAATTTAGCCCAATTTGATGGAAATATCCTCTATTGGTCGAGGAGGCACTTCCAGCACATACATAATTAAGCCGTCAAAAATGGACTTTTGAATGTCATTTTTTCATATCGATTTTATGGCTTTTTCTGGCGTAGTTTGACGTGCTGATTGCAACGATACCATTGGATCGGGTGGATTTGATGTATTTTTCGATTTAGCCCAATTTGATGGAAATATGCACTGTTGATCAAAAAGGTACTTCTAGCACATACATAAGTGAGCTGTAAAAAATGGAATTCTGAATTTCATTTTTAGCTTTCAATTTTAAGGCTTTTCTGACGTAGTTCAACGTGCTGATTGCAACAGTACCATTGGAACGGGTGGATTTGATGCATTTTTTCGATTCAGCCCAATTTGATGGAAATAGCCGCTATTGGTCAAAAAGGCACTTCCAGCACATACATAAGTGAACGGTCAAAAATGGTCTTTTAAATGTCATTTTTACATATTGATTTTATAGCTTTTCTGGCGTAGTTTGAAGTGCTGATTGCAACGGTGCCATTGAATTGGCTGCATTTGATGTATTCTTTGATTTAGCCCAATTTGATGGAAATAGCTACTATCGGTCGAGTAGGCACTTCTATAACATACATAAGTGAGCCGTCAAAAATGGTCTTTTGAATGTCATTTTCACCTATCAATTTCATGGCTTCTTCTGGCGTAGTTTGAAGTGCTGATTGCAGCGGTGCCATTGGATTGGGTGGATTTGATGTATTATTCGATTTAGCCTAATTTGATGGAAATAGCTGCTATTTCTCGAGAAGGCACTTGTAGCACATACGTAAGTGAGCCTACAAAATAGTGTTTTGAATGTCATTTTTACCTATCGATTTTTTGGCTTTTTCTGGCGTAGTTTGACATGTTTATTGCAACGGTACCATTGGATCGGGTGGATTTGATGTATTTTTCGATTTAGCCTAATTTGATTGAAATAGCCACAATTGAACAAATATGCATTTCTAGCACATACATAAATGAGCCACAAAAAATGGTGTTTTGAATGTTATTTTCACCTATCGATTTTATGGCTTTTCCGGCATGGTTTGACGTGCTGATTGCAACAATACCATTGGATTGGGTGGATTTGATGTATTATTCGATTTAGCCCAATTTGATGGAAATAGCTGCTATTGGTCAAGAAGGCACTTCTAGCACATACTTAAGTGAGCCGTCAAAAGTGGTTTTTTGAATGTCATTTTTACATATCGTTTCTTTGGTCTTTTATGGCCTAGTTTGACGTGCTGATTGCAACAGTACCATTGGATCGGCTGTTTTTGATGTATTTTTCGATTTTGCCCAATTTGATGGAAACAGCCACTATTGGTCGAGAAGGCACTTCCAGCACATACATAAGTGAGCCGTCAAAAGTGGTATTTTGAATGTCATTTTTACCTCTTGATTTTCTGGCTTTTTCTGGCGTAGTTTGACGTGCTGATTGCAACGATACCATTGGATCGGGTGGATTTGATGTATTTTTCGTTTCAGCCCAATTGATGGAAAAAGCCACTATTTGTCGAGAAGGCACTTCCAGCACAAACATGATTGAGCTGTCAAAAGTGGTCTTTTGAATGTCATTTTTACCTATTGATTTTATGGCTTTTTCTGGCGTAGTTTGACGTGCTGATTGCAACGGTGACATTGGATAGGATGGATTTGATGTATTTTTTTATTTAGCCCAATTTGATGGGAATAGCCACACTTGACTGAAAATGCATTTCAAGCACATACATGAGCAAGCTGTCAAAAATGGTGTTTTGGATGTCATTTTTAAGTATAGATTTTATGGCTTTTTCCGGCATAGTTTGATGTGCTGATTGCAACCATACCATTGGATCGGGTGCATTTGATATATTTTTCTATTTCGCCCTTTTTGATGGAAATAGCTGCTATTGGTCGAGGAGGCACTTCTAGCACATACATAAGTAAGCTGTCAAAAATGGTGTTTTGAATGTCATTTTTACCTCTTGATTTTATGGCTTTTCCTGGCGTAGTTTGACGTGCTGATTGCAACGGTGCCATTGAATTGGCTGCATTTGATGTATTCTTTGATTTGGCCCAATTCGATGGAAATAGCTGCTATTGGTCGAGAAGGCACTTCCAGCACAAACATAAGTGAGCTGTCAAAAATGGTGTTTTGAATGTCATTTTTACCTCATGATTTTATGGCTTTTTCCGGTGTAGTTTGACGTGCTGATTGCAACGGTGCCATTGAGTAGGCTGCATTTGATGTATTTTTCGATTTAGCCCAATTTGTTGGAAATAGTCACAATTGACCAAAATGCATTTCTAGCACATACAGAAGTAAGCAGTCAAAAATGGTGTTTTGAATGTCATTTTTACCTCTTGATTTCATGGCTTTTTCTGGTGTAGTTTGACGTGCTGATTGCAACGGTACCATTGGATCGGGTGCATTTGATGTATTTTTTGATTCAGCCCAATTGATGGAAAAAGCCACTATTTCTCGAGAAGGAACTTCCACAACATACATAATTGAGCTGTCAAAAGTGGTCCTTTGAATATCATTTTTACCTATTGATTTTATGGCTTTTTCTGGCGTAGTTTTACCAGCTGATTGCAACGGTGCCATTGGATAGGATGGATTTGATGTATCTTTAGATTTAGCCCAATTTGATGGAAATAGCCACAATTGACTGAAAATGCAGTTCTAGCTCATACATGAGTAAGCTGTCAAAAATGGTGTTTTGAATGTCATTTTTAAGTATAGATTTTTTGGCTTTTTCCGGCGTAGTTTGACGTGCTGATTGCAACAGTACCATTGGAGCGGGTGCATTTTATGTATTTTTCGATTTCGCCCACTTTGATGGAAATAGCTGCTATTGGTCGAGAAGGCACTTCTAGCACATACATAAGTAAGCTGTCAAAAATGGTGTTTTGAATGTCATTTTTACCTCTTGATTTTATGGCTTTTTCAGGCGTAGTTTGATGTGCTGATTGCAACGGTGCCATTGAATTGGCTGCATTTGATGTATTCTTTGATTTAGCCCAATTTGATGGAAATAGCTGCCATTGGTCGAGAAGGCACTTCTAGCACATACATAAGTGAGCCGTCAAAAATGGTCTTTCGAATGTCATTCTTACCTTATGATTTTATGCCTCTTTCTGGCGTAGTTTGACGTGCTGATTGCAACGGTACCTTTGATCGGATGGATTTGATGTATTATTTGATTCAACCCTATTTGATGGAAAAAGCCGCTATTGGTCGAGAAGGCACTTCTAGCACATGCATAAGTAAGCTGTCAAAAGTGGTCTTTTGAATGTCATTTTTACCTATTGATTTTATGGCTTTTTCTGGCGTAGTTTGACGTGCTGATTGCAACGGTGACATTGGATAGGATGGATTTGATGTATTTTTTTATTTAGCCCAATTTGATGGGAATAGCCACACTTGACTGAAAATGCATTTCAAGCACATACATGAGCAAGCTGTCAAAAATGGTGTTTTGGATGTCATTTTTAAGTATAGATTTTATGGCTTTTTCCGGCATAGTTTGATGTGCTGATTGCAACCATACCATTGGATCGGGTGCATTTGATATATTTTTCTATTTCGCCCTTTTTGATGGAAATAGCTGCTATTGGTCGAGGAGGCACTTCTAGCACATACATAAGTAAGCTGTCAAAAATGGTGTTTTGAATGTCATTTTTACCTCTTGATTTTATGGCTTTTCCTGGCGTAGTTTGACGTGCTGATTGCAACGGTGCCATTGAATTGGCTGCATTTGATGTATTCTTTGATTTGGCCCAATTCGATGGAAATAGCTGCTATTGGTCGAGAAGGCACTTCCAGCACAAACATAAGTGAGCTGTCAAAAATGGTGTTTTGAATGTCATTTTTACCTCATGATTTTATGGCTTTTTCCGGTGTAGTTTGACGTGCTGATTGCAACGGTGCCATTGAGTAGGCTGCATTTGATGTATTTTTCGATTTAGCCCAATTTGATGGAAATAGTCACAATTGACCAAAATGCATTTCTAGCACATACAGAAGTAAGCAGTCAAAAATGGTGTTTTGAATGTCATTTTTACCTCTTGATTTCATGGCTTTTTCTGGTGTAGTTTGACGTGCTGATTGCAACGGTACCATTGGATCGGGTGCATTTGATGTATTTTTTGATTCAGCCCAATTGATGGAAAAAGCCACTATTTCTCGAGAAGGAACTTCCACAACATACATAATTGAGCTGTCAAAAGTGGTCCTTTGAATATCATTTTTACCTATTGATTTTATGGCTTTTTCTGGCGTAGTTTTACCAGCTGATTGCAACGGTGCCATTGGATAGGATGGATTTGATGTATCTTTAGATTTAGCCCAATTTGATGGAAATAGCCACAATTGACTGAAAATGCAGTTCTAGCTCATACATGAGTAAGCTGTCAAAAATGGTGTTTTGAATGTCATTTTTAAGTATAGATTTTTTGGCTTTTTCCGGCGTAGTTTGACGTGCTGATTGCAACAGTACCATTGGAGCGGGTGCATTTTATGTATTTTTCGATTTCGCCCACTTTGATGGAAATAGCTGCTATTGGTCGAGAAGGCACTTCTAGCACATACATAAGTAAGCTGTCAAAAATGGTGTTTTGAATGTCATTTTTACCTCTTGATTTTATGGCTTTTTCAGGCGTAGTTTGACGTGCTGATTGCAACGGTGCCATTGAATTGGCTGCATTTGATGTATTCTTTGATTTAGCCCAATTTGATGGAAATAGCTGCCATTGGTCGAGAAGGCACTTCTAGCACATACATAAGTGAGCCGTCAAAAATGGTCTTTCGAATGTCATTCTTACCTTATGATTTTATGCCTCTTTCTGGCGTAGTTTGACGTGCTGATTGCAACGGTACCTTTGATCGGATGGATTTGATGTATTATTTGATTCAACCCTATTTGATGGAAAAAGCCGCTATTGGTCGAGAAGGCACTTCTAGCACATACATAAGTAAGCTGTCAAAAACGGTGTTTTGAATGCCATATTTACGTATTGATTTCATGGCTTTTTCTGGTGTAGTTTGAAATGCTGATTGCAACGGTACCTTTGGATCGGATGGATTTGATGTATTTTTCGATTCAGCCCTATTCGATGGAAATAGCCGCTATTGGTCGAGAAGGCACTTCTAGCACATACATAAGTAAACTGTCAAAAACGGTGTTTTGAATGTCATTGTTACCTATTGATTTCAAGGCTTTTTCTGGCGTAGTTTGACGTGCTGATTGCAACAGTACCATTGGATCGGGTGGATTTGATGTATTATTCGATTTAGCCCAATTTGATGGAAATAGCTGCTATTGGTCGAGAAGTCACTTACAGCACATACATAAGTGAGCCGTCAAAAATGGTCTTTTGAATGTCATTTTTACCTATCGATTTTATGGCTTTTTCTGGCGTAGTTTGACGTGCTGTTTGCAACAGTACCATTGGATCGGGTGGATTTGATGTATTTTTCGATTCAGCCCAATTTGATGAAAATATCCGCTATTGGTCGAGAAGGCACTTCCAGCACATACATAAGTGAGCCGTCAAAAATGGTCTTTTGAATGTCATTTTTACCTATCGATTCTATGGCTTTTTCTGGTGTAGTTTTACGTGCTGATTGCAAAGGTACCATTGAATTGGTTGCATTTGATGTATGATGTAGAATGGCAATTCTTGCAAAAATAGGCTCCCTCGTACAACAATGATTTTTGCAAAAAATAGGTTATTTCGTAAAATTGACAAATAAAGGCTATTTTGTGAGACTGCAATTATGGCATAAAAAGGCTATCTTGTAGAATTGCATTTTTTGTGAAATATAGGCTCTCTTGAAGAATATATTGAATATAGGAAAACCAATGATATGTCGGAATCAGTGCACCGAACTATATCAGAAACGACCAAAAAATCGATATATATATATATATATATATATATATATATATATATATATATATATATATATATATAATGACATTCAAAACCACAATTTTGGCAAATATAGGCAATATCGTAGAACAGCGATTATGGCAAAATAGGTTATCTCGTAGAATTGCATTTTTTTCGTCAAATATAGGCACGAAAAGTGACATTCAAAACCCATTTTTTGGGAAATATACGCTATCCCGTAAAACCAGAATATTAGTAAAGAAACGTTATCTGAAAAAGTGTATTGAATATAAAACAAACCAATGATTTCAATGAATTCAGTGCATCAAACTACATCAGAAAAAACTATAAAATCGATATGTGAAAATGACATTCAAAACCTCATTTTTGGCAGATATACGCTATCTCGTATCGCCAGAATATTGTTAGATATAGGATATCCACAAAAGTATTTTCAATATAGGAAAACCAATGATTACATTGAATTAGGGACATCAAACTAAATCAGAAAAGATCATAAAATCGAAATGTAAAAATCACATTCAAAACCCCGTTTTTGACAAATATACACAATCTCCTAAAACTGGAATGTAGGTAAATAAAGTTTTCTGCAAAAGTATATTGAATATCGGGAAACCAATGATTTCATACAATTCATCATATAAAATTGCACCAGAAAAGACCATAAAATCGATGCACAGAATGCAATGAAATCATCGGTGTTCCTATATTGAATATATTTTTGCAGATCACTTATATTTACCTATATATTAGTTTTACGAGATAGCGTATTATTTGCCAAAAATGAGTTTTGATGTCATTTTCACATTTCGATTGTGTGCTCTTTTGTGATGTAGTTTGATGCATTAATTCAATGAAATCATTGGTTTTCCTATATTCAATATGCTTTTGCATATATTTACCTATATTCCTGTTTCACAAGCGTATATTTGCCAATAATGAGGTTTTGAATGCCACTTTTACATTTCGATTTTATGGTCTTTTCTGGTGCAGTTTGATGCACCGAATTCAATGAAATCGTTGGTTTTCTTATATTCAATATACATTTTCAGATAACCTACATCTACTTATATTCCAATTTTACCAGATAGCGCTTATTGGACGAAAATGAGGTTTTGAATGTTATTGTTACGTTTCGATTTTATGTTTCTTCCTGATGAAGTTTGATGCACTGAATTCAATATACTTTTTTAGATAACTTATATTTCCTATGATCCACTTTTACGAGATAGCGTATATTTGCCGAAAATGAGGTTTCTAATGTCATTTTTACCTTTCAATTTTAGGTCTTTTCTGATGCCATTTGATGCTCTGAATTCAATCAAATCATAGATTTTCCTATATTCAATATACTTCTGCAGATAACCTATTTCACCTATTTTCCAGTGTTATGTGATAACGTAATATTTCTTAAAAATATGGCCCTGGATGTCATTTTTACATTTCGATTTTATGTTCCTTTTTTATGTAGTTTGATGCACTGAAATCAATGAAATTATTGGTTTTCCTATATTCAATATACTTCTGCAGATAACCTAATTCACCTATTTTTCAGTGTTATGTGATAACGTAATATTTCTCAAAAAATGGCCCTGGATGTCATTTTTACATTTCGATTTTATGTTCCTTTTTTTATGTAGTTTGATGCACTGAAATCAATGAAATTATTGGTTCTCCTATATTCAATATACGTTTTGAGATATTTTTATTTCCTTTAAAGTATTTTTACAAGATATATTGGCCCAAAATGAAGTTTTTCAAAGTCATTTTTACGTATTGATGTTATAGTAGTTTTTGATGTGATTTTTGAAAGTCATCTTTATATTTCGAATTCATGGTTGTTTCTGAAGTAGTTTGATGCACTGAATTCGATGTAACTATCGGTTTTCCTATATTCAATTGACTTATAGAGATAACTTATACTTTCCTATAATCAAGTTTCATGCTTTTATAGTTGTTTCTGATGTAGTTTGATGCACTGGAATCGAAGAAAGCATTGGTTTTACTATATTCAATATATTTTTTGAGATATCCTATATTTCGCTGTAATCCAGTTTTACAAAATAGCCTATAATTGCCAAAAATAAGGTTTTGATAATCATTTTTACATTATTGGTTTCAGAGTCGTTTCTGATGTAGTTTGATCCGCTGATTTCATTGAAACCATCAGTATTTCTATATTCAATGAACTTTTCGAGATAACTTATATATACCAATAAGCCAGTTTTACAAAAATGCATATAACTGCCAAAAAATGAGGTTTTTGAAAATAATCTTTACATATTCATTTTATGGTCGTTTCTGACTTAGTTTGATGTGCTAAATTCGATGAAACCATTGGTTTTCCTACATTCAATATATCTTTTTAAAATAACCTATATTTCCCTAAAATCCAGTTTTATAAGATAGCCTATAAATGCCAAAAATGAGGGTTTTTAATGTTCTTTTCACATTACAATTTTATCATCTTTTCTGATATATTTTTATTCAGTGAAATCAACGAAACCATTTGTTTTATTATATTCCATATAGCTTTTGAGATCACCTATATTTCTCTACAATGTAGTTGTATGAGATAGCCTATAATTGCCGAGAAAAAAAATTCAATATTCCTTTTTACATTTCAATTTTATGGTCGTTTCTGATGTAGTTTGATGTGCTGAATTCGATGAAACCATTGGTTTTCTTACATACAATGTATTTTTTGAAGATGACATATATTTCCCTATAATCCAGTTTTACGTGATAGCCTATAATTGCCAAAAATGTGGGGTTTTGATAGTCATTTTTACATTTTGATTTTATAGTAATTTTTGATGTAGTTTGATTCCCTGAATTGAAATCATTGGTTCTCATATGATAATTGTCTTTTTTGAGATCACCTATATGTCCCTATAATTTAGTTGTACGGTATAGCCTATAATTGTAAAAAATCTGGGTTTTGATATTCATTTTTACCGGTCAATTTCATGGTTGTTTCTGATGTAGTTTGATGCACTGAACTCGATAAAACTATCGTTTTTCTTACATTCAATGTATTTTTCGAGATAACCTATATTTCCCTAAAAGCTAGTTTTACAAAATTGCCAAAAATGAGTTTTTCGAAAGTCAATTTTACATTTCGATTTTATAATCATTTTCGATGTAGTTTGATGCCCTTAATTGAATGAATTCATTGGTTTTCGTATAATAATTGTACTTCTCAAGATCACCTATATTTCCTTTTACTTTAGTTTTATGAGATATCCCATAATTGCAAAATATGAGGGTTTTGAAAGTCAATTTTACATTTCAATTTTATTGTCATTTCTGATGTAGTTTGATGTGCCGAATTCAATGAAATCTTTGGTTTTCCTATATCCAATGAACTTTTAGACATGACTTTTTTTCATGACATATTCGATGATATCAAAAAATTAGGTTTTAGAAAGTCATTTTTACGTTTCAATTGTATGGTCATTTCTGTATTTTATGCACTGTAATCAATAAAAACTTTGGTTTTCCTATCTTCAATATACTTTTTGAAATCACCTGTATTTACCTATAATCAAGTTTTATGACATAACCAATAAATTACCGAAAATAAGGTTTTTGAAAGTAATTTTTACATTTCAATTTCATGGTCGTTTCTGATGTAGTTTGATACGCTGAAATCAATGAAACCATCATTTTTCCATATTCAATGTACTTTTCGAGATAACCTACATTTCTCTATAATCCAATTTTCCAAGAAAGCCTATAATTGCCAAAAATGAGATATTTGAAAGTCATTTTTACATTTCAATATCATGTTCCTTTCTGATGTAGTTTGATGCTCTAAAATCAGTGAAACCATTGGTTTTCCTATATTCAATTGACTTTCTGTGATCACCTATATTTCCCTATAATCTAGTTTTATGACATTACCTATAATTGCCAAAAACCAGGTTTTTGAAAGTCATTTTTACATTTCAATTTCATGGTTGTTTCTAATGTAGTTTGATGTACTGAAATCAATGAGACCATTGGTTTTCCTATGTTCAATATACTTTTTTGGATAACCTATATTTTTGTATAATCTAGTTTCATAAAATAGCATATAATTGCCAAAAACCAGGTTTTTGAAAGTCATTTTTACATTTCAATTTTTGAAATCAATGAAACCATTGGTTCTCATATATTCAATGTACTTTTTGAGAAAACCTGTGTTTCATTATAGGCTGGTTTCACGAGATAGCCTATAATGTCTAAAAATGAGG
>OY735203.1:2500-170000 GCA_963457665.1 Thysanoteuthis rhombus | reverse complement strand
TCAAAGAGTGAATGTCATTATTTTGTGGTTGAGTAAAATTGCAGGGGTAAGTAAAGGGTAAACGAAAGATGAAGTGGTCAAAGACTATATAAGCCCAGATATTCATATTTTTCTATTCTTAAAAAAAGTATTTTTTGTGATTAACATGTACAAGAAGAAAACATTATTCTTAAAAATCGAATAATAAGTTCTAATACTATTTGCTAAATCAATGTAGACTAAAAAAAATTGTGTGGAATATTTGTCATTTTTTTCTTTTCTCTATATATAGGTTGTCCAGAAGTCATGAAAAAAAACCCAACACTTGATAGATGAGTTAGCTTATGCTCTTTGTTATTGATATAAAATGAATTAAAATAATACACAAAGAATAATAAGATGGAAACAGGTCTGGTTATTCACTCAAAAGAAACAGTCACAAGACTAGCGTCTTTTAGCAGCATGTTGTGTTGGTGTGATCAATTAAAAAATGTTGTGATCAGTGATTAAGTTACTTCTCTCGCTTTTGATGGGTAGAGATCATTAAAAAATTTGAATTTAAAAGAAAATACAGCATAAGTCAATGTGGCCGGACACAAACTAACGGACCAATTTGGCATAAGCCTATATTGTAAATTGAACCCCCCCACAAAAGTTGTTGGAGGTTGTGGTGAAAAAAAACTTTTTTTTTCTAGGCATGATAAAAAGCAATTGAAAATGTCATCCCATTGGTACGGCCTGTACTCGTGATACATACATACATAGCTAGTCAGCCAGACTAACTTGAAAACTAAAGAAATTTATTTTTAGAGTTTTGGTTGACGGTTTTTTAATAATCAAAAACATGAAGACATTTTGTCATGGGTGAATTTGATTTTGTAATATACACTTGGGGGTGAATTTCACAGGAATAGTTTAAGAAATACTGGAATAAGTCAAGGAGGGCTATAATTTCAACGATGTATCCACCATCCTTACGTCCATATCTACGATTTCAAACTTACTTCAATGTTAAGATAGGGCCAATCCATGTGGAAACTGTCGCTGTAGACAAACAATTGATCAGTCTGTTTGACTTTACAATAAGCAGCAATTCTCATCGAGAAACGGGAGTCATTATCCCGTCCCATGTATGGCATATAGTCCTCTGGATTTACTTCCATCACAAAAGTCTTACCTAAAAAAAAGCAGATGCTTAGATTTAGAAAAATCATAAATGAATTTAAATATTGCATTACCAATAATTTTTACTGTAAGATTACATTGGCCCATGATGTCTATTTATTACTAAAATGATCGACTAATTACTTTTACCATAAGAATGCACTAGCAAACGGATTTTACTATGAAATTGCATTGGCCAATGATTTTAATAGAAATCATATTATATAATTACAATTAAAATACATTACCAATGATTTTGATATGAGAATTGCATTGACCAATGCTTTTTATCATTATATAAAAATGCATTTGCCTGTGGTGTTTATTTCTAAAATATAAAGGCCTATGATTTTTACTCTGAGATTGCATTGGTTAATGATTATAACTTGAAAATGCAAAGGTCGATAATTTTACGATTTAAATACGTTACCAATGATTTTAAATATCAAGGTCTATTGGCCAATGATTTATTACTATAAAATTGCATTGTCCAATAATTTTAATATAAATATGCATTGGCCAATATTTTTTATTAAGAAAATACATTGCCAATGATTTTTACCGCACAATACATTGGCCAATATTTTCTTTACTACAGAAATGCATGGACAATAACGTTTACGTTCAAAGCGCACTGGCCAATAATTTTGCAATAAAATGCATTGATAACATTTGCTCTAATGCACTGGCTAATATTTTTACCAAAAAAATGCATTGACGATAGCATTCATTATAAAAATGTACAGATAAATGGTCTTACTATAAACATGCCTTGACAATAACATTTACGATGAAAATGCAGTGACCAACGATGTGACTACATAAATACAATGACAATCATTTTTAGATTTGAAATTATATTGGCAAATTATTTCTAGTACAAAAATATGCAGCAAATAGTTACATGAATAAATAAGGTCACACTGACAGGTACATATATACACACAGACTCACACACACATACTTATAAAGAAAAAAGAAGGGAAATGTGAAAAAGAAAGAATAAAATAAACAAATGAAACGGAGGAGGATAAAGAGAGGAAAAAGAAAAAGAAAAGAAGGAGAAAAGAATGAGATGAAGGAAACAAGAAGGGAGAGAAAAATGGATAAAAAAAGAGGAATAGTATCCTTTGATGAAGAAGATCATTACTGTCTTTAGATCCAAATTGGGTGTTGATACGCAACTCCCTGCACATTCCAATGCGATCACCGTAATGGTTAACGATCTTGCAGTACATGGATGTCTGTACATTTCGTTTATCGAAACCCAAGTTCCGTCTGCTGACAGTGACTGAGAACTTTTGTCCAACCAAAGAAGAAACAGAAGGCAATTGAATTTTTCTTCTTCTAAGCCAGTCATTCTAAAAGTCTTTGCGTCGACTCTCCGTTACGCTGTAATCAGCTTCTCGAGACACGGTGAGGTATTTGAATGTTTGAACAATCCTACACAATTGTAATTCAATCTGCTTAAGCATGGTCTCACTGACCATAAGTGACATCAACCTGGCACATAACAAATTGAATTGTCCATTCTATGGTAATTAAAGTGTGATAAAAAGTAATTATTTTGCCAAAATTCACATGGAACAAAAAATGTGGGTTGCTGTCCAAATCTTTTAAAATCTGATTTCACTAACCCTAAGCCTGTTCTTATTTCACTACTGATGTCAACCGCTGCCGAAAAGACACATAATCTTCTTCGATCATTGGTAAGACGGTTGATACATACCTTCCATCTTAAGAGAGGATTCTTAGGGTGAACTCAATTAGCACACGGAAATGTCTATGAAGAGTTTTCTACGCTCTTTGCTCGTACCAGGAATCGACCTCTGAGTGTGAGACAAACGTGCTAACCATTGCACCACTCTGTCTCCAGTTTGAATCAAAGATTTTAGAAACTGCGGGATGAACAATAGGCTCAATCATTCCAGAAGTAATTTTGATTATTAAAAGAGGTAACAAATATATAACTCAATACTTTTATTATTAATTTCGACTATATTTTGAAAACATTAGAAACTTCCTTTATGTCACCAACAGAGAAGTTAGAAAAACAGGCTGTATTCCAATTCATACTGAGCACATCTTAGATATTTTGGTCTTGTTGCCTGCATGTCCAATGACGTATTACCATTATTTTATTTGATTGGAACCTTGCATACGGCAAATTGATTGTTGGTCGTCAAAAAAAAAAAAAAAAAGAATGATTTTAATCATATTTGGAAAGGACCTACAGAAATTTACGAAGAATAAGATCATCATCATCATCATCATCATCATCATCATCATCATCATCATCATAATCATCAGTTTTTTAACGTCCGTCGTTGGATATAGACCTTCCCCAGGTTTTGCCACACTTCTCTATGATGGGCGTCGCGGAGCCAGTACTTTCTGAACTTGTCTAGTTCGTCTCTCCATCTAATATTCTGCCGGCCTCGGTTGTGCATATGATCTCGGGGGATCTGTGTCGTGAGTCGTGATGTCCATCGGTTGTCTGCAATTCTTGCAACATGGCCAGCCCACCGCCATTTGAGATTTTTAATGGATTCTATGATGTCCCTTACTCTTGTCTTTTCTCAGATGTACTGTGCTGTCTTGTGGTTTCTTCATGTGAGTCCTAGCATAATTCTTTCATGTGCACGTTGCATGGTTCTCAATTTACGGGTCTTGCAAATTGAGAACAATAAGATAACCAGTATTAAAATTGGATTTCAACTATCTATGTATATACGGGGTGAATATAAGTTGTGGTAAAGAGAAACTAAAAATTAGAATTAAGTAAGAACTAGTCAACATTAATGATAGAAATATTATTTTTTCGCAAATATCATACTGGTATTCCCAGACTGTTAAATACACAGCATGGGTCTGCAAAGAAAAGAATTAGCCTTTGGCAAGTTTTGGACTGGTTCTTCTCATCTTTAGGAGCTTGTCTTACTTTGTCTGCGCCTTACCAATTAGGTAACGAAGGCTTGATCAGCAGATGTTGCTCATTGCTATAGTCTTTTCTTATTTGCTCTCGTATTGTTAGATGCTAATATCCACTAGTGTTGATAATAATTGACAATACTATTACGTCTAATACTACTACAGCGCAAAAAGCTACCATGAAGTTGGGATTGGAGATTCGTGTTATCCAAATCTGTTACCACCAGACAATCATTTGTTTTACACTATGGGACGCATGCAGATCATGGTGATACCAGCTCATCCAAACTCTTTTCAGCCTGCCTCGAGATGATCTTCCGTAACTTGGACTGGGAAAATAGAGGAATCAAAATAGACGGCGAATATCTAAGTAACCACAGGTTTGCAGATGACATTTCCTTTTCGCACAGAACCTATATGACCTCCAACTAATGCTAGATGAAATAAGTGAAGAAAGTAAAAAAGTCAGCCTACACATGAACTTCAGTAAAACGAAAATCATGTGCAACAATCATATCGAGAATAAGGACATAACTGTCAAAATCGAAGATGGAAAACTGGGGAAAATAGACCACTACATCGACTCAGGACAACGAATCTCTTTGGAACCCGGAAGACAAGAAGAAATCAAGCGGAGAATCACCCTAGGATGGCAAGCCTTCGGCAAAACAAGCTCAACCTTCAAAAACAAGGCGATCCCAATAATCCTAAAAAGAAGAGTATACAACCAATGCATCCTCCCAATAGTCACTTATGGGGCTGAAACATGGAATCTAACCAAAAGACAAACCTGCAAACTGAGAAGCATGCAACGTGCACATGAGAGAATCTTGCTCAACCTCACAGCTCAAGAGATTACATGGTAGCACAATACATCAGAGAGAAAACGGGGGTCAGTGACATCATAGAATCCATTAGAAAACTCAAATGGCAATGTGCTGGTCATGTTGCAAGAATGAAAGACAACCGATTGACATGACGACTCACAACATGAATCCACAGAGACCACATGCAAAATCGGGGCCGACGAAAAACAAGATAGAGAGATAAACTAGACAAAATCAGAAAATATTGGCTCTGCGACGCCCATGATCGAGAAATGTGGCAGATTCTGGGGAAGGTTTATGTCCAACAACGGACGTTAAAAGAATGATGATGATAATTATGATGCAACGCGTCATTTTTTTGTCAGCAGTTCAATACATCGAGAAACTTCTCGGAGAATCAAATATAGAATCCTTCTTTTATGATGGAATACACAAGGAGGTTAAAAAGTCATAGAACGCCAACAAAAGTATGTTGACGATTGAATAATGATGCTATGGATTTAAATGAATGTTTTCGATATTTTTGAATCAATCTAATCTATCTAGGGATTACGGCTGTTCCTCCGTTGTCGTTGAATACTTACATCGTGATGTCGGGTGGATTTCTTTACCCTCATCATCATCAGTTTCTTGCGGCACATGTTGATGATATCAATCCGGTCATATTCAGGCCCTGGGGAATGAGAGAGAGAGAGAGAGAGTGAGATTGAGTGAGGGGAAAAGACGAAGAGAGAGGGAGAGAGAGATGGACAGAGAGAGTCAAGGATGGAGAGAGAGTAAAGAGTGGAAATGAAGCAAGAGAGGAGAGGAAGAAGAGAAAGTGAGATGGAGAAAGAGAGTTGTGGATGGAGAGAGAGTGAAAAGAGGGATTAAAGAGAGAGGGTTAGAGAGAGGGTATGAGGGAGAGAGACAGACGTACAGAGAGAGAGAGAGAGTTATGAATGGAGTGAGAGTGAAAAACGAGATTAAAGAGAGGGGATTGGAGAGAGAGAGAGTTTGAGGGAGAGAGACAGACATACAGATAGAGGGATTAAAAGGAGGGGATTAGAGAGAGAGAGCACAAGGGAGAGAAACAGACATACAGAGAGAGAGAGAGAGAGAGAGCTAGGAATAGAGAGAGAGAGTGGAAAGAGATAATAAAAAAAGAGATTGTATGAGGAAGAGCAACAGACAGACAGACGGAGAGAGTTAGGGATAAAGACAGATTGAAAATGGGGAGGGATGGAGGAAAAGAATTATCACCACTGGAAAGAGTTTCATTCTCATCAGGTGTCTCATATTTGTGACCTTATGACAAACTGAGGACAGTAAACATAAAAAAGGACGCCCCATCATGCAGCCATAGTCAACAAGCAACCCATACCGACGAGTACGGCTGTTTGATTTTCAGTGGTTATACTTGGCCCTTAGTCGTATAACCCTTCCACATCACAGGAGAGATGGATTGACAGAACCTACCCCACTATAGCAGGCGTAGGTAACTTTTTTGATTTAGTGGGCCACATAGGTAATTTTGTATCTTCATTCAGGTCACGCATTTATTTCAAAATATCGATCGTATTCTGGAAGAAAGTATATGATATTTTGAATGAATACCTAATTTGGCCACTGGCCACAAGAAATGTTGCCACAAGAAAGTGTTCTCCAGCACTCTACCACTGGGTGACGGTGATTGGTAGTAAGTGTACTAAACTTAGCAAATACCTATAAGAGTGAATTGCCATCGAGCAATCGCAAGCTAGTCTCGCAGACCCTTACTACTGTAGTTAGTTCGGTCTTCAAGAAGCGCTGAATTGCAGTAGACCTGAGCAATACCAAGCTATGCTGGGTAAGCAAAAGGCAACGCTGACAGACTACACATTGCTTAAAGTAGGTGAGTTAGCCGTTCAAACAACCCGATACGTAAGGACGAATACCAGCTTGGAAAAACAGTTTTCCCAGAGAACTATCTTACCACTGAGCAGTTTATAGTCGTTGGTAATATCCATTAAACCTTCGATTATAGCCAGGCATACTGTGAGGATATTTCGTGTAGACGTATTTCCCAAGACTGTAGAAAAAAAAAGGAAAAGGAATGCGAAATAAAAATGAGTGTAGATATTAGCTATATATATACAAAAAATGGTGCATTTTTGTTTGCTCAAATAAATGCAAATAAAGAAGATCAAGGAAAGTTCGGCAACTAAGCTGTTATTATCTTACGGAGACAATAAGTGAGGTTTAGGGATTAGGGTTAGATAATCAGTAAGGGTAAATATTATTTTGTATTGAAGCTTCTGACTTTTTTTTTTTTCATTTAGCAAGATTTTATATTTAAGTACAGAACACATAACCGAAACTTTGTGCAAAACAAAACAACAAAAACAAGGAAATATTATGGAAAGTGAGAACACTGCTTGAGGTTTGGTACTCACTCTAAAAAAAAAAAAAGATTTAATACTAGTCTTAAACAACACTTCTTTGCGAGTCGCGTTGTAAACCCATAAAACATCCCCATCGCTCCAAACATCCAAGCTTGGCAAACACTAAACTAGATTCACCTGTGTATATTAGAAGTGATGAGCAAAGATCAAAAGATTAGACCAAAGGCCATCGGCCTAATCTAATCTGACATGATACTTTATTCTATGGTATAAATTACATTTCACCAATACATGCAATAGTTCGTACACTTCGTCTAACTAAATTCAGTCAAGAACCTTGGTTTTGTTAGAGAATTAGTTTCTACCATGAAAGCATACATAATTATTGGTTGTTGACAAGGAATATTAAGTGCAATCTCCAATAATCTGGCCTTTTGTGGTAGAGTTTCGATGATTAGAAAATGCATGTATATTTTATTTGCTGGAAGCAATGTTTGTATATAAATAAGGAAAAGTAATAACACGTCTGTCTCGCCTTTTGTTGGGCAGTGATCACTCATAGGAAGTCAGAATATTAAAAAAAACAAAAAAACAAGCGTGAATGCTGCCGGATACAAACTAAGGGGTCAATTTACTAGAAATTCACTTAGCCAATTGACCCCACCCCCAACTAAAAGAACTTTTTGTTGAGGGTGATTTTCAAAAGAAAAGAAAAGTTTTTTGGAGACATAATAAGGACAGAATGTTTATATTAGCTCCACTGGTGCGTCTTGTATGTGTGACACACCCATACGTATATAGAGAGCTAGACAAGCAGCCAGACCAACTTGAAACTGAAGAAACCTATGCTGACAGTAATGGCCATAGTTTTGGTTGATGGTATCTAATTACCACAACATCCCACTAAACTAAATTAAAGCAATTCCTCTGAGATTATGATATCTAAAATGAGGAAATGTCGGTTACGAGATTTCAGCCATTGCACCTCTTAAAAGTCAGTGTTGCCAACTTGAAAATATTCTGCGCTAGTTCGACTAGTTAAAAGCATTATTTTTTTAAAAATAGCTAAAAATAGCAAAATTTGCCAAACACCGAATTCTCAAAATGATCAAAAAATGTTTTTAAATGGTTTAAAATAGCCAAATATGGCCAAAATGCTTGCGCTGGTATAGCGTTTTTTATCCCTGCCAAGAAAACGTACTAAAATTGGCACGAAAAGTGCTAAATTAACAATCATAAAGGTATTACTACCTGAGACCATGATATAAAAAAAATTTACCTAATTTTGTCACCTTACCTGTTTTACTCCGTTGCCTTTATTTTGAGGATGCCTACATATAATGATTATCAACGAGCAGATGTCTCCTGTCATGCTAAAGGATGCAACTTACGTGATAAAATCAAATTTCATTATTGCAGCTCATGTCGTAAAATAGAATTTCATTCATCTTCTTGGTGTAATAAGAACAAAAACAAAAAAATGAAAATTTATTTGTGGTAAACAAAACGTTTTCACCAAGGTCATTGCAACGCAAACCTCTATCATCCACGAACATGAGATGTAATGCGTACCCGTATATTTCATATATGTATTTCACATATGTTGTCATCTTTCACAGCACGGATAACCGTTATCTTTGACGGCAAATTATACTAGCTGAGCCAATAAAACCATTATAGGGTTATAATAAAAAGATATAAGAGACTGTGACATATACATCACAGAATTGCTTGACGTTTGAAACTAAAAGAAAAAATAGTGTGTGATTGACAAACATTCAGAATGCTTGAATTATCAAAAATAAATTACCTAATGAAATAGCTGCTGGCTACTAGGTACCAATCCATATATAGTTAACCCTATCATTTTTTTTAGTATATGCTAGTATATATATATATATATATATATATATATATATATATATATATATATATATATATATACAATAATTATATCTCATAATTTGCCTTTGTGTTTATATACTGGTTGAAAAAGTAGCATTTTTCACATCGGTGCCTTGTACCGTACTAAATTTAAGGGATATTGAAAATGAATTTCAACACTAAATCTGTTTAAATCAAAGATTTTCAAATTGGCTTTATCATCCCAGGGGGCACTGGAAGGCTCAAGTGGGCAATGATGTGCATGGGGTTCGTAAGGGATCTGGGAAACAATAATACTGATAATTATTGTTGAGCTGGACCTAGAAAAATCAATCCCATCTCATCAGACTTTTGTGCAATTATGTTTTTGGTTAGAAAATAGATGCTTGATTTTTTAAAATCCGTTTTATCAATTGATTGAAGTATTATATTAAAAAATTATATTCATAACTACTTTTACGTTAATCTTGATTTTATTAGTTGCGTTTTATCTCAATTTTTTGCTAAAATCGATTACCCTCCAGTAGTGAGTAAATTGTGCAGATGGGAAAATAAAGATCGAGTCTTTGGTTGGATACAAAACCAACTAATCACAAGGAAAGATAGGCTTAAGGTTGTCATTCGAGCTTCTGCTCCCAATTGAAGATTCGGTGGCTTGATGGATAACGCAGACGGAGGCTTAACTGTGCTTCATGTGGGTTCAAATCATCATGATTTTTAAAATCATTAAACTTCAATTTTCTTTGTATCATGTTTTATTAATTTTATCGGGCTGGGTTGCTGATGAAATCTATATCCTAAAAAGAGGTAATAGTTTGGAAAGGGATGATAGTACGAAAAAGTATGGGAATACTGTTGATTTTTTATTGTTTGAATGACATGATATTACCATCACTGGCCTCTTGTGGGGTCGGGTCAATGGTTTGCAAGCCACAGTAGCCGACAGGGAGATCAGGACGTCCCATCCAAACATCATTCCAAACGTGAAAGCTCCTGGAAAGAATATTAAACAAGCATTTTTATAATTTCCATAAAATTTCAATCAAATTCTCAAGATTTTTAATGATCAAGTTAACAGGAAAACTAGCTGAGAATCCGTCCCTACGGGCGTCACTGAGTGACTGAAAAGTGTCTTATAGAGATGGTTGGATCCATCCAGAAAAATAGCAATGTTTATCCTCGAATCAAACTATTCTCACAGACAAATGCTGAGCCCCCGAGCTCTAAGCATTTGGCAGGCCAGATATTAGACGAATACACAGAAAAAATCGCCAGCTTCATAGTAATAGATGCTTAAACTTCATCTGTGTTCTTTTAACCTTCTGTACGCATCAAATGTTCATTTTTCCTCACTTGGTGTAATTCACAAATTTATAAAATCCGGTAGATTTTGACCAGAAATAAATGACTAATTGATTTTCAAACACTTTTTTGATGTGATCTTTGCTCATCAGAATGATTTTGCAAACACTTAAACAAAAGATAGTCAGTTGGAGCAAGGGCATGAGAGTAAAGTGCATAAATAATTTTTTCCAACCAAATACGTCGAGCGGTATGAGGACATGCATTATCTTGATGAAGAATGACCCCCTTTCAGATCACTAAGAATGAATATTTTCTTTCCAATGCCCTTTTCAAAATATAAAATCGTTTGTGGTAAACTTCAGTTGTGACTGTTTGACTTTTGTTTAAAAGATTGTGATTAAAAACAAAGGGGAGGCAGAAGAAGATACACGACGGCAGTCATCGAATCGAATTTCACAAAAATCATCACCAACCGAATCACGAAAACACTCGATTAAAACAAGCCATGTGAACAAGCTGGCTTTAGAAGAAGCTACTCGACCATCGACCACCCACATCCGATAAATCAGCTGAAAGAAAAAGCAGCTGAGTATAAACTACCACTCGCCGTAGCATTTATCGACTTCAAAAAGGCGTTCGACTCAGTAGAAATCCCTACGGTCATGGAGGCCATCAGTCGATAAGGTGTAGATCCAGTATATGTTGAAGAGCTGAAACATATATACAATCACTGCAGCTCCTTTATTAAGTTACATAAAGACTCGGACCCCTTTCATCACCAGAAAGGAATAAGACAAGATGATACCAGCTCACCTAAACTCTTCACAGCCTACCTCGAGATGATCTTCATCAGACTAGACTGGGAGAATAAAGGAATTAAAATAGACGACGAGTATCAGAGTAACCTCAGATTTGCAGAGAACCTACCCGACCTCCAACAAATGATAGATGAACTAAATGAAGAGAGCAAAAAAGTAGGCCAACACATAAACTTCAGCAAGACGAAGATCATGTGCAACAACCACATTGGAGATAAAAACACTAAGATCAAAATCGAGGACACTGAACTGGAGGAAGTAGATCACTACATCTACCTAGGACAACGAATCTCCATGAGACCCTCAAAAGAAGAAGAAATCAAGCGAAGAATCACACTAGGATGGCAAGCCTTTGGCAGAGCAAGCTCGACCTTTAAGAATCCCATTAATCCTAAAGAGAAGGGTGTATAACCAATGCATCCTCCCAAAAGTCACTTATGGAGCTGAAACATGGAACTTAACCAAGAGACAGATCCGTAAATTGAGAACCATGCATCGTGCACATGAAAGAATTATGCTAGGACTCACATCACATGGAGAGACCACAAGACAGCACAGTACATCTGAGAAAAGACAAGAGTTAGGGACATCAGAGAATCCATTAGAAATCTCAAATTGCGGTGGGCTGGCCATGTTGCAAGAATAGCAGACAATCGATGGACATCGCGACTCACTACATGGATCCCCCGAGACCACATACGCAACCGATGCCGACAAAGTGTTAGATGGAGAGACGAGCTAGACAAGTTCAGGAAATACTGGCTCCGTGACGCCCATGATAGGGAAGTGTGGAAAAACCTGGGGAAGGTCTATATCCAACGACAGACGCAAAAAGACTGATGATGATGATAATGATGCTGCTGCTGCTGATGATGATGATTGTAAGAAAATGTTGGAAACACTGGTTTCAATGCCGAAAACGCTCTCGTTTTCAGCATACTTTTCACACATATTCACATGTTATTACTACATTCGAGAAAATTACAGAAGAAAACATTTTAAACATTGCTTTCCACACCCAAAAGTCTCTTTTTTTATCCTTTCAGGCTGGCTTTTGACATTTACTTATATATGAATACTACCTTTGATTAGATTGTTTTTAATTTCAGCATTGAAAAGCATCTTTGAAAGGTTATTACCTTTAAAAACTAGGTTTCAAAGCTGAAAAGTCCCTCTTATTACCCTTTTAGGCTAGGTTGTGACATGCTGAAAATTCAACCGTACATCATTTATACATTGACAAAAAATCGTCGAAAAACCATGATGACATTGCTTACAGAGCTGAAAAGACCTTTTCGGGCTCGGTTTTGACATTTAAAGGCGCACTCAAATATCATAAGTTCATTCAAGAAATTGTTGAAAAACCTTGAAAACATTTCTCTTTTGGCTAAAAAGGCTCTGTTGATGCCCTTTTCGGCATTCTTTAGACATTCGGAAGATAAAATCACGTATTATATTACATTACAGAAAACATGTTCATATATATTCAAGGAAATTGCTTGAAACTATTAAAAACGTTACTTTCAAAGCGAAAAAAAGGCTTCCCTATAGCTTTTTAGGCTTGGTCTTAACACTTACATGTATAGTATTAGTACATACGTATAAATTGTTAAAAACCTCTAAAACATTGATTCCAAAGCTAAAAACACTCTTTTCACAGCCTTTTCGGCTTGGTTTTCACACTTTACAAATTCAATCATTTATCATTGATACATTGGAGAAAATGGTTAAAAACATTGAAAACACTTGTTTCCGGGCTAGAAAGTCTCTGTTTATACTCTTTCGGGCTTTATTTTGAGCTTCTCACTCCTATATGATTACTATTTTCAAGATTTCAAGAACATTGCTTTCAATGCTAAAAAATCTCTGTTCCTGCTTCCTTAGGGCTTAGTTCTGATATTCGGAAATTAAATCATGTATCATTGCTATATTAGGTAAAATTGTTGAAAAGCCATGAGAATGTGACTTTTTTCAAGCTGAAAAAGGCTTCCCTTCATACCTTTATAGGTTTGGTGTCAACAGTCTGAAAATTGGATCCTATATTATTAGTGCATTCTAGAAAATTGTCGAAAAACTTTGAAAACATTGATTTCGAAGCTGAAAAAGGCTATGTTCATACTATTTCAGGGTAGATTTTCAAACTTTCGAAATTCAATCATGTATTATTATAGTTAGATTTAAAAAAGATTGATCAAAAACATTAGAAACATTGGTTTCCAAAGCAGGAAACGATTTTCCGGTCGTTTTGTTTCACATTTAACACTCCTGTTATTACTACATTCAATAAAATTGTTTGGTACATGCTCCCCGAGCCGTAAGTTGCGTCACTCCGTACACGCTGTAAGTAGCAGAGAACAAGGGAAAGTCTGTCAGATTGACCAAGCTTTCAACTCACTATTCTCTATAACCCTTCTTCTACACCTTGTGGAAGTCTCCAATTACAAAACTTGCTGCTCCCCGACCCGTGTGCGGAACGGAGGCGTCCACGGTACAAGTGCCAACCACCCCCGGTCTTCCGGCTGCCTACCGGCCCCAAACGCGTGCGACGTCGGCCAGAGATCGAGCAACAGTTATCAGGGTCTTCTGCAGCCCACACAGCCGACATCCCCGCCCTGACTTGGGACGGCACTAAAGTCAAATGGTCGGCTGCCAGTCCTGCTTGAAGGAGCAGGCGTTGGTGTCTGGCGCACACGGCTCGCGTGTCCCTCTTGCTACTCGACATTCGTAGGGCTTTTCGAGGATCGAACTAAAGCCATTTTCTATGGGTCAGAATGCCGACAGCGCGCTCTAACCGGTATGGCAGCATCGGCCAGAGGTGGGCAGACGTGATGAATGCGATAACTAGCTCTGGGAGCGTATTTTAAAAAAAATTCCAAGAGTTGTCACACGAATTCGATGTTTTGACAATGTTAGAGGGAGCACCTTCACAGACAGGCTTATAGTGAAGGAACGAGTGTCCGCCCCGGAAAGTGAGTCAGCAGTAGGCCGTTGTCGGCACCGTGTCGTCTTTGATGTCCGCTTCGCCCGTCTAAGGGACGATCATTGTAACCATTTTATAATTGTCGCGTCGTGACCGTCGAGCGCCGTGGACAGGGGAACGGTGGCTTGCGCAGCTGGGTTACCTATCCCCTTTCCTAATTTTTCAAAGTTTTTCTTCGTCCCGTAGTCGTTGACAGAAACAGTCTCTGCCCGGACCTGCAGACCGTCCTGTCCGTCAGTCGGTTAGCGTGGAAAACGACTCGGTTCGCCTGAACGCTGACTTCGATGTTCGTAGGGCTTTTCGAGGATCGAACTAAAGCCATTTTCTATAGGTCAGAATGCCGACAGCGCGCTCTAACCGGTATGGCAGCATCGGCCAGAGGTGGGCAGACGTGATGAATGCGATAACTAGCTCTGGGAGCGTATTTTAAAAAAAATTCCAAGAGTTGTCACACGAATTCGATGTTTTGACAATGTTAGAGGGAGCACCTTCACAGACAGGCTTATAGTGAAGGAACGAGTGTCCGCCCCGGAAAGTGAGTCAGCAGTAGGCCGTTGTCGGCACCGTGTCGTCTTTGATGTCCGCTTCGCCCGTCTAAGGGACGATCATTGTAACCATTTTATAATTGTCGCGTCGTGACCGTCGAGCGCCGTGGACAGGGGAACGGTGGCTTGCGCAGCTGGGTTACCTATCCCCTTTCCTAATTTTTCAAAGTTTTTCTTCGTCCCGTAGTCGTTGACAGAAACAGTCTCTGCCCGGACCTGCAGACCGTCCTGTCCGTCAGTCGGTTAGCGTGGAAAACGACTCGGTTCGCCTGAACGCTGACTTCGATGTTCGTAGGGCTTTTCGAGGATCGAACTAAAGCCATTTTCTATAGGTCAGAATGCCGACAGCGCGCTCTAACCGGTATGGCAGCATCGGCCAGAGGTGGGCAGACGTGATGAATGCGATAACTAGCTCTGGGAGCGTATTTTAAAAAAAATTCCAAGAGTTGTCACACGAATTCGATGTTTTGACAATGTTAGAGGGAGCACCTTCACAGACAGGCTTATAATGAAGGAACGAGTGTCCGCCCCGGAAAGTGAGTCAGCAGTAGGCCGTTGTCGGCACCGTGTCGTCTTTGATGTCCGCTTCGCCCGTCTAAGGGACGATCATTGTAACCATTTTATAATTGTCGCGTCGTGACCGTCGAGCACCGTGGAGAGGGGAACGCTGGCTGGCGCAGCTGGCTTGCCTATCCCCTTTCCTAATTTTTCAAAGTTTTTCTTCGTCCCGTAGTCGTAGACAGATACAGTCTCTACCCAGGCCTGCAGACCATCCCGTCCGTCAGTCGGTTAGCGTGGAAAACGACTTGGTTCGCCTGAACGCTGACTTCCATGTTAGTAGGGCTTTTCGAAGATCGAACTAAAGCCATTTTCTATGGGTCAGAATGCCGACAGCGCGCTCTAACCGGTATGGCAGCATCGGCCGAAGGTGGGCAGACGTGATGAATGCGATGACTGGCGCTGTGAGCGTATTTTAAAAAAAATTCCAAGAGTTGTCACACGAATTCGATGTTTTGACAATATTAGAGGGAGCACCTTCACGGAGAGGCTTATCGTGAAGGAACGTTTGTCCGCCCCGGGAGGTTAGTCGGCAGTAGGCCGTTGTCGGCACCGTGTTGTGTTTGATGTCCACTTCGCCCGGTTCGGGTGGCAAACGTAATTGTAAACAAAAGGATAACTACGATCTCTTCGTCCTCGTCGGCTCGTCGTCCGCTCGTCGTCTCCTCGTGCCGTTCCTTCCCAAACGGTGACTCTGTTGATTTTGAACGTAAACATAGACTGGTACTTGTATAGGCTAGTGGTCCCGGCATGTAGGTAGCCAACCGCAGCCGTCTCTTCGCGTCCGTCCTTACGCTCTGCTGGGCTACGGGAGAAAGAGAGAGAGAGAGAGATCACTGGATATCGTGACTTGTTAAACATTCGGGTGGCAAACGTAATAGTAAACAAATGTATACCTACGATTTCTTCGTCGTCTTCGGCTCGTCGTCTGCTCGCCGTCTCCTCGTGTCTGGGCTCCCCATCACTGGCTCGCTTGCTCGAAATCCGTCCCGGCTGACAGCTGTCTCCGTCAGCTTGCTTCGTTTATCGTGATCCTGTGGCACCTGCTCTCTTCTCTGGTTCAAGACTAGGGCGTAAGCCAAGTCTTCCTGTTCTCGTCACGCCTCTGTTCGCCGTCTGTCCCGTGTCAGTCCTCGCCTGCCGCCTTGGAGCTTCAACCAAAAGTGCCCCAAGTTTTCTTCTATGTTTACAGGTCCCCAGCGTCGTACGTTGACCCGTGCACAGGTTGATGTCCACCCAGCACAAACTGTTCGTCGTAGCACTGATATATACCATTGCTCCGTAACTTGCTGGCAGCCAGTCGGACGGTGCCGCCGCTGTCGTCGTGTTCCTCTGGTTTGCCTTTCCGTCTTTATCCTCCATTTTCGCCCGTCGTACGGTTCTCCAATCACCCAGGGGGTTGGCTAGCCCTCTCACTGAGTCTGGGGCCTCTTAAGCCGGCTAGCTTGCTACTCACCTGGATTTATTGCTGTTCGCCGCTCTCGTGTCTAGGTTGCGTATCGTTCACTTGCGGCGCCACCAGACAGACTTGTCTGAAAATATTCGAAGTCAAACCCATGCCATGCTCCCGGACCCGTAAGAAGCGTCACTCCACACGCTGTGCGGACCAAAAAATAGTGAAAGTCACTCAGATCGACCTAGCCTTTCAACTCACATTTTTCTATAACCCTTCTTATAGACCTTGTGGAATTCTCCAATCCAGAAACCCCGTGCTCCCCGACCCGTTGCACAGCGGAGGCATGCACCAGACGAGTGCCACCCCCCCTCTCCCGACTGAATACTCATCCCAAACGCCTACCACGTCGGCCAGAGATTCAGTCACAGTTTTCAGGCTGTCCTAAGGCCACCCACAAAGCCGACATCCACGCCCTGGGACAGACAGTACCTACACCCCTCACCAATAACCGTCCCAGCCATGCTACGTGGGCCTTACAACCACCTGATAACACCAGCTCCATCGATCGATCGATCGAGCGACCGATCTCTGCCTCACGTGCTACGCGTTTCTGGCGGCTGCTACGCAGTCGGGAGACGGACGGACGGATGGTGGTGGCACTTCAACCGTCGATGCCTTCTTCGTTCCGCACACGGATCTGGGAGCATCGAGTCTCTTGATCGGGGCAACCTACGACGCTGGGGACCTGTAAACATAGTAGAAAACTTGGGACACTTTTGGTTGAAGCTCCAAGACGCCAGGCGAGGACTGACACGGGACAGACGGCGAACAGAGGAGTGACGAGAACAGGAAGACTTAACTTACGCCCTAGTCTTGAACCTGAGAACAGAGCAGGTGCCACAGGATCACGATAAACGAAGCAAGCTGACGGAGACGGGGATCTGCCGGGACGGACTTCAAGCAAGCGATGGGGAGCCCAGACAAGAGGAGACAACGAGCAGAGGACCAGCTGAGGACAACAAAGAGATCGTTTACAATTACGTTCGCCACCCGAAGCGATATTGTTAAACCGGTCACGATATCCAGTGATCTGTCTCCGTCTGCTTGCTTCGTTCATCGTGATCCTGCGATACCTGCTCTCTCCTCAGGTCCAAGAGTAGGGCGTAAGCTGAGTGTTCCTCTTCTCGTCACGCCTCTGTTCGCCGTCTATTGTAGCCCAGCAGAGCATAAGAACGGACACGAAAATACTACCAACAGTTTGTGCTGGGTGGTCATCTACCTGTACACGGGTCAAACTACGACACTGTGGACATGTAAACATAGAAGAAAACTTGGGACACTTTTAGTCGAAGCTCCAAGACACCAGGCAAGGACTGACACGGGACACACGGCAAACAGAGGCGTGACAAGAAGAGGAACACTCAGCTTACGCCCTACTCTTGGACCTGAGAACAGAGCAAGTATCGCAGGATCACGATGAACGAAGAAGGCTGACGGAGACAGATCACTTGATTATATTCAAATCACGCTGAAAGTACCAGTACCACCAATGTTATGCAGCGTCAAGCCTTATCAATACGTAGATGCTAAAAATGCATTTTCAGCCAAAAGCAGCTATTTGCATAATTGGGCTAAATCGAAATATACATCGAATCCAACCAATTCAATGGTACCATTGCAATCGGCACGTCAAACTACGTCAGAAAAAAAGCGATGAATTCAATAGGTAAAAATGGCATTCAAAATACCATTTTTGACGGCTCACTTATGTATGTGCTAGAAGTGCCTTCTCGACCAATAGCAGCTATTTCCATCAAATTGGGCTGAATCGAAAAATACATCAAATCCACCCGATCTAATGGTACCATTGCAATCAGCAAGTCAAACTACGCCAGAAAAAGCCATAAAATCAATAGGTAAAAATGACATTCAAAACACCATTTTTGACGGCTTACTTATAGATGTGCTCGAAATGTAGATTCAGTCAACTGGGGCTATTTCCATCAAATTGGGCTGAATCAAAACTACATCGAATCCACCCAAACCAATCGTACCGTTGCAATCAGCACGTCAAACTACGCCAGAAAAAGCCATAAAATTGATAGGTAAAAATGACATTCAAAACACCATTTTTGACGAATCACTTATGTATATGGTAAAAATGAATTTTCGGTCAATATTGTCTATTTCCTTCAAATTGGGCTGAATCGAAAAATACATCAAATCCACCCGATCCAATGGTACCGTTGCAATCAGCACGTCAAACTACGCAAGAGAAAGCTATAAAATCGATAGGTAAAAATGACATTCAAGAGACCATTTTTGACAGCTTACTGATGTGTGCGGTGAAAATGGATTTTCGGTCAATATTGGCTATTTCCATCAAATTGGGCTGAATCGAAAAATACATCAAATCCACCCGATCCAATGGTACCCTTGCAATCAGCACGTCAAACTAAGCCAGAAAAAGCCATAAAATCGATAGGTAAAAATAACATTCAAAAGACCATTTTTGACGGCTTACTGATGTGTGCGGTAATAATGCATTTTCGGTCAATATTGTCTATTTTCATCAAATTGGGCTGAATCGTCAAATACATTAAATCCATCCGATTCAATGGTACCGTTGCAATCAGCACGTCAAACTACGCAAGAAAAAGCCATAAAATCGATAGGTAAAAAAGACATTCAGAAGACCATTTTTGACGGCTCACTTATGTATGTGCCTGAAGTGCCCTATTGACTTAAATGGAATATTTTCATAAAATTTGGCTGAATCGAAAAATACATCAAATCCACCCGATCCAATGGTACCGTTGCAATCAGCACGTCAAACTACGCCAGAGTAAGCCATAAAATCGATAGGTAAAAATGACATTCAAAAGACCATTTGTGACGGCTCACTTACGTATGCAGTGAAAATGTATTTTCTGTCAATATTGGCTATTTCCATCAAATTGGGCTGAATCGAAAAATACATCAAATCCACCCAATCCAATGGTACTGTTGCAATCAGCATGTCAGACTACGCCAGAAAAAAACATAAAATCGATAGGTAAAAATGACATTCAAAAGACCATTTTTCACGGCTCACTTATGGATGTGCCTGAAGTGCCCTCTCGACTAAAATGGGCTATTTTCATCAAATTGGGCTGAATCGGAAATCCCATCAAATCCACCCGATCCAATGGTACCGTTGCAATCAGCACGTCAAACTACGCAAGAAAAAGCCATAAAATCAATAGGTTAAAATAACATTCAAAACACCGTTTTTGACGGCTTACTGATGTGTGCAGTAAAAAAGCATTTTCGGTCATTTTTGTGTATTTTCATCGAATTGGGCTGAATCCAAAAAACATCGGATCCACCCAATCCAATGGTACCGTTGCGATCAGCACGTAAACTACGCCAGAAAAAGCCATAAAATCGATAGGTAAAAATGACATTCAAAAGACCATTTTTGATGGCTTACTGATGTGTGCAGTAAAAATGCATTTTTGGTCAATATTGGCACTTTTCATCAAATTGGGCTGAATCGAAAAAAACATCAATTCCACCCGATCCAATGGTACCGTTGCAATCAGCACGTCAAACTACGCCAGAAAAAGCCTTAAAATCGATAGGTAAAAATGACATTCAAAAGACCATTTTTGACGGCTTACTGATGTGTGCGGTAAAAATATGTTTTTGGTCAATATTGTCTCTTTTCATCAAATTGGGCTGAATCGAAAAAAACATCAAATCCACCCGATCCAATGGTACTGTTGCAATCAGCACGTTGAACTACGTCAGAAAAGCCTTAAAATTGAAAGCTGAAAATGAAATTCAGAAGTCCATTTTTTACAGCTCACTTATGTATGTGCTAGAAGTACCTTTTTGATCAACAGTGCATATTTCCATCAAATTGGGCTGAATCGAAAAATACATCAAATGCACCCGATCCAATGGTATCGTTGCAATCAGCACGCCAAACTACGCCAGAAAAAGCCATAAAATCGATAGGTAAAAATGACATTCAAAAGACCATTTGAGACGGCTCACTCATATATGCGGTAAAAATGCATCCATGGTCAATATTGGGTCTTTCCATCAAATTGGGCTGAATCGAAAAATACATCAAATCCACCCGATCCAATGGTACCGTTGCAATCAGCACGTCAAACTACGCCAGAAAAGGCCAAAAAATCGATAGGTAAAAATTACATTCAAAAGACCATTTTTGACAGCTCACTTATGTATGTGCTGGACGTACTTTCCCGACCAATAGCGGCTATTTTCATCAAATTGGGCTGAATCGAAAAATACATCAAATCAACCCGATCCAATGGTACCCTTGCAATCAGCACATCAAACTACGCCAGAAAAAGCCATAAAATCGATAGGTAAAAATGACATTCAAAAGACCATTTTTCACGGCTCAATAATGCATGTGCTAGAAGTACTTTCTCAACCAATACCGGCTTTTTTCATCAAATTTGGCTGAATCGAAAAATACATCAAATCCACCCAATCCAAAGGTACCGTTGCAATCAGCTCGTTAAACTACGCCAGAAAAGCCGAAAAATCGATACGTAAAAATGACATTCAAAAGACTATTTTTGACAGCTCACTTATGGATGCAGTAAAAATGCATTTTGGTCAATATTGGCTATTTCTATCAAATTGGGCTGAATCGAAAAATACATCAAATCCACCCGATCCAATGGTTCCGTTGCAATCAGCACGTCAAACTACGCCAAAAAAAGCCATAAAATTGATAGGTAAAAATGACATTAAAACGACCATTTTTGACAGCTCACTTATGTATGCAGTAAAAATGAAATTCCGGTCAAAATTGGCTCTTTTCATCAAATTGGGCTGAATTGAAAAATACATCAAATCCACCCGATCCAATGGTACCGTTGCAATCAGCACGTCAAACTACGCCAGGAAAAAAAATAAAATCGATGGGTAAAAATGACATTCAAAAGACCATTTTTGACGGCTCACTTATGTGTGTGGTAAAATTGCATTTTCGGTCAATTTTGGCTATTTCCATCAAATTCGGCTGAATCGAAAAATACATCAAATCAACCCGATCCAATGGTACCGTTGCAATCAGCACGTCAAACTACGCCAGAAAAAGCCATAAAATCGATAGGTAAAAATGATATTCAAAAGACCATTTTTAACGGCTAACTTATGTATGTGCTGGAAGTGCTTTCTCGACCAATAGCGTCGATTTTCATCATATTGGGCTGAATCAAAAAATACATCAAATCAACCCGATCCAATGGTTCCGTTGCAATCAGCACGTCAAACTACGCCACAAAAAGCCATAAAATCGATAGGTAAAAATGACATTCAAAAGACCATTTTTGACGAATCACATATGTATATGCTGTGAGTACTTTCTCAACGATTAGCGGTTATTTTCATCAAATTGGGCTGAATTGAAAAATACATCAAATCCAACCGATCCAATGGTACCGTTGCAATCAGCACGTCAAACTACGCCAAAAGGAGCCAAAAAATGGTTAGGTAAAAATGACCTTCAAAAGACCATTTTCAACGGCTCACTTATGTATGCAGTAAAAATGCATTTTCGGTCAATATTGGCTCTTTTCATCATATTGGGCTGAATCGAAAAATGCATCAAATCCACCCGATCCAATGGTACCGTTGCAATCAGCACGTCAAACTACGCAAAAAACCCATAAAATCGATAGGTGATAATGACATTCAAAAGACCATTTTTGGCGGCTCACCTATGTATGCGGTAAAAATGCATTTATGGTCAATATTGGCTATTTCCATCAAATTGGGCTAAATCGAAAAATACATATAATCCACCCGATCCAATGGTACCGTTGCAATCAGCACGTCAAAGTACGCCAGAAAAAGCCATAAAATCGAAAGGTAAAAATGACATTCAAGAGACCATTTTTGACAGATCACTTATGTATGTGCTGGAAGTGCCTTCTCGACCAATAGCAGCTATTTTAATCAAATTGGGCTGAATCGAACAATACATCAAATCCACCCGATCCAATGGTACCGTTGAAATCAGCACGTCAAACTACGCCAGAAAAAGACATTAAATCGATAGGTAAAAATGACATTCAAAAGACCATTTGAGACGGCTCACTCATATATGCGGTGAAAATGCATCCATGGTCAATATTGGCTCTTTCCATCAAATTGGGCCGAATCGAGAAATACATCAAATCCACCCGATCCAATGGTACCGTTGCAATCAGCACGTCAAACTACGCCAGAAAAAGCCATAAAATCAATAGGTTAAAATGACATTCAAAACACCATTTTTGACGGCTTACTGATGTGTGCGGTAAAAAAACATTTTCGGTCATTTTTGTGTATTTTCATCGAATTGGGCTGAATCCAAAAAACATCTAATCCACCCAATCCAATGGTACCGTTGCAATCAGCACGTAAACTACGCCAGGAAAAGCCTTAAAATCGATAGGTAAAAATGACATTCAAAAGACCATTTTTGACAGCTTACTGATGTGTGCGGTAAAAATATGTTTTTGTTCAATATTGTCTCTTTTCATCAAATTGGGCTGAATCGAAAAATACATCAAATCCACCCGATCCAATGGTACTGTTGCAATCAGCACGTCAAACTACGCCAGAAAAAGCCGTAAAATCGATAGGTAAAAATGACATTCAAAAGACCATTTTTGACGGCTCATCTATGTATGCAGTAAATATGCATTTATGGTCAATATTGGCTATTTCCATCAAATTGGGCTAAATCGAAAAATACATCAAATCAACCCGATCCAATGGTACCGTTGCAATCAGCACGTCAAACTACGCCAGAAAAAGCCATAAAATCGAAAGGTAAAAATGACATTCAAGAGACCATTTTTGACAGATCACTTATGTATGTGCTGGAAGTGCCTTCTCGACCAATAGCAGCTATTTTCATCAAATTGGGCTGAATCGAAAAATACATCAAATCCACCCGATCCAATGGTACCGTTGCAATCAGCACGTCAAACTACGCCAGAAAAAGCCATAAAATCGATAGGTAAAAATGACATTCAAAAGACCATTTGAGACAGCTCACTGATATATGCAGTAAAAATGCATCCATGGTCAATATTGGCTGTTTCCATCAAATTGGGCTGAATCGAAAAATACATCAAATCCACCCGATCCAATGGTACTGTTGCAATCAGAACGTCAAACTATGCCAGAAAAGGCCATAAAATCGATAGGTAAAAATCACATTCAAAAGACCATTTTTGACAGCTCACTTATGTATGTGCTGGACGTACTTCCCCGACCAATAGCGGCTATTTTCACCAAATTGGGCTGAATCGAAAAATACATCAAATCAACCCGATCCAATGGTGCCATTGCAATCAGCACGTCGAACTACGCCAGAAAAAGCCATAAAATCGATAGGTAAAAATGACATTTAAAAGACCATTTTTCACGGCTCAATTATGCATGTGCTAGAAGTACTTTCTCAACAAATACCGGCTTTTTTCATCAAATTTGGCTGAATCGAAAAATACATCAAATCCATCCAATCCAATGGTTCCGTTGCAATCAGCACGTCAAACTACGCCAGAAAAGCCAAAAAATCGATACATAAAAATGACATTCAAAAGACCATTTTTGACGGCTCACTTATGGATGCAGTAAAAATGCATTTTGGTCAATATTGGCTATTTCTATCAAATTGGGCTGAATCGAAAAATACATCAAATCCACCCAATCCAATGGTTCCGTTGCAATCAGCGCATCCAACTACGCCAGAAAAAGCCATAAAATCGATTGGTAAAAATGACATTCAAAAGACCATTTTTGACAGCTCACTTATGTATGCAGTAAAAATGAAATTCCGGTCAAAATTGGCTCTTTTCATCAAATTGGGCTGAATCGAAAAATACATCAAATCCACCCGATCCAATGGTACCGTTGCAATCAGCACTTCAAACTACGCCAGGAAAAAAAAATAAAATCGATTGGTAAAAATGACATTCAAAAGACCATTTTTGACGGCTCACTTATGTGTGTGGTAAAATTGCATTTTCGGTCAATTTTGGCTATTTCCATCAAATTCGGCTGAATCGAAAAATACATCAAATCAACCCGATCCAATGGTACCGTTGCAATCAGCAAGTCAAACTACGCCAGAAAAAGCCAAAAAATCGATAGGTAAAAATGATATTCAAAAGACCATTTTTAACGGCTAACTTATGTATGTGCTGGAAGTGCTTTCTCGACCAATAGCGTCGATTTTCATCATATTGGGCTGAATCAAAAAATACATCAAATCAACCCGATCCAATAGTATGGTTGCAAACAGCAAGTCAAACTATGCCACAAAAAGCCATAAAATCGATAGGTAAAAATGACATTCAAAAGACCATTTTTGACAAATCACTTATGTATATGCTGTGAGTACTTTCTCAACGATTAGCGGTTATTTTCATCAAATTGGGCTGAATTGAAAAATACATCAAATCCAACCGATCCAATGGTACCGTTGCAATCAGCACGTCAAACTACGCCAGAAGGAGCCATAAAATTGATAGGTAAAAATGACCTTCAAAAGACCATTTTCAACGGCTCACTTATGTATGAGGTAAAAATGCATTTTCGGTCTATATTGGCTCTTTTCATCATATTGGGCTGAATCGAAAAATGCATCAAATCCACCCGATCCAATGGTACCGTTGCAATCAGCACGTCAAACTATGCAAAAAACCCATAAAATCGATAGGTGATAATGACATTCAAAAGACCATTTTTGGCGGCTCACCTATGTATGCAGTAAAAATGCATTTATGGTCAATATTGGCTATTTCCATCAAATTGGGCTAAATCGAAAAATACATAAAATCCACCCGATCCAATGGTACCGTTGCAATCAGCACGTCAAAGTACGCCAGAAAAAGCCATAAAATCGAAAGGTAAAAATGACATTCAAGAGACCATTTTTGACAGATCACTTATGTATGTGCTGGAAGTGCCTTCTCGACCAATAGCAGCTATTTTCATCAAATTGGGCTGAATCGAAAAATACATCAAATCCACCCGATCCAATGGTACCGTTGAAATCAGCACGTCAAACTACGCCAGAAAAAGACATTAAATCGATAGGTAAAAATGACATTCAAAAGACCATTTCAGACGGCTCACTCATATATGCGGTAAAAATGCATCCATGGTCAATATTGGCTCTTTCCATCAAATTGGGCCGAATCGAGAAATACATCAAATCCACCCGATCCAATGGTACTGTTGCAATCAGCACGTCAAACTACGCCAGAAAAAGCCATAAAATCAATAGGTTAAAATGACATTCAAAACACCATTTTTGACGGCTTACTGATGTGTGCGGTAAAAAAGCATTTTCGGCCATTTTTGTGTATTTTCATCGAATTGGGCTGAATCCAAAAAACATCGAATCCACCCAATCCAATGGTACCGTTGCAATCAGCACGTAAACTACGCCGGAAAAAGCCATAAAATCGATAGGTAAAAATGACATTCAAAAGACCATTTTTGATGGCTTACTGATGTGTGCAATAAAAATGCATTTTTAGTCAATATTGGCACTTTTCATCAAATTGGGCTGAATCGAAAAAAACATCAATTCCACCCGATCCAATGGTACCGTTGCATTCAGCACGTCAAACTACGCCAGAAAAAGCCTTAAAATCGATAGGTAAAAATGACATTCAAAAGACCATTTTTGACAGCTTACTGATGTGTGCGGTAAAAATATGTTTTTGTTCAATATTGTCTCTTTTCATCAAATTGGGCTGAATCGAAAAATACATCAAATCCACCCGATCCAATGGTACTGTTGCAATCAGCACGTCAAACTACGCAAGAAAAAGCCATAAAATCGATAGGTAAAAATGACATTCAAAAGACCATTTTTGACGGCTCATCTATGTATGCAGTAAATATGCATTTATGGTCAATATTGGCTATTTCCATCAAATTGGGCTAAATCGAAAAATACATCAAATCCACCCGATCCAATGGTACCGTTGCAATCAGCACGTCAAACTACGCCAGAAAAAGCCATAAAATCGAAAGGTAAAAATGACATTCAAGAGACCATTTTTGACAGATCACTTATGTATGTGCTGGAAGTGCCTTCTCGACCAATAGCAGCTATTTTCATCAAATTGGGCTGAATCGAAAAATACATCAAATCCACCCGATCCAATGGTACCGTTGCAATCAGCACGTCAAACTACGCAAGAAAAAGCCATAAAATCGATAGGTAAAAATGACATTCAAAAGACCATTTTTGACGGCTCACTGATATATGCGGTAAAAATGCATCTATGGTCAATATTGGCTCTTTCCATCAAATTGGGCTGAATCGAAAAATACATCAAATCCACCCGATCCAATGGTCAGTTGCAATCAGCACGTCAAACTACGCCAGGAAAGGCCATAAAATCGATAGGTTAAAATCACATTCAAGAGACCATTTTTGACAGCTCACTTATGTATGTGCTGGACGTACTTCCCCGACCAATAGCGGCTATTTTCACCAAATTGGGCTGAATCGAAAAATACATCAAATCCACCCGATCCAATGGTACCGTTGCAATCAGCACGTCGAACTACCGCAGAAAAAGCCATAAAATCGATAGGTAAAAATGACATTCAAAAGACCATTTTTAACGGCTCAATTATGCATGTGCTAGAAGTACTTTCTCAACCAATACCGGCTCTTTTCATGAAATTTGGCTGAATCGAAAAATACATCAAATCCACCCAATCCAATGGTACTGTTGCAATCAGCACGTCAAATTACGCCAGAAAAGCCAAAAAATCGGTACGTAAAAATGACATTCAAAAGACCATTTTTGACGGCTCAATTATGGATGCAGTAAAAATGCACTTTGGTCAATATTGGCTATTTCCATCAAATTGGGCTGAATCGAAAAATACATCAAATCCACCCGATCCAATGGTACTGTTGCAATCAGCACGTCAAACTACGCCAGAAAAAGCCATAAAATCGATAGGTAAAAATGACATTCAAAAGACCATTTTTGACGGCTCACTTATGTATGCGGTAAAAATGCATTTTTTGTCACTATTGGCTATTTCCATCAAATAGGGCTAAATCGAAAAATACATCAAATCCACCCGATCTAATGGTACCGTTGCAATCAGCACGTCAAACTACGCCAGAAAAAGCCATAAAATCGATAGGTAAAAATGACATTCAAGAGACCATTTTTGACAGATCACTTAAGTATGTGCTGGAAGTGCCTTCTCGACCAATAGCAGATATTTTCATCAAATTGGGCTGAATCGAAAAATACATCAAATCCACCCGATCCAATGGTACTGTTGCAATCAGCACGTCAAACTACGCCAGAAAAAGCCATAAAATCGATAGGTAAAAATGACATTCAAAAGACCATTTTTGACAGCTCACTTATGTATGTGCTGTAAGTGCCTTCTCGACCAATAGCAGCTATTTTCATCAAATCGGGCTGAATCGAAAAATACATCAAATCCACCCGATCCAATGGTATCGATGCAATCAGCACGTCAAATTACGCCAGAAAAAGCCATAAAATCGATATGTAAAAATGACATTCAAAAGACCATTTTTGACGGCTCACTTATGTATGCGGTAAAAATGCATTTTCGGACAATATTGGCTGTTTCCATCAAATTGGGCTAAATTGAAAAATACATCAAATCCACCCGATCCAATGGTACCGTTGCAATCAGCACGTCAAACTACGCCAGAAAAAGACATTAAATCGATAGGTAAAAATCACATTCAAGAGACCATTTTTGACAGATCACTTATGTATTTGCTGGAAGTGCCTTCTCGACCAATAGCAACTATTTTCATCAAATTGGGCTGAATCGAAAAATACATCGAATCCACCCGATCCAATGGTACCGTTGCAATCAGCACGTCAAACTACGCCATAAAAAGCCATAAAATCGATAGGTAAAAATGACATTCAAAAGACCATTTTTGACGGCTCACTGATATATGCGGTAAAAATGCATCCATGGTCAATATTGGCTCTTTCCATCAAATTGGGCCGAATTGAAAAATACATCAAATCCACCCGATCCAATGGTACCGTTGCAATCAGCACGTCAAACTACGCCAGAAAAGGCCATAAAATCGATAGGTAAAAATCACATTCAAAAGACCATTTTTGACGGCTCACTTATGTATGCGGTAAAAATGCATTTTTGGTCAATATTGGCTATTTCCATCAAATTGGGCTGAATCGAAAAATACATCAAATCCACCCGATCCAATGGTACCGTTGCAATCTGTACGTCAAACTACGCCAGAAAAAGCCATAAAATCGATAGGTAAAAATGACATTCAAAAGACCATTTGTGACGGATCACTTATGTCTGTGCTAGAAGGACTTTCTTAACCAATAGCAGCTATTTTCATCAAATTGGGCTGAATCGGAAAATACATCAAATCCAACCGATCCAATGGTACCGTTGCAATCAGCACGTAAAACTACGCCAGAAAAAGCCATAAAATCGATAGGTAAAAATGACATTCAAAAGACCATTTTTGACAGCTCACTTATGTATGCGGTAAAAATGCATTTTCGGTCAATATTGGCTATTTCCATCAAATCGGGCTGAATCGAAAAATACATCAAATCCACCCAATCCAATAATACCGTTGCAATCAGCACGTCAAACTACGCCAGAAAAAGCCATAAAATCGATAGGTAAAAATGACATTCAAAAGACCATTTGTGACGGATCACTTATGTATGCGGTAAAAATGAATTTTCGGTCATTATTGGCTATTTCCATCAAATTGGGCTGAATCGAAAAATACATCAAATCCACCCAATCCAATGGTACCGTTGCAATCAGCACGTCCAACTGCGCCAGAAAAAGCCATAAAATCGATAGGTAAAAATGACATTCAAAAGACCATTTTTGACGGTTCTATTATGTATGTGCTGGAAGTGCTTTCTCGACCAATAGTGGCTATTTTCATCAAATTGGGCTGAATCGAAAAATACATCAAATCCACCCGATCCAATGGTACCGTTGCAATCAGCACGTAAAACTACGCCAAAAAAAGCCATAAAATCGATAGGTAAAAATGACTTTCAAAAGACCATTTTTGACGGCTCACTTATGTATGTGGTAAAAATGCATTTTTGGTCAATATCGGCTATTTCCATCAAATTGGGCTGAATTGAAAAATACATCAAATCCACCCGGTCCAATGTAACGTTGCAATCAGCACGTCAAACTACGCCAGAAAAAGCCATAAAATCGATGGGTAAAAATGACATTCAAAAGACCATTTTTGACGGATCACTTATGTATGCGGTAAAAATGTATTTTCGGTCAATATTGGCTATTTACATCAAATTGGGCTGATTCGAAAAATACCTCAAATCCACCCGATCCAATGGTACCGTTGCAATCAGCACGTCAAACTACGCCAGAAAAAGCCATAAAATCGATAGGTAAAAATGACATTCAATAGACCATTTTTGACGGCTCACTTATGTATGTGCTGGAAGTGCCATTTCGACCAATAGCGGCTATTTTCATCAAATTGGGCTGAATCGAAAAATACATCAAATCCAACCGATCCAATGGTACCGTTGCAATCAGCACGTCAAACTACGCAAGAAAAAGCCATAAAATCGATAGGTAAAAATGACATTCAAAACACCATTTTTGACGGCTCACTTATGTATGCGGTAAAAATGCATTTTCGGTCAATATTGGCTATTTCCATCAAATTGGGCTGAATCGAAAAATACATCAAATCATCCCGATCCAATGGTACCGTTGCAATCAGCACGTCAAACTACGCCAGGAAAGGCCATAAAATCGATAGGTAAAAATGACATTCAAAAGACCATTTTTGACGGCTCACTGATATATGCGGTAAAAATGCATCCATGGTCAATATTGGCCATTTCCATCTAATTGGGCTGAATCGAAAAATACATCAATTCCAACCAATCCAATGGTACCGTTGCAATCAGCACGTCAAACTACGCCAGAAAAAGCCATAAAATCGATAGGTAAAAATGACATTAAAAAAAAACATTTTTGACGGCTCACTTATGTATGCGGTAAAAACGCATTTTCAGTCAATATTGGCTATTTCCATCAAATTGGGCTGAATTGAAAAATACATCAAATCCACCTGATCCAATGGTACTGATGCAATCAGCACGTCAAACTACGCCAGGAAAAAAATAAAATCGATAGGGAAAAATGACATTCAAGAGACCATTTTTGATGGCTCACTTATGTATCCTGTAAAAATGCATTTTCCGTCAATATTGGCTATTTCCATCAAATTGGGCTAAATTGAAAAATACATCAAATCCACCCGATCCAATGGTACCGTTGCAATCAGCAAGTCAAACTACACCAGAAAAAGCCATAAAATCGATAGGTAAAAATGACATTCGAACGACCATTTTTGACGGCTAACTTATGTATGCAGTAAAAATGCATTTTCGGTCAATATTGGCTCTTTTCATCAAATTGGGCTGAATCGAAAAATACATCAAATCCACCCAATCCAATGGTACCGTTGCAATCAGCATGTCAAACTACGCCAGGAAAAAAATAAATTCGATAGGGAAAAATGACATTGAAGAGACCATTTTTGACAGCTCACTTATGTATGCAGTAAAAATGCATTTTCGGTCAATATTGGCTATTTCCATCAAATTGGGCTGAGTCAAAAAATACATCATATCCACCCGATCCAATTGTACTGTTGCAATCAGCACGTCAAACTACACAAGAAAAAGCCATAAAAGCGATAGGTAAAAATGACATTCAAAAGACCATTTTTGACGGCTCACTTATCTATGCGGTAAAAATGCATTTTTGGTCAATATTGGCTATTCCCATTAAATTGGGCTGAATCGAAAAATACATCAAATCCACCCGATCCAATGGTACCGTTGCAATCAGCACGTCAAACTACGCCAGAAAAAGCCATAAAATCGATAGGTGAAAATGACATTCAAAAGACCATTTTTGACGGCTCATTTATGTATGTGCTGGAAGTGTCTTCTCGACCAATAGCGGCTATTTTCTTCAAATCGGGTTGAATCGAAAAATACATCTAATCCACCCGATGTAATGGTATCGTTGCAATCAGCACGTCAAACTACGCCAGAAAAAGCCATAAAATCGATAGGTAAAAATGACATTCAAAAGACCATTTGTGACGGCTCACTTACGTATGCAGTAAAAATGCATTTTCGGTCAATATTGGCTATTTCCATCAAATTGGGCTGAATCAAAAAATACTTCAAATCCGTCCAATCCAATGTTACCGTTGCAATCAGCAAGTCAAACTACGCCAGAAAAAGCCATAAAATCGATAGGTAAAAATAACATTCAAAAGACCATTTGTGACGGCTCAATTATGTACGAGCTGGAAGTGCCTTCTCGTCCTATAGCGGCTATTTCATCAAATTGGGCTGAATCGGAAAATACATCAAATCAATTCGATCCAATAGTACCGTTGCAATCAGCACGTCAAATTGCGCCAGAAAAAGCCATAAAATCGATAGGTAAAAATGACATTCGAACGACCATTTTTGACGGCTCACTTATGTATGCAGTAAAAATGCATTTTCCGTCAATATTGGCTATTTCCATCAAATTGGGCTGAATCGAAAAATACATCAAATCCACCCAATCCAATGGTACCGTTGCAATCAGCGCGTCAAACTACGCCAGAAAAAGCCATAAAATCGATAGGTAAAAATGACATTCAATAGACCATTTTTGACGGCTCACTTATGTATGTGCTGGAAGTGCAACCTCGACCAATAGCGGCTATTTTCATCAAATTGGGCTGAATCGAAAAATACATCAAATCCAACCGATCCAATGGTACTGTTGCAATCAGCACGTCAAACTACGCAAGAAAAAGCCATAAAATCGATAGGTAAAAATGACATTCAAAACACCATTTTTGATGGCTCACTTATGTATGCAGTAAAAATGCATTTTCGGTCAATATTGGCTATTTCCATCAAATTGGGCTGAATCTAAAAATACATCAAATCATCCCTATCCAATGGTACCGTTGCAATCAGCACGTCAAACTACGCCAGGAAAAAAAATAAAATCGATAGGTAAAAATGACATTCAAAAGACCATTTTTGACGGCTCACTGATATATGCGGTAAAAATGCATCCATGGTCAATATTGGCTCTTTCCATCAAATTGGGCTGAGTCGAAAAATACATCAAATCCACCCGATCCAATGGTACCGTTGCAATCAGCACGTCAAACTACGCCAGAAAAAGCCTTAAAATCGATAGGTAAAAATGACATTCAAAAGACCATTTTTGACGGCTCACTTATCTATGCAGTAAAAATGCATTTTTTGTCAATATTGGCTATTTCAATTAAATTGGGCTGAATCGAAAAATACATCAAATCATCCCGATCCAATGGTAGCGTTGCAATCAGCACGTCAAACTACGCCAGGAAAAAAATAAAATCGATAGGTAAAAATGACACTAAAAAGACCATTTTTGACAGCTCACTTATGTATGCGGTAAAAATGCATTTTTGGTCAATATTGGCTATTTCCATCAAATTGGGCTGAATCGAAAAATACATCAAATCCAACTGATCCAATGGTACCGTTGCAATCAGCACGTCAAACTACGCCAGAAAAAGCCATAAAATCGATAGCTAAAAATGACATTCAAAAAAAACATTTTTGACGGCTCACTTATGTATGCGGTAAAAACGCATTTTCAGTCAATATTGGCTATTTCCATCAAATTGGGCTGAATCAAAAAATACATCAAATCCACCTGATCCAATGGTACCGTTGCAATCAGCACGTCAACCTACGCCAGGAAAAAAAATAAAATCGATAGGGAAAAATGACATTCAAGAGACCATTTTTGATGGCTCACTTATGTATCCTGTAAAAATGCATTTTCCGTCAATATTGGCTATTTCCATCAAATTGGGCTAAATTGAAAAATACATCAAATCCACCCGATCCAATGGTACCGTTGCAATCAGCAAGTCAAACTACACCAGAAAAAGCCATAAAATCGATAGGTAAAAATGACATTCGAACGACCATTTTTGACGGCTAACTTATGTATGCAGTATAAATGCATTTTCGGTCAATATTGGCTCTTTTCATCAAATTGGGCTGAATCGAAAAATACATCAAATCCACCCAATCCAATGGTACCGTTGCAATCAGCATGTCAAACTACGCCAGGAAAAAAATAAATTCGATAGGGAAAAATGACATTGAAGAGACCATTTTTGACAGCTCACTTATGTATGCAGTAAAAATGCATTTTTGGTCAATATTGGCTATTTCCATCAAATTGGGCTGAGTCAAAAAATATTTCATATCCACCCAATCCAATTGTACCGTTGCAATCAGCACGTCAAACTACACAAGAAAAAGCCATAAAAGCGATAGGTAAAAATGACATTCAAAACACCATTTTTGACGGATCACTTATGTATGCAGTAAAAATGCAGTTTTGGGCAATAGCGGCTCTTTCCATCAAATTGGGCTGAATCGAATTTACATCAAATCCATCCGATCCAATGGTACCGTTGCAATCAGCACGTCAAACTACGCCAGGAAAAAAAATAAAATCGATAGGTAAAAATGACATTCAAAAGACCATTTTTGACGGCTCACTGATATATGCGGTAAAAATGCATCCATGGTCAATATTGGCTCTTTCCATCAAATTGGGCTGAGTCGAAAAATACATCAAATCCACCCGATCCAATGGTACCGTTGCAATCGGCACGTCAAACTACGCCAGAAAAAGCCTTAAAATCGATAGGTAAAAATGATATTCAAAAGACCATTTTTGACGGCTCACTTATCTATGCAGTAAAAATGCATTTTTTGTCAATATTGGCTATTTCAATTAAATTGGGCTGAATCGAAAAATACATCAAATCCACCCGATCCAATGGTACCGTTGCAATCAGCACGTCAAACTACGCCAGGAAAAAAAATAAAATCGATAGGTAAAAATGACATTAAAAAGACTATTTCTGACAGCTCACTTATGTATGCGGTAAAAATGCATTTTTGGTCAATATTGGCTATTTCCATCAAATTGGGCTGAATCGAAAAATACATCAAATCCAACCGATCCAATGGTACCGTTGCAATCAGCACGTCAAACTACGCCAGAAAAAGCCATAAAATCGATAGGTAAAAATGACATTCAAAAACAACATTTTTGACGGCTCACTTATGTATGCGGTAAAAACGCATTTTCAGTCAATATTGGCTATTTCCATCAAATTGGGCTGAATTGAAAAATACATCAAATCCACCTGATCCAATGGTACCGTTGCAATCAGCACGTCAAACTACGCCAGGAAAAAAAATAAAATCGATAGGGAAAAATGACATTCAAGAGACCATTTTTGATGGCTCACTTATGTATCCTGTAAAAATGCATTTTCCGTCAATATTGGCTATTTCCATCAAATTGGGCTAAATTGAAAAATACATCAAATCCACCCGATCCAATGGTACCGTTGCAATCAGCAAGTCAAACTACACCAGAAAAAGCCATAAAATCGATAGGTAAAAATGACATTCGAACGACCATTTTTGACGGCTAACTTATGTATGCAGTAAAAATGCATTTTCGGTCAATATTGGCTCTTTTCATCAAATTGGGCTGAATCGAAAAATACATCAAATCCACCCAATCCAATGGTACCGTTGCAATCAGCATGTCAAACTACGCCAGGAAAAAAATAAATTCGATAGGGAAAAATGACATTGAAGAGACCATTTTTGACAGCTCACTTATGTATGCAGTAAAAATGCATTTTCGGTCAATATTGGCTATTTCCATCAAATTGGGCTGAGTCAAAAAATACATCATATCCACCCGATCCAATTGTACCGTTGCAATCAGCACGTCAAACTACACAAGAAAAAGCCATAAAAGCGATAGGTAAAAATGACATTCAAAAGACCATTTTTGACGGCTCACTTATCTATGCAGTAAAAATGCATTTTTGGTCAATATTGGCTATTCCCATTAAATTGGGCTGAATCGAAAAATACATCAAATCCAACCGATCCAATGGTACCGTTGCAATCAGCACGTCAAACTACGCCAGAAAAAGCCATAAAATCGATAGGTGAAAATGACATTCAAAAGACCATTTTTGACGGCTCATTTATGTATGTGCTGGAAGTGTCTTCTCGACCAATAGCGGCTATTTTCTTCAAATCGGGTTTAATCGAAAAATACATCAAATCCACCCGATGTAATGGTACCGTTGCAATCAGCACGTCAAACTACGCCAGAAAAAGCCATAAAATCGATAGGTAAAAATGACATTCAAAAGACCATTTGTGACGGCTCACTTACGTATGCAGTAAAAATGCATTTTCGGTCAATATTGGCTATTTCCATCAAATTGGGCTGAATCAAAAAATACTTCAAATCCGTCCAATCCAATGTTACCGTTGCAATCAGCAAGTCAAACTACGCCAGAAAAAGCCATAAAATCGATAGGTAAAAATAACATTCAAAAGACCATTTGTGACGGCTCAATTATGTATGAGCTGGAAGTGACTTCTCGTCCTATAGCGGCTATTTCATCAAATTGGGCTGAATCGGAAAATACATCAAATCAATTCGATCCAATGGTACCGTTGCAATCAGCACGTCAAACTACGCCAGAAAAAGCCATAAAATCGATAGGTAGAAATGACATTCAAAAGACCATTTGTGACGGCTCACTTATGTATTCGGTAAAAATGCATTTTCGGTCAATATTGGCTATTCCTATCAAATTGGGCTGAGTTCAAAAATACATCTAATCCGTCCAATTCAATGGTACTGTTGCAATCAGCCCGTCAAACTACGCCAGAAAAAGCCATAAAATCGATAGGTAAAAATGACATTCAAAAGACAATTTTTGACGGCTCAATTATGTATACGGTAAAAATGAATTTTCGGTCAATATTGGCTATTTCCATCAAATTGGGCTGATTTGAAAAATACATCAAATCCACCCGATCCAATGGTACTGTTGCAATCAGCACGTCAAACTACGCCAGAAAAAGCCATAAAAACGATAGGTAAAAATGACATTCAAAAGACCATTTTTGATGGCTCCCTTATGGAAGTGCCTTCTCGACCAATAGCGGCTTTTTTCCATCAAATTGGGCTGAGTTGAAAAATACATCAAATCCACCCGATCCAATGGTACCGTTGCAATCAGCACGTCAAACTATGCCAGAAAAAGCCATAAAATCGATAGCTAAAAATGACATTCAAAAGACAATTTTCGATGGCTCCCTTATGGTAGTGCCTTCTCGACCAATAGCGGCTATTTCCATCAAATTGGGCTTAGTCGAAAAATACATCAAATCCACCCGATCCAATGGTACCGTTGTAATCAGCACGTCAAACTACGCCAGAAAAAGCCAGAAAATCGATAGGTAAAAATGACATTCAAAAGACCATTTTTGATGGCTACCTTATGGAAGTGCCTTCTCGACCAATAGCGGCTTTTTCCATCAAATTGGGCTGAGTCGAAAAATACATCAAATCCACCCGATCCAATGGTACTGTTGCAATCGGCACGTCAAACTACGCCAGAAAATGCCATAAAATCGATAGGTAAAAATCACATTCAAAAGACCATTTTTGATGGCTCCCTTATGGAAGTGCCTTCTCGACCAATAGCGGCTTTTTCCATCAAATTGGGCTGAGTCGAAAAATACATCAAATCCACCCGATCCAATGGTACCGTTGCAATCAGCACGTCAAACTACGCCAGAAAAAGCCATAAAATTGAGAGGTAAAAATCACATTAAAAAGACCATTTTTGATGGCTCCCTTATGGAAGTGCTTTCACGACCAATACCGGCTTTTTCCATCAAATTGGGCTGAGTCGAAAAATACATCAAATCAACCCGATCCAATGGTACCTTTGCAATCAACACGTCAAACTACGCCAGAAAAAGCCATAAAATCAATAGGTAAAAATGACATTCATGAGACCATTTTTGACGGCTTACTGATGTGTGCGGTAGAAATGCATTTTTGGTCAATATTGACTTTTTCCATCAAGTTGGGCTGAATCGAAAAATACATCAAATCCACCCGATCCAATGGTACTGTTGCAATCAGCACGTCAAAATACGCCAGAAAAAGCCATAAAATCGATAGGTAAAAATGACATTCAAAAGACCATTTTTGATGGCTCCCTTATGGAAGTGCCTTCCCGACCAATAGCGGCTTTTTCCATCAAATTGGGCTTAGTCAAAAAATACATCGAATCCACCCCATCCAATGGTACCGTTGCAATCAGCACGTCAAACTACGCCAGAAAAAGCCATAAAATCAATAGGTAAAAATGACATTCAAAAGACCATTTTCGACGGCCTACTGATGTGTGCGGTAGAAATGCATTTTCGGTCAATATTGACTTTTTCCATCAAGTTGAGCTGACTCGAAAAATACATCAAATCCACCCGATCCAATGGTACCGTTGCAATCAGCACATCAAACAACGCCAGAAAAAGCCATAAATTCGATAGGTAAAAATGACATTCAAAAGACCATTTTTGACGGCTCCCTTATGGAAGTGCCTTCTCGACCAATAGCGGCTTTTTCCATCAAATTGGGCTGAGTCGAAAAATACATCAAATCCACCCGATCCAATGGTACCGTTGCAATCAGCACGTCAAACTACGCCAGAAAAAGCCAGAAAATCGATAGGTAAAAATCACATTCAAAAGACCGGTTTTGATGGCTCCCTTATGGAAGTGCCTTCCCGACCAATAGCGGCTTTTTCCATCAAATTGGGCTGAGTCGAAAAATACATCAAATCCACCCGATCCAATGGTACCGTTGCAATCAGCACGTCAAACTACGGCAGAAAATGCCAGAAAATCGATAGGTAAAAATCACATTCAAAAGACCATTTTTGATGGCTCCCTTATGGAAGTGCCTTCTCGACCAATAGCGGCTTTTTCCATCAAATTGGGCTGAGTCGAAAAATACATCAAATCCACCCGATCCAATGGTACCGTTGCAATCAGCACGTCAAACTACGCCAGAAAAAGCCAGAAAATCGATACGTAAAAATCACATTAAAAAGACCGTTTTTGATGGCTCCCTTATGGAAGTGCTTTCACGACCAATACCGGCTTTTTCCATCAAATTGGGCTGAGACGGAAAATACATCAAATCCACCCGATTCAATGGTACCGTTGTAATCAGCACGTCAAACTATACCAGAAAAAGCCATAAAATCGATGTGTAAAAATCACATTCAAAAGACCATTTTTGACGGCTCACTTATGTATGTGCTGGAATTGCCTTCTCGACCAATAGCGGCTTTATCCATCAAATTGGGCTGAGTCGACAAATACATAAAATCGACCCGATCCAATGGTACCATTGAATCCAGCACGTCAAGCTACGCCAGAAAAAGCAATAAAATCAATAGGTACAAATGACATTCAAAAGACCATTTTTGACAGTTCACTTATGTATGTGCTGGAAGTGCCTTCTCGACCAATAGCGGCTTTTTCCATCAAATTGGGCTGACTCGAAAAATACATCAAATCCCCCTGATCCAATTTTACTGTTGCAATCAGCACGTCAAACTACGCCAGAAAAAGCCATAAAATCGATAGATAAAAATGACATTCAAAAGACCATTTTTGACGGCTTACCGATGTGTGCGGTAAAAATTCATTTTCAGTCAATTATATCTATTTCTATCAAATTGGGCTGACTCGAAAAATACATCAAATCCACCCAATCCAATGGTACCGTTGCAATCAGCACGTCAAACTACGCCAGAAAAAGCCATAAAATCGATAGGTAAAAATGACATTCAAAAGACCATTTTTGACAGCTTAGTGATGTGTGCGGTAAAAATGCATTTTCAGTCAAAATTGGCTATTTCCATCTAATTGGGCTGACTTGAAAAATACATCAAATCCACCCGATCCAATGGTACCGTTGCAATCAGCACGTCAAACTACACCAGAAAAAGCCATAAAATCGATAGGTAAAAATGACATTCAAACGACCATTTTTACGGCTTACCGATGTGTGCAGTGAAAATTCAATTTCAGTCAATTTTGGCTATTTCCATCAAATTGGGCTGACCATTTTTGATGGCTCAATTATGTATGTACTCGAAGTGCCTTCTCGACCAATAGCGGCTATTTCCATACCGGTAAAAATTCAATTTCAGTCAATTTTGGCTTTTTCCATCAAATTGGGCTGAGTCAAAAAATACATCAAATCCACCCGATCCAATGGTACCGTTGCAATCAGCACGTCATACTACACCAGAAAAAGCCATAAAATTGAGAGGTAAAAATGACATTCAAAAGACCATTTCTGATGGCTCACTCATGTATGTGCTGGAATTGCCTTCTCGTCCAATAGCGGCTTTTCCATCAAATTGTGCTGACTCGAAAAATGCATCAAATCCACCCGATCCAATGATACCGTTGCAATCAGCACGTCAAACTACGCCAGAAAAAGCCATAAAATCGGTAGGTAAAAATGACATTAGAAAGACCATTTATGATGGCTCACTTATGGAAGTGCCTTCTCGACCAATAGCGGCTTTTACCATCAAATTGGGCTGAGTCGAAAAATACATCAAATCTACCCGATCCAACGGTACCGTTGCAATCAGCACGTCAAACTACGCCAGAAAAAGCCGTAAAATCCATAGGTGAAAATCACATTCAAAAGACCATTTTTGATGGCTCCCTTATGGAAGTGCCTTCTCGACCAATAGCGGCTTTTTCCATCACATTGGGCTGAGTCGAAAAATACATCAAATCCACCCAATCCAATGGTACCGTTGCAATCAGCACGTCAAACTACGCCAGAAAAAACCATAAAATCGATAGGTAAAAATGACATTCAAAAGACCATTTTTGACGGCTTAGTGATGTGTGCGGTAAAAATGCATTTTCAGTCAAAATTGGCTATTTCCATCTAATTGGGCTGACTTGAAAATACATCAAATCCACCCGATCCAATGGTACCGTTGCAATCAGCACGTCAAACTACACCAGAAAAAGCCATAAAATCGATAGGTAAAAATGACATTCAAACGACCATTTTTACGGCTTACCGATGTGTGCAGTGAAAATTCAATTTCAGTCAATTTTGGCTATTTCCATCAAATTGGGCTGACCATTTTTGATGGCTCAATTATGTATGTACTCGAAGTGCCTTCTCGACCAATAGCGGCTATTTCCATACCGGTAAAAATTCAATTTCAGTCAATTTTGGCTTTTTCCATCAAATTGGGCTGAGTCAAAAAATACATCAAATCCACCCGATCCAATGGTACCGTTGCAATCAGCACGTCATACTACACCAGAAAAAGCCATAAAATTGAGAGGTAAAAATGACATTCAAAAGACCATTTCTGATGGCTCACTCATGTATGTGCTGGAATTGCCTTCTCGTCCAATAGCGGCTTTTCCATCAAATTGTGCTGACTCGAAAAATGCATCAAATCCACCCGATCCAATGATACCGTTGCAATCAGCACGTCAAACTACGCCAGAAAAAGCCATAAAATCCATAGGTGAAAATCACATTCAAAAGACCATTTTTGATGGCTCCCTTATGGAAGTGCCTTCTCGACCAATAGCGGCTTTTTCCATCACATTGGGCTGAGTCGAAAAATACATCAAATCCACCCAATCCAATGGTACCGTTGCAATCAGCACGTCAAACTACACCAGAAAAAGCCATAAATGGATACGTAAAAATGACATTCAAACGACCATTTTTACGGCTTACCGATGTGTGCAGTGAAAATTCAATTTCAGTCAATTTTGGCTATTTCCATCAAATTGGGCTGACCATTTTTGATGGCTCAATTATGTATGTACTCGAAGTGCCTTCTCGACCAATAGCGGCTATTTCCATAAAATAGGGCTGACTCAAAAAATACATCAAATCAACCCGATCCAATGGTTCCGATGCAATCAGCACGTCAAACTACGCCAGAAAAAGCCATAAAATCGATAAGTAAAAATGACATTCAAAAGACCATTTTTGATGGCTCACTCATGTATGTGCTGGATGTGCTTTCTCGTCCAATAGCGGCTTTTCCATCAAATTGGGCTAACTCGAAAAATGCATCAAATCCACTCGATCCAATGATACCGTTGCAATCAGCACGTCAAACTACGCCAGAGAAAGCCATAAAATCGATGTGTAAAAATGACATTCAAAAGACCATTTTTGATGGCTCAATTATGTATGTACTATCGTAAAATACATCAAATCCACCCGATCCAATGGTACCGTTGCAATCAGCACGTCAAACTACACCAGAAAAAGCCATAAATCGATAAGTAAAAATGACATCCAAACGACCATTTTTGACGGCTTACCGATGTGTGCAGTGAAAATTCAATTTCAGTCAATTTTGGCTATTTCCATCAAATTGGGCTGACTCGAAAAATACATCAAATCAACCCAATCCAATGGTTCCGATGCAATCAGCACGTCAAACTACGCCAGAAAAACCCACATAATTGATAGGTAAAAATGATATTGAAAAGACCATTTTTGATGGCTCACTTATGTATGTGCTGGAAGAGCCTTCTCGACCAAAAGCGGCTTTTCCATCGAATTGGGCTTAATCGAAAAATGCATCAAATCCATCCAATCCAATGATACTGTTGCAATCAGCACGTCAAACTACGCCAGAAAAAGCTATAAAATCGATAAGTAAAAGTGACATTCAAAAGACCATTTTTGATGGCTCACTCATGTATGTGCTGGAAGTGCCTTCTCGTCCAATAACGGCTTTTCCATCAAATTGGGCTGACTCGAAAAATGCATCAAATCCACCCGATCCAATGATACCGTTGCAATCAGCACGTAAAACTACGCCAGAAAAGCCATAAAATAGATAGGTAAAAATGACATTCAAAAGACCATTTTTGACGTTTTACTGATGTGTGCGGTAAAAATGCATTTTCCGTCAAAATTGGCTATTTCCGTCAAATTGGACTGAGTCGAAAAATACATCAAATCCACCCAATCCAATGGTACCGTTGCAATCAGCACGTCAAACTACGCCAGAAAAAGCCATAAAATCGGTACGTGAAAATGACATTAAAAAGACCATTTTTGATGGCTCACTTATGTATGTGCTGGAAGTGCCTTCTCGACCAATAGCGGCTTTTTCCATCAAATTGCGCTAAATCGAAAAATACATCAAATCCACCCGATCCAATGGTACCATTGCAATCAGCACGTCAAAGTACGCCAGAAAAAAGCAATAAAATCGATAGGTAAAAATGACATTCAAAAGGCCATTTTTGATGGCTCAATTATGTATGTACTGGAAGTGCCTTCTCGACCAGTAGCGGCTATTTCCATAAAATAGGGCTGAGTTGAAAAATACATCAAATCCACCCGATCCAATGGTACCGTTGCAATCAGCACGTTAAACTACGCCAAAAAAAGCCATAAAATCGATAGGTAAAAATGACATTCAAAAGACCATTCTTGATGGCTCTTTTATGTATGTGCTGGAAGTGCCTTTTCGACCAACAGCGGCTTTTTCCTTCGAATTGTGCTCTGTCGAAAATACATCAAATCCACCCGATCCAATGGTACTGTTGGAATTAGCACGTCAATCTACGCAAGAAAAAGCCATGAAATCGATAGGTAAAAATGACATTGTAAAGACCATTTTTGATGGCTTACAGATGTGTGTTGTAAAAATGCATTTTTTGTCAAAATTTGCTATTTCCATCAAATTGGGCTGAGTCGTAAAATACATCAAATTCACCCAATCCAATGGTACCGTTGCAATCAGCACGTCAAACTACACCAGAAAAAGCCATGAATCGATAAGTAAAAATGACATCCAAACGACCATTTTTGACGGCTTACCGATGTGTGCAGTGAAAATTCAATTTCAGTCAATTTTTGCTATTTCCATCAAATTGGGCTGACTCGAAAAATACATCAAATCAACCCAATCCAATGGTTCCGATGCAATCAGCACTTCAAACTACGCCAGAAAAACCCATATAATCGATAGGTAAAAATGATATTGAAAAGACCATTTTTGATGGCTCACTTATGTATGTGCTGGAAGTGCCCTCTCGACCAAAAGCGGCTATTTCCATCAAATTGGGCTCAATTGAAATATACATCAAATCCACCCGATCCAATGGTACCGTTGCTATCAGCACGTCAAACTACGCCAGAAAAAAGCGATAAAATCGATAGGTAAAAATGACATTCAAAAGACCATTTTTGAAAGCTTACTGATGTGTGCAGTATAAATGCATTTTTGGTCAATATTGGCTATTTTCATCAAATTGGGCTGACTCGAAAGATACATCAAATCCACCTGATCCAATGGTACTGTTGCAATCAGCACGTCAAACTACGCCAGAAAAAGCCATAAAATTGATAGGAAAAAATGACATTCAAAAGACCATTTTTGATGCTTTACTAATGTGTGCGGTGAAAATGCAACATGGTCAATATTGGCGATTTTCATCGAATTGGGCTGAATTTTAAAAAAAATCAAATCCACCCAATCCAATGGTAACGTTGCAATCAGCACGTGAAACTACGCCAGAAAAAGCCATAAAATAGATAGGTAAAAATGACATTCAAAAGACCATTTTTGATGGCTACCTTATGGAAGTGCCTTCTCGACCAATAGCGGCTTTTTCCATCAAATTGGGCAGAGTTGAAAAATACATCAAATCCACCCGATCCAATGGTACCGTTGCAATCAGCACGTCAAAATACGCCAGAAAAAAGCAATAAAATCGATAGGTAAAAATGACATTCAGAAGACCATTTTTGATGGCTCCATTATGTATGTGCTGGAAGTGCCTTCTCGACCAATAGCAGCTTTTTCCATCAAATTGCGCTGAATCGAAAAATACATCAAATCCACCCGATCCAATGGTACTGTTGCAATCAGCACGTTGAACTACGCGGGAAAAAGCCATAAAATCGGTAGGTAAAAATGACATTCAAAAGACCATTTTTGACTGCTTACTGATGTGTGCGGTGAAAATGCATTTTCGGTCAAAATTGGCTATTTCCATTGAATTGGGCTGAGTCGTAAAATACATCAAATCCACCCAATCCAATTGTACCGTTGCAATCAGCACGTCAAACTACACCAGAAAAAGCCACAAAATCGATAGGTAAAAATGACATTCAAACGACCATTTTTGACGGCTTACCGATGTGTGCAGTGAAAATTCAATTTCAGTCAATTTTGGCTATTTCCATCAAATTGGGCTGACTCAAAAATACATCGAATCAACCCAATCCAATGGTACCGTTGCAATCAGCACGTCAAACTACGCCAGAAAAACCCATATAATCGATAGGTAAAAATAACATTGAAAAGACCATTTTTGGTGGCTCACTTAAATATGTGCTGGAAGTGCTTTATCGACCAATAGCGGATATTTCCATTAAATTGGGCTGAGTTGAAAAATACATCAAATCCACCCGATCACATGGTACCATTGCAATCAGCACGTCAAACTACGCCAGAAAAAGCCATAAAATCGATAGGTAAAAATTACATTAGAAAGACCATTTTTGACGGCTTACTGATGTGTTCAGTAAAAATGCATTTTTGGTCAATATTGGCTATTTCCATCAAATTGGGCTGTGTCGAAAAATATATAAAATCCACCCGATCCAATGGTACTGTTGCAATCAGCACGTCAAACTACGCCAGAAAATGCCATAAAATCGATAGGTAAAAATGACATTCAAAAGACCAATTTTGATGGCTCACTTATGTATGTGCTGGAAGTGCCTTCTCGACCAATAGCGGCTCTTTCCATCAAATTGGGCTGAGTCAAAAAATACATCAATTCCACCCGATCCAATGGTACCGTTGCAATCAGCACGTCAAAGTACGCCAGAAAAAGCCATAAAATCGGTAGGTAAAAATGACATTCAAAAGACCATTTTTGACATCTTACTTATATGTGCTGTAACAATGCATTTTTGGTCAATATTAGCTATTTTCATCAAATTGGGCTGAGTCGAAAAATATATCAAATCTACCAGATCCAATTGTAACGTTGCAATCAGCACGTCAAACTACGCCAGAAAAAGCCATAAAATCGATAGGTAAAAATGACATTCAAAAGACCATTTTTGATGGCTCCCTTACGTATGTGCTAGAAGTGCTTTTTCGACCAATAGTGGCTATTTTTATCAAATTGGGCTGAATTGAAAAATACATCAAATCCAGCCGATCCAATGGTACTGTTGCAATCAGCACGTCGAACTACGCCAGAAAAAGCCATAAATTCGATATGTAAAAATGACACTCAGAAGACCATTTTTGACGGCTCACTTATGTGTGTGCTGGAAGTGCCTTCTCAACCAATAGCGGCTATTTTTATCAAATTGGGCTAAATTGGAAAATACATCAAATACACCCGATCCAATGGTACCGTTGCAATCAGCACGTCAAACTACGCTAGAAAAAGCCATGAAATCGATAGGTAAAAATGACATTCAAAAGACCATTTTTGACGGCTAACTGATGTGTGCAGTAAAAATGCATTTTTGGTCAATATTGGCTATTTCCATCAAATTGGGCTGACTCGAAAAATACATCAAATCCACCCGATCCAATGGTACCGTTGCAATCAGCACGTCAAACTACGCCAGAGGAAGACATAAAATTGAGAGATAGAAATGACATTCAAAAGACCATTTTTAACGACTAACTGATGTGTGCGGTAAAAATGCATTTTCGGTCAATATTGGCTATTTTCATCAAATTAGGCTGAATTGAAAAATACATCTCATCCACCCGATCCAATGGTACCGTTGCAATCAGCACGTCAAACTACGCCAGAAAAAGCCATAAAATCGATAGGTAAAAATGACATTCAAAAGACCATTTTTGATGGCTCCCTTATGGAAGTGCCTTCTCGACCAATAGCGGCTATTTCCATCAAATTGGGCTGAGTTGTAAAATACATCAAATCCACCCAATCCAATGGTACCGTTGCAATCAGGACGTCAAACTACACTAGAAAAAGCCATAAAATCGATAGGTAAAAATGATATTCAAACGACCATTTTTGACGGCTTACCGATGTGTGCAGTGAAAATTATTTCAGTCAATTTTGACTATTTCCATCAAATTGGGCTGACTCTAAAAATACATCAAATCAACCCGATCCAAGGGTACTGTTGCAATCAGCACGTCAAACTACGCCGGAAAAAGCCATAAAATCAATAGGTAAAAATGACATTCAAAAGACCATTTTTGACAGCTTACTGATGTGTGCTGTAAAAATTCATTGTCGGTCAATTTTGGCTATTTCCATCAAATTGGGCTGACTCGAAAAATACATCAAATCCTACCGATCAAATGGTACCGTTGCAATCAGCACGTCAAACGACGCCAGAAGAAGCCATAAAATCGATAGGTAAAAATCACATTCAAAAGACCATTTTTGACTGCTCACTTATGTATGTGCTGATAGTGCCTCCTCGACAAATAGCGGCAATTTCCATCAAATTGGGCTGAATCGATACATACATCAAATCCACCCAATCCAATGGTACCGTTGCAATCAATACGTCATACTACGCCAGAAAAAGCCATAAAGTCAACAGATAAAAACGACATTCAAAAGACCATTCCTGACAGCTTACTGATGTGTGCTGTAAAAATCCATTTTCGGTCAATATTGACTTTTTCCATCAAATTGGGCTGACTTGAAAAATACATCAAATCCTACCAATCAAATGGTACCGTTGCAATCAGCACGTCAAACTACGCCAGAAAAAGCCATAAAATCGATATATAAAAATGACACTCAAAAGACCATTTTTGCCAGCTCACTTATATATGTGCTGGAAGTGCCTTCTCGACCAATAGCGGCTTTTTCCATCAAATTGGGCTCAATTGAAAAATACATCAAATCCACCCGATCCAATGGTACAATCAGCACGTCAAACTACGCTAGAAAAAGCCATAAAATCAATAGGTAAAAATGACATTCAAAAGACCATTTTTTACGGCTTACTGATGTGTGCAGTAAAAATGCATTTTTTGTCAATATTGGCTATTTTCATCAAATTGGGCTGAATCAAAAATACCTCACTTCCATCCAATCCAATGGTAACGTTGCAATCAGCACGTCAAACTACGCCAGAAAAAGCTATAAAATCGATAGGTAAAAATGACATTCAAAAGACCATTTTTGACGGCTCACTTATGTATGTGCTCGAAGTGCCTTCTCAACCGATAGCGGCTATTTCCATCAAATTGGGCTCAATTGAAAAATACATCAAATCCACCCAATCCAATGGTACCGTTGCTATCAGCACGTCAAACTACGCCAGAAAAAAGCGATAAAATCGATAGGTAAAAACGACATTCAAAAGACCATTTTTGAAAGCTTACCGATGTGTGCAGTATAAATGCATTTTTGGTCAATATTGGCTATTTTCATCAAATTGGGCTGACTCGAAAGATACATCAAATCCACCTGATCCAATGGTACTGTTGCAATCAGCACGTCAAACTACGCCAGAAAAAGCCATAAAATTGATAGGAAAAAATGACATTCAAAAGACCATTTTTGATGCTTTACTAATGTGTGCGGTGAAAATGCAACATGGTCAATATTGGCATTTTTCATCGAATTGGGCTGAATTCAAAAATAAATCAAATCCACCCAATCCAATGGTAACGTTGCAATCAGCACGTGGAACTACGCCAGAAATAGCTATAAAATCGATAGGTAAAAATGACATTTAAAAGACCATTTTTGACGGCTTACTGATGTGTTCGGTAGAAATGCATTCTCGGTCAATATTGGTTATTTTCATCATATTGCGCTGAATCGAGAAATACATCAAATCCACCCAATCCAATGGTACCGTTGCAATCAGGACGTCAAAATACGCCAGAAAAAGCCATAAAATCGATATGAAAAAATTACATTCAAAAGACCATTTTTGACGCTTTACTGATGTCTGCAGTAAAAATGCATTTTTGGTCAATATTGGCTATTTTTATCAAATTTGGCTCAGTCGAAAAATACATCAAATATACCTGATCCAATGTTACCGTTGCAATCAGCACGTCAAACTACTCCGGAAAAAGCCATGAAATCGATATATAAAAATGACACTCAAAAGACCATTTTTGACACTTACTGATGTGTGCAGTAAAAATGCATTTTTGGTCAATATTGGCTATTTTCATCAGATTGGGCTGAATCGAAAATCCATCAAATCCACCCAATCCAATGGTAACGTTGCTATCAGCACGTCAAACTACGCCAGAAAAAAGCCATAAAATCGATAGGTAAAAATGATATTCAAAAGACCATTTTTGACAGCTTACTGCTGTGTGCAGTATAAATGCATTTTTGGTCAATATTGGCTATTTTCATCAAATTGGGCGGAATCGAAAAATACATCAAATTTTCCTGATCCAATGGTACCGTTGCAATCAGCACGTCAAACTACGCCAGAAAAAGCCATAAATTCGATAGGTAAAAATGACATTCAAAAGACCATTTTTGACTGCTTTCTGATGTGTGCGGTAAAAATGCATTTTAGGTCACTATTGGCTATTTTCATCAAATTGGGCTGAATCGAAAAATACATCAAATCCTCCTGATCCAATGGTAACGTTGCAATCAGCACGTCAAAGTACGCCAGAAAAAGCCATTAAATCGATAGGTAAAAATGACATTCAAATGACCATTTTTGACGGCTTAGTGATGTGTGCGGTAAAAATGCAATTTTGGTCAATATTGGCTATTTCCATCAAATTGCGCTGAGTCAAAAAATACATCAAATCCACCCAATCCAATGGTAACGTTGCAATCAGCACGTCAAACTACGCCAGAAAAAGCTATAAAATCGATAGGTAAAAATGACATTCAAAAGACCATTTTTGACGGCTCACTTATGTATGTGCTGGAAGTGCTTTCTCAACCAATAGCGGCTATTTCCATCAAATTGGGCTCAATTGAAATATACATCAAATCCACCCGATCCAATGGTACCGTTGCTATCAGCACGTCAAACTACGCCAGAAAAAAGCGATAAAATCGATAGGTAAAAATGACATTCAAAAGACCATTTTTGAAAGCTTACTGATGTGTGCAGTATAAATGCATTTTTGGTCAATATTGGCTATTTTCATCAAATTGGGCTGACTCGAAAGATACATCAAATCCACCTGATCCAATGGTACTGTTGCAATCAGCACGTCAAACTACGCCAGAAAAAGCCATAAAATTGATAGGAAAAAATGACATTCAAAAGACCATTTTTGATGCTTTACTAATGTGTGCGGTGAAAATGCAACATGGTCAATATTGGCAATTTTCATCGAATTGGGCTGAATTTAAAAATAAATCAAATCCACCCAATCCAATGGTAACGTTGCAATCAGCACGTGAAACTACGCCAGAAATAGCTATAAAATCGATTGGTAAAAATGACATTCAAAAGACCATTTTTGACGGCTTACTGATGCGTTCGGTAAAAATGAATTCTCGGTCAATATTGGTTATTTTCATCAGATTGCGCTGAATCGAAAAATACATCAAATCCACCCGATCCAATGGTACAGTTGCAATCAGGACGTCAAAATACGCCAGAAAAAGCCATAAAATCGATATGAAAAAATGACATTCAAAAGACCATTTTTGACGCTTTACTGATGTCTGCAGTAAAAATGCATTTTTGGTCAATATTGGCTATTTTTATCAAATTTGGCTCAGTCGAAAAATACATCAAATCAACCTGATCCAATGTTACCGTTGCAATCAGCACGTCAAACTACTCCAGAAAAAGCCATGAAATCGATGGGTAAAAATGACATTCAAAAGACCATTTTTGACACTTACTGATGTGTGCAGTAAAAATGCATTTTTGGTCAATATTGGCTATTTTCATCAAATTGGGCTGAATCGAAAATCCATCAAATCCACCCAATCCAATGGTAACGTTGCTATCAGCACGTCAAACTACGCCAGAAAAAAGCCATAAAATCGATAGGTAAAAATGACATTCAAAAGACCATTTTTGACAGCTTACTGCTGTGTGCAGTATAAATTCATTTTTGGTCAATATTGGCTATTTTCATCAAATTGGGCGGAATCGAAAAATACATCAAATTTTCCTGATCCAATGGTACTGTTGCAATCAGCACGTCAAACTACGCCAGAAAAAGCCATAAATTCGATAGGTAAAAATGACATTCAAAGGACCATTTTCGACTGCTTTCTGATGTGTGCGGTAAAAATGCATTTTAGGTCACTATTGGCTATTTTCATCAAATTTGGCTGAATCGAAAAATACATCAAATCCTCCTGATCCAATGGTAACGTTGCAATCAGCACGTCAAAGTACGCCAGAAAAAGCCATAAAATCGATAGGTAAAAATGACATTCAAATGACCATTTTTGACGGCTTAGTGATGTGTGCGGTAAAAATGCAATTTTGGTCAATATTGGCTATTTCCATCAAATTGGGCTGAGTCAAAAAATACGTCAAATCCACCCGATCCAATCGTACCGTTGCAATCAGCACGTCAAACTACGCCAGAGGATTACATAAAATTGAGGGATAGAAATGACATTCAAAAGACCATTTTAGACGGCTAACTGATGTGTGCGGTAAAAATACATTTTCGGTCAATATTGGCTATTTTCATCAAATTGGGCTGAATCGAAAAATACATCACATCCACCCGATCCAATGGTACCGTTGCAATCAGCACGTCAAACTACGCCAGAAAAAGCCATAAAATCGATAGGTAAATATGACATTCAAAAGATCATTTTCGACAACTCACTTATGTGTGCGGTAAAAATGCATTTTTGGTCAATATTGGCTATTTCCGTCAAAATGGGCTGAATCAAAAAATACATCAAATCCATCCAATCCAATGGTGCTGTTGCAATCAGCACGTCAAACTACGCCAGAAAAAGCCATAAAATCGATAGGTAAAAATGGCATTCAGAAGACCATTTTTGACATCTTACTGATGTGTGCGGTAAAAATGCATTCTCGGTCAATATTGGCTATTTTCATCAAATTTGGCTGAATCAAAAATACATCACTTCCACCCAATCCAATGGTACAGTTGCAAACAGCACGTCAAACTACGCCAGAAAATGCCATAAAATCGATAGGTAAAAATGACATTCAAAAGACCATTTTTGACGGCTCACTTATATATGTGCTGGAAGTGCCTTCTCGACCAATGAGGGCTATTTCCATCAAATTGGGCTGAATCAAAAAAATACAGCAAATACACCCGATCCAATGTTACCGTTGCAATCAGCACGTCAAACTACTCCAGAAAAAGCCATGAAATCGATGGGTAAAAATGACATTCAAAAGACCATTTTTGACAGCTAACTTATGTGTGCAGTAAAAATGCATTTTTGGTCAATATTGGCTATTTTCATCTAATTGGGCTGACTTTAAAAATACATCAAATCCAATGATCCAATGGTTCTGTTGCAATCAGCACGTCAAACTACGCCAGAAAAAGCCATAAAATCGATAGGTAAAAATGACATTCAAAAGACTATTTTTGACGCTTTACTGATATGTGCGGTAAAAATGCATTTTTGGTCAATATTGGCTATTTTTATCTAATTGGGCTGAATCGAAAAATACATCAAATCAACCTGATCCAATAGTAACGTTGCAATCAGCACGTCAAACTACTCCAGAAAAAGCCATGAAATCGATAGGTAAAAATGACATTCAAAAGACCATTTTTGAGACTTACTGATATGTGAAGTAAAAATGCAATTTCGGTCAATATTGGCAATTTTCATCAAATTGGGCTGAGTCGAAAAATAGATCAAATCCACCCAATCCAATGGTAACGTTGCAATCAGCAAGTGAAACTACGCCAGAAAAAGCTATAAAATCGATTGGTAAAAATGACATTCAAAAGACCACTTTTGACGGCTTATTGATGTGTGCAGTAAAAATGCATTCTCGGTCAATATTGCTTATTTTCATCAAATTGGGCTGAATCGAAAAATACATCAAATCCACCCGATCCAATGGTACAGTTGCAATCAGCACGTCAAACTACGCCAGAAAAAGCCATAAGATCGATATATAAAAATGACACTCAAAAGACCATTTTTGACAGCTCACTTATGTATGTGCTGGAAGTGCTTTCTCGACCAATATTGGCTATTTTTATCAAATTGGGCTGAATTGGAAAAAACATCAAATACACCCGATCCAATGTTACTGTTGCAATCAGCACGTCAAACTACGCCAGAAAAAGCCATAAAATCAATAGGTGAAAATGACATTCAAAAGACCATTTTTGACAGCTTAATTATGTGTGAAGTGAAAATGCATTTTCGGTCAATAATGGCTATTTCAGTCAAATTAGGCTGAATTGAAAAATCCATCAAATCCACCTGATCCAATGGTACCGTTGCAATCAGCACGTCAAACTACGCCAGAAAAAGCCATAAAATCGATGGTTAAAAATGACATTCAAAAGACCATTTTTGACAGCTCACTTATGTATGTGCTGGAAGTGCCTTCTCGACCAATGTTGGCTATTTCCATCAAATTGGGCTGAATCAAAAAATACATCAAATACACCCAATCCAGTGGTACCGTTGCAATCAGCACGTCAAACTACGCCAGAAAAAGCCATAAAATCGATAGGTAAAAATGACATTCAAAAGACCATCTTTGACAGCTCACTTATGTATGTGCTGGAAGTGCCTTCTCGACCAATAGCGGCTATTATCATCAAATTGGGCTGAATCGAAAAATACATCAAATCACCCCGATCCAATGGTACCGTTGCAATTAGCACGTCAAACTACGCCAGAAAATGCCATAAAATCGATAGGTAAAAATCACATTCAAAAGACCATTTTTGACAGCTCACTTATGTATGTGCTGGAAGTGCCTTCTCGACCAATATTGGTTATTTCCATCAAATTGGGCTGAATCAAAAAATACATCAAATCCACCCGTTCCAATGGTACCGTTGCAATCAGCACGTCAAACTACGCCAGAAAAAGTCATTAAATCGATAGGTAAAAATCACATTCGAAAGACCATTTTTGACGGCTCACTGATGTGTGCGGTAAAAATGCATTTTCGGGCAATATTGGCTATTTCCATCAAATTGGGCTGAACTGAAAAATACATCAAATCCATCCGATCCAATGGTACCGTTGCAATCAGCACGTCAAACTACGCCAGAAAATGCCCCAAAATCGATAGGCAAAAATGACATTCAAAAGACCATTTCTGACAGCTCACTTATGTATGTGCTGGAAGTGCCTTCTCGACCAATAGCGGCTATTTCCATCAAATCGGGCTGAATCGATAAATACATCAAATCCACCCGATCCAATGGTACAGTTGCAATCAGCACGTCAAACTACGCCAGAAAAAGCCATGAAATCGCTAGGTAAAAATTACATTCAAAAGACTATTTTTGACGGCTCACTTATGTATGTGCTTGAAGTGCCTTCCCAACCAATAGCGGCTATTTTTATTGAATATGGCTGAATCGATAATTACATCAAATCCACCCGATCCAATGGTACCGTTGCAATCAGCACGTCAAACTACGCCAGAAAAAGCCAGAAAATCGATGGTTAAAAATGACATTCAAAAGACCATTTTTGACGGCTCACTGATGTGTGCGATGAAAATGCATTCGTGGTCACTATTGGCTATTTCCATCAAATAGGGCTGAGTTGAAAAATACATCAAATCCACCCAATCCAATTGTACTGTTGCAATCAGCACGTCAAACTACGCCAGAAAAAGCCATAAAATCGATAGGTAAAAATGACATTCAAAAGACCATTTTTGACGGCTCAATTATTTATGTGCTTGAAGTGCCTTCTCGACCAATATTGGTTATATCCATCAAATTGGGCTGAATCGAAAAATACATCAATCCCACCCGATCCAATGGTACCGTTGGAATTAGCACGTCAATCTACGTCAGAAAAAGCCATAAAATCGATAGGTAAAAATGACATTCAAAAGACCATTTTTCAATGGCTCAATTATTTATGTGCTTGAAGTGCCTTCTCGACCAATGTTGGCTATTTCCATCAAATTGGGCTGAATCGAAAAATACATCAAATACACCCGATCCAATGGTACCGTTGCAATCAGCACGTCAAACTACGCAAGAAAGAGCCATAAAATTGATTTGTAAAAATGACTTTCGAAAGACTATTTTTTATGGTTCACTTATGTATGTGCCAAAAGTGCTTTTCCGACCCATAGCAGCTATTTCCATCAAATTTGGCTTAATATAAAAATACATCAAATCCACCCGATCTTATGGTACTGTTGCTATTAGCATGTCAAACTACGCCAGAAAAAGCCATAAAATCGATAGGTAAAATGACATTCAAATGACCATTTTTGACAGCTTACTAATGTACGAGCTAGAAATGCATTTTTGGTCAATAGCCCTCGAAAAATACATCAAATTCAGCCGATTCAATGGTACCGTTGTAATCAGCACGTCAAACTACGCCAGAAAAAGCCATAAAATCGATAGGTAAAAATGACATTCAAAACACCATTTTTGATTTCTCACTTATGTATTTGCTAGAAATGCATTATTGGTTGATTATGGCTATTTCCATCAAATTGGGTTAAATCGAAAAATACATCAAATCTACCTGATCCAATGGTACCATTGCAATCAGCACGTCGAACTACGCCAGAAAAAGCACATAAAATCGATAAGTAAAAATGACATTCAAAAGACCATTTTTGACGGCTTACTTATGTATGTTTGACACTGGTGGGCCAGGATCCCCCGTTTCCTTAAAATTACTATGGCTGTTACCAAAAATTACTATCTTTATTACCAGTAATTATTATGGTTATTACAATAGGAGATATTTGTGTTAAAAGGGATAATGTTTTTTCTGAGGATACTGTGGAAAGTGAGAATTGTGTGCTTCCAGGTGGGAGTCACCTGTACTTTTTCAATTTAGTGTCTTGTGTCAAGTCCTTGGGTTACAAAAGACAGATGCTTTTGAGAAGGTTTTCTTCCCGATTCGATGACCAGATCAGGGCTTAAAATGTTTTTTGAAGATACTGTAGGAAGTTAGAATTACATGCTTCCAAGTGCGGGCACCTGTGCCTCCTCAATTTAATATCTTCTGTCATTTCCCTGGGTTTCAAAAACTAGGCCAGGTAAGGGCCAGTGTCTTGGGTCCTGAGAGAAAGAGTAAAGCTTATGAAAGAAAAGTTATTTGCGGAGTTCTTGAGAGAGGGGAGACTGATTCATGATCTTGGACGGACTTGCGTCGTGAGATGGATGAGGGTCAATATTTGCGGTTTTCCGGAAAGATTGGGATAACAGGAAAAAGAAAGAAAGGAAATAAATTACAAAGAAAAACAGTGTTGATACCAAGGGCGTAAATAGGAGAGATTTTCGTAACAGTAGCAGAGAGTAAAATTGGGTTTGGAGAAGAGAATCGCTTCCAGTCTCTCTCGTATTAGACACCGCCCTTTGTAACCGTCAACCGCTGCTACCAATCAGTAGACTACCGTTCGTGACATGAGAGACCAGTCGTCAGTTTGACTTAGATGAAAATCGGCCTCCTCTCTTTTTAACTCCGAGTAGGCATTTCCCGTCTCCAGAGATATTGATAATCAATATTTTATATAAAACATTTAAACGAAATTCCGACTTGTTGCGTTCTTTTACTAACCCAGAACCACGGCTGGTTTAATTTAGTTTTTGAGGCCATCACCATAGGTTAAGTACCACAACTGTTGCTGATTCAACCAGGATACACGCCTGAAAGCACAGCGGGAAGGCCCGGCCATAGGCGATCACAGCGCAACTGGAAAGAAAAAGACGAGGAGACCAGGGAAATCGACCCCGCCACCAGAAACTACAGACCAAACGGAAGAAGAGGGAACCAAACCCGAGGAAAAGAATCCACCGCAGAAGAAACCCTCAGAGTGGAAGAGGAATCAGTCGACAGACGAACAAAAAGATTACCAGGCTGTTAGGGCATGATACCTATCGGTGACAGGGAAATATAATTCTCCTCACCGTAACGCCCTTCAGCGAAGACCCCCCCTGGACGAACACAGGATCTTGTTTGTGAGATACATTTTGGCTATCAATTCCTTTTCTGTTTTTTGCCTTGGGAACCTCGCTGATTTGTTAAGTGATTAGGATTGTGTTTTTGACAATTGTAGATCGATCGTTTTTTTCCTTTTTTACTCTAAAATTTTGTACAGCATTTTTTATCAATGGAAGGAGAACAACGAGGAGGTAGAGGGGCAGTGGGGGTCAGAGAAAAAAGGAACCCCCCACCAGAAGAAGGCCCTGGGGTCTTAGAAAACAAACAGCAAGGCGAAAGATTTTCGGGGCCACAGTTAGCCCAAAATAGAGTTTTTGATAGCCTTATGAGTGGCGTAAAGCCACTTATGTACGAAGGGAAGAAAGAGGATTTTGACGAGTGGGCGTTCGATATTAGACAGAGGTGCAGATTGCACAGACTAACAGACGAACAGAGTATAGATTATGCAGTAAATTACACGAAGGGAAGGGCAGCCAGGTATGCACTGAATATCAGGGATGATATCCCGGGGATGAATCTAGCGGAGTTCGAAGGAATGATGAAGGAGAGATTTGTGGGGGAAGAATAGATCTGCGATGCTAGAAGAGCGATGAGAAGAGTAAGGAAGACAAAAGAGAAGGGGTGGAAGGATGTAGTGGATGAAATGTTAATCGAGGCAAGGATAATTTTTAAGGGGGAGGATGATTTAAGTTCCCAAGTGATACAGGGTCAATTGTTGTCAGAGTTTTCAGAGAAATTGTCGGACTATATAGACGTGAAGAAAGAGGTGTTAAGAGTTAAACCTACAACCCTAGAGGAAGCGGTAAGGGCGGCGGTGGACCACGAGGAGTTAATGAAAGAGCTGGTAGCGAGGGACTATGGGGGCCCGGAGGACTGGGAAAGAGAAGCAAGGACGGACGGGCGAGTATTCTCAATGAACCATGGCTGGTATGTAAGCGTTCCTGGGTCGTATGGGTTAAAATGCTACATATGTGGTGTAGGGGGTCACCGAGCGAAGACTTGCCCCGAAGGGAGGGCCTACCGGATGACTTCTACGTGCCCTTTTGTCAGAGATGTAAGAAGAAGGGGTACCCCACTAAATGGTGCGGGAGGCCACCATTGAGAAACCCACCACAGCAACGACCAGGTCCCCAGCCTAGGCAGTTCGACCCCCGCCCTAGGCGATATGATCCCCCGCCGGGGCAGTTTGGCCCCCACCTAGGCGGTTCGATCTACAACAACGCCAGGACCAGGGAAACGGGTCAGGGCCGCCCGCAGTGAATTAGGACGGGTGGCCCCATGGAAAAAAACTGAGATGCTGGAATTGTTCCGAGGAAGGGCATTTGATGAGACATTGCCTAGAAAGAATTAAAAGTTGGTACTGCTGTAGATGGGGGCATAAGAGGGCCGAATGTCGTATAAGAGTGAGTGATGAAAGATTTTTAATCCCGACGCCCGAAACGGGCCGGGGCCCCAGAGATACCTGGTACAGAGAAAGAAGATATGAGGGACCCACTAGTTACCGGAAAAACAGAGATAGGAGACAAGATAGAGAGGGAAACAATGTTCGATCCCTAGCCATAATAAGAAAGAAGGAGGGCTATGTGAGGTCCATTTATACGAACAAAGAGAAAACCACCTGTAAGGTGAGAGTTGGGGGTATACTGGTAGAGACCCCTTTGGACACAGGAACCGTGGCATCGTTGATAGATGAGTCCACGTACAGACGAGCGAAATGTGGGGGCAAATTAATGAGATCAGATATGAATTTGTCCCAAACTGACGGCCGAAAAATGAAGATAAACGGAATGGTTGATTTAAAAGTGAAAATAGGAGGAATAGATAGCCTCCATAGATTTCACGTAACTCCTGGATTGTGTAATGAATTGATATTGGGAGAAGATTGGTTGAAACAGAATAGAGCGAAACTAGATTATGAATCTAATAGCATGACGGTCGGGGAATTGGAAGTTCGGCTGGGAAAGTAAGAAAGTTAATCAGTGGGCCTTGAAGTTAGCCAATTATAACTGCAAAATAGAATATTTGGCTGGTAAGGAGAATACATGTGTAGACTTACTGTCAAGAATACCCGCGCAGTTAGAATCTGACCCAATCGAAAATGTGGAAGAGATGGACGATAAAGCGTATACTATAAATGTTATTAATTCAAATGCCCTGAAGGGAGGGCTAGGAGAAGAAGAGGAAATAGAGAAGGGAGAAGAGGAAAAAGTGGAGAACAAATTGGGAACCCTGCAGCGGGAAGAGGTAGAGAGAGAGAATATAAAGATGATAAAGAATTACAGAAAATCAAAAGGGAAATAGAAAAGGAAGGATATGCGGGCAAATACGTGTTACAGGATGGAATGGTGTATCACATAGCTGAAAAAGAGGGGGGGACTAGACTTCGGTTATATGTTCCTAATAAAATTACAATGAAAGTGCAAGACGCATGCCATGACTGACTGGGGCACATGGGAGTAGACAAAACATGATTTGATCAGTGAAAGATATTATTGGCCGAGAGTCTATAAAGAAGTGCTGCTCTATGTTGGGAAGTGTACTACATGCCAAAGTAGATCGAGCCGACAGGATAAGGCGCCTGTCGAAGAGATGGATGTACCATCTTTTCCGTTTGAAAAGATTAGTCTGGATATCTCCGGACCATACGGAAAATCGAGGAATGGCAATATGTATATCGTCAGTTTTGTGGACTGGCTGACCAATTGGCCTGAAATGTTTGCGATTAGTGACAAAAAGGCCGTAACAATATCAAACTTACTGCTGACTGAAATATTCCCTAGATATGGGACACCTAGAGTTGTGGTGACGGATAACGGTCCGGAGAACGTGAACGAAGTAATGAGAGAAACGTTTGAAAAATTGAATATAACCCATATCACCACCTCCCCGTATCACCCTCAGAGTAATGCTAAGGTAGAAAGATTTCATAGATTCATGGGAGATATCTTATCAAAAGTTACTGAAGGAGACAGAGAAAATTGGAATTTATATTTGGGCCAAGTACTGGCAGCAGTGAGATTTTCAGTTAATGAAATGACTAAGTTCTCTCCATATTATTTGTTGTACGGACGCGACGTGATACTCCCGCTAGATAATATTCTAAAACCTAGAAGGAAGTATACAGGAGAAGGATATCATAAAATATTACTACAGAAACAACACAAGGTATTCTCGCAAGCTAGACGCAGAATAATGAGAGCCCAGAAGAGAAGGAATGATAGGGTGAATAAAGACAGGAAGAAAGTAAAGTTGACAGTGGGAGATGCGGTCTATCATAAAATTCATGTACGAGAAGGAAAGTTAGACTCAAAATGGGCACCCTTCTATAGAATAGTAGAACAGACAGGCCCTGCGTCGTTTATAATTTGGAATCAGTTATCAAGAAAAACTAGGAGGGCATACGCTAATGATTTAAAGCTGGCAAATATAGATGAATGGAATATCGTGAAACCCCGAAAGAATACTAGAAAGTCTAAGAAAGCCACGCTTGTGGAGGTTGAAACTGAATCGGAAACAGAGAGTGATTCCGGGGGAATGTTAGAAATTGAAGAAGAAGATACAATAGTATCACCAGTGATAGAGACAGTAGCGAGGGAAATGGGAGAGCCAGCTTTAGAAGAAGAGGAAAACGATGAGGTCAAAAGCAACAGTATCGCTAGCGAGAGTAGCTGGGAAGAGGAGGATGAAGTTCCCTTAGCACAAATCCAGAACCAGTTGAGGGAAGAAAGACAAGTAGAGAGGTAAGATAAATACCTTTTAAGGAAAGACTAAGGTATGCAACTCACTAAGAGAGATTAAAATGCCTCATGAAATGACGGGAGGCACTCCCTCTAAAAAGTACAAGTGCGAAATACGGCCTAGTAGTAATTGTTATGGATGAAGGTGGGAGTATCGTGGTCGGTTGCTGGCTCGAGCGTGCATTGAAGAGGCACTCTTCGGTGTATAGTATCGAGCCAAGTGTCCATCCGCCTGCGGATTTCCGCCTGGTTTGCATCAAGTAAGAGAGGGCCTCTGTAGAAACTGTTAGTAAGAATAAAACATATGAAGTGTGTGTGGTGTGAGAGAGGGGCTGCCGTAGGCGGAACTGGCTATCGGTATGTCGTTTGGTCTGATCATAAGACTAATTTGATTACATTTGTCCACAGTTGTATTTTGATAAATGCAAGAAATCGCATTTGCAAGGGGGTGTATGATAAAGACCCTCCTTCTTTTTTTTTGTATGATATAAACTTGTAGCCCTTTCACCTACAAGCCATATAAATCTTCGTATTCGAATATCCGTCGAAATTGAAACAGCCAGTGAAGCCAACGGTGTAACCCTTTACATAGCTTACGCATGCCATAAAAAAGGGGGGGGGACATTTTTTTTTGAAGAAAGGAGGTGTTAGGTAGACAGGGGTAGTTGTACCGTCTATTGCTAGAAATTAAGACAATTTCTGTTTGTTTGCAGAAATAATGGACAGGGGGACCTTCGTGATTTGGTCCATGTGGATGACGATTGTTGCGGGGTGGTATCGTGAACAAAATACGATGTTTTAAAAGACAAGTGAAGCAATCATTACTCAATCGAAATGGATTATAACTTTTGTGGTTGATTTAAGACCCTATGAGTCTCTGCTAGACTCTCTTGAAGGGGAAGTTACTAAATTGAGTATGGCTAGAGCTAAGGTGGCTGCGAATTATGTGGATAATGACGGGTATCGTGATTTATTATTCTCATTAGAAATGGAAACGAGAGTAATGGAATTTCAGTGGAAGGATATGAAAAACTATCTAAGAAGAGTTGAAATGTTGCAAGCGAGGCAGAAGAGGTCAGTACTGCCTATCGTGGGAAAGGCTTTGAGTGTATTGTTTGGTACTGTATAAAAATAAAATAATCAAAAAGTGTCGGCCCATGTGGCCCGAGAAAGTGTGTCTATTGTCAATGTGACGCGTTTAGAGACGATGAACAATAGTGATATGATAAACCAACTAGTTAAATATTTGCATAAATGGAGAGGTGTAATGGATAATGTGACAGATGAATTGAGGGGTGACCAGCAAGAGTTAGATGCGTTTTCACAGCAGTTTTTCCAATTAATGTTGATAACAAATAGGGTTAGGCAGACCAACAATGAGCAGATTGTTCGAACATGTACGTGCACAGCTAGATATGCTGTCACTCGGACACCTGGCTCCGAGTATAGTCACTCCAGGGCATTTGAGGGAACTATTACTGAAGGTTCTGGCAGATTTACCGCATCACTTGAGGCTACCTGTGGATCCCACAGAGTGACTTCGGCACATATTATAATTCATTGGGTTGCGTAACATTATTGGAAGGAGATAAACTATTAATACTGGTATCTGTTCCATTGATAGATAGAGACAGTACTTTTGAAATATTCCAGATATATAACCTGCCGGTCCCATTTTCTCAGGGGGGACGGGGGTTGAATGTAATTGCCAAATACAAAATAGAAACGGAATTTATAGCATTTAACCTGGAAAGGACGAAATTCATGTTGTTAAGTAAGGAGGAGGCCGACGCCTGCAAGAAAGATTCTTTGGGCACTTGTTCCTCGTCAAACCCTATATATGTGTCAGCGAATCACAGGTTGTGTGTGTTAGAGCTATTCAAGGGTAATAAGCACTTGATTGATAGCCAATATCAGATCGAGGTGTACACCGATACGATATTGCCGAAGGCTGTCAGTATTGCTGACGGGGTTTGGGTGGTGTCTACGCAAGAAGCTTTGTCCCTTTCTAAAGTGTGTGAGGGGGTTCCGACTGAAAGTATTAATATACCACCGCCATTGAAAGTTATTAAACTGCCCTTGGGTTGCTCGGCTTATGGACCGTCAATCGCACTCCCTCCATATTACCAAGCTGAAGAAAAGTTTGAGGAACAAGACAAATTATTACGAATGATGACTAGTGATATTGGTAATTGGACGGACCTGTGGAGCCCATTAATCCATAGATTTAAAAATGAAACCTTAAATAAGTTACCTCAGGTATTAAAGCCTGTAGAAAAGATCGATCTGCAGTCTTTAACGAGACAACTAGAGTTGATGAAGAAGGTGAAAAACCCCTGGGATGATAATGAAAATGTCATTGTGCTTTATTAACTTATCACCGCACTGTTTATGGCAGGGATAGCAATTATGCTATATGTATATGTTCGGGGTCTGGGTAGACGCAAGAAAACCTATATCAAAGTGAGAGTTTCTGGCGCATCGGAATTGGAGATGCCATTTAGTATCATTAACACAGGTATGACATATCTGCGTGACACTGAACTAGAACTACAAACTGTCGAGGAACACGACATTGAAAAGCAAAACGTTACTCGGAAACCAATGTTTTCTGCATATGAAAAGTAAGGAAAATGTGAGGAGTGAGTAAAACGTGAAAAAAAAAATTGAAAATATAAGCAAATTATTAATTGGCAAGACACGCTGCTAGTTTGGTGTGCTGATTGCAACGGTACCATTGAATGGGATGCATTTGATGTATTTTTTGATTCAGCCCAATTTGATAAAAATAGCCACAATTGACCAAAAATGCATTTCTAGCAGACACATCAGTAAGCCGTCAAAAATGGTGTTTTGAATATCATTTTTACCTGTCGATTTTATGGCTTTCTCAAGCGTAGTTTGACGTGCTGATTGCTACAGTACCATTGAATCGGCTGCATTTGATGCATTTTTCGAATAAGCTTAATTTGATGGAAATAACTGCTATTGGTCAGGAAGGGACTTCTAGCACATAAATAAGTGAGCCATCAAAAATGGTCTTTTGAATGTCATTTTTACCTCTCGATTTTATGGTTATTTCTGGCGTACTTTGACGTGCTGATTGCTACAGTACCATTGAATCGGCTGCATTTGATGTATTTTTCGAATAAGCTTAATTTGATGGAAATAACTGCTATTGGTCAAGAAGGGACTTCTAGCACATAAATAAGTGAGCCATCTAAAATGGTCTTTTGAATGTCATTTTTACCTCTCGATTTTATGGCTATTTCTGGCGTACTTTGACGTGCTGATTGCAACTGTTCCATTTGATTGGGTGCATTAGATGTATTTTTTGATTACACCTTATTTGATGGTAATAGCTGCTATTGGTCCAGGAGGCACTTCTAGCGCATACATAAGTGAGCCGTCAAAAATGGTCTTTTGAATAACATTTTTACCTGTCGATTTTATGGGTTTTTCTGGCGTAGTTTGACGTGCTGATAGCAACGGTACCATTGGATCGGGTGGATTTGATGTATTTTTCGACTCAGCCCAATTTGATGGAAAAAGCTGCTATTGGTCGAGAAGGCACTTCCATAAGGGAGCCTTCAAAAATGGTCTTTTGAATGTCATTTTTACCTCTCGATTTTATGGCCATTTCTGGCGGATTTTGACGTGCTGATTGCAACGGTTCCATTTAATTGGGTGCATTCGATGTATTTTTCGATTACACCTTATTTGATGGTAATAGCTGCTATTGGTCGAGAAGGCACTTCTAGCACATACATAAGTAAGCTGTCAAAAATGGTGTTTAGAATGTCATTTTTACCTATCAATTTTATGGCTTTTTTCTGGCGTAGTTTGACGTGCAGATTGCAACGGTACCATTGAATCGGCTGAATTTGATGTATTTTTCGAATAAGCTGAATATGATGGAAATAGCCGTTATTGGTCAAAGAGGCACTCCTACCACATACATAAGTGAGCCATCAAAAATAGTGTTTTGAATGTCATTTTTACCTATCGATTTTAAGGCTATTTCTGGCGTAGTTTGACGTGCTGATTGCAACTGTACCATATGATTGGGTGGATTTGATGTATTTTTCGATTGAGCCCAATTTGATGGAAATAACATCAATTGACCAAAAATGCATTCCTAGCACATACATATGTAAGCCGTCAAAAATGGTGTTTTGAATTTCATTTTTACCGATTGATTTTATGGCTTTTTCTGGCATAGTTCGATGTGCTGATTGCAACGGTACCATTGAATCAGCTGCATTTGATGTATTTTTCGATTCAGCAAATTTTATTGAAATAGCCGCCATTGGTCGACAAGGCACTTCCAGCACATAAATAAGTGAGCCGTCAAAAATGGTCTTTCGAATGTAATTTTTACCTATGGATTTTATGGTTTTTTCTGGCGTAGTTTGACGAGATGATTGCAACGGTACCATTGGATCGGGTGGATTTGATGTATTTTTCGACTCAGCCCAATTTGATGGAAAAAGCTGCTATTGGTCGAGAAGGCACTTCCATAAGGGAGCCTTCAAAAATGGTCTTTTGAATGTCATTTTTACCTCTCGATTTTATGGCTATTTCTGGCGTACTTTGACGTGCTGATTGCAACTGTTCCATTTGATTGGGTGCATTAGATGTATTTTTTGATTACACCTTATTTGATGGTAATAGCTGCTATTGGTCCAGGAGGCACTTCTAGCGCATACATAAGTGAGCCGTCAAAAATGGTCTTTTGAATAACATTTTTACCTGTCGATTTTATGGGTTTTTCTGGCGTAGTTTGACGTGCTGATAGCAACGGTACCATTGGATCGGGTGGATTTGATGTATTTTTCGACTCAGCCCAATTTGATGGAAAAAGCTGCTATTGGTCGAGAAGGCACTTCCATAAGGGAGCCTTCAAAAATGGTCTTTTGAATGTCATTTTTACCTCTCGATTTTATGGCCATTTCTGGCGGATTTTGACGTGCTGATTGCAACGGTTCCATTTAATTGGGTGCATTCGATGTATTTTTCGATTACACCTTATTTGATGGTAATAGCTGCTATTGGTCGAGAAGGCACTTCTAGCACATACATAAGTAAGCTGTCAAAAATGGTGTTTAGAATGTCATTTTTACCTATCAATTTTATGGCTTTTTTCTGGCGTAGTTTGACGTGCAGATTGCAACGGTACCATTGAATCGGCTGAATTTGATGTATTTTTCGAATAAGCTGAATATGATGGAAATAGCCGTTATTGGTCAAAGAGGCACTCCTACCACATACATAAGTGAGCCATCAAAAATAGTGTTTTGAATGTCATTTTTACCTATCGATTTTAAGGCTATTTCTGGCGTAGTTTGACGTGCTGATTGCAACTGTACCATATGATTGGGTGGATTTGATGTATTTTTCGATTGAGCCCAATTTGATGGAAATAACATCAATTGACCAAAAATGCATTCCTAGCACATACATATGTAAGCCGTCAAAAATGGTGTTTTGAATTTCATTTTTACCGATTGATTTTATGGCTTTTTCTGGCATAGTTCGATGTGCTGATTGCAACGGTACCATTGAATCAGCTGCATTTGATGTATTTTTCGATTCAGCAAATTTTATTGAAATAGCCGCCATTGGTCGACAAGGCACTTCCAGCACATAAATAAGTGAGCCGTCAAAAATGGTCTTTCGAATGTAATTTTTACCTATGGATTTTATGGTTTTTTCTGGCGTAGTTTGACGAGATGATTGCAACGGTACCATTGGATCGGGTGGATTTGATGTATTTTTCGACTCAGCCCAATTTGATGGAAAAAGCTGCTATTGGTCGAGAAGGCACTTCCATAAGGGAGCCTTCAAAAATGGTCTTTTGAATGTCATTTTTACCTCTCGATTTTATGGCCATTTCTGGCGGATTTTGACGTGCTGATTGCAACGGTTCCATTTAATTGGGTGCATTCGATGTATTTTTCGATTACACCTTATTTGATGGTAATAGCTGCTATTGGTCGAGAAGGCACTTCTAGCACATACATAAGTAAGCTGTCAAAAATGGTGTTTAGAATGTCATTTTTACCTATCAATTTTATGGCTTTTTTCTGGCGTAGTTTGACGTGCAGATTGCAACGGTACCATTGAATCGGCTGAATTTGATGTATTTTTCGAATAAGCTGAATATGATGGAAATAGCCGTTATTGGTCAAAGAGGCACTCCTACCACATACATAAGTGAGCCATCAAAAATAGTGTTTTGAATGTCATTTTTACCTATCGATTTTAAGGCTATTTCTGGCGTAGTTTGACGTGCTGATTGCAACTGTACCATATGATTGGGTGGATTTGATGTATTTTTCGATTGAGCCCAATTTGATGGAAATAACATCAATTGACCAAAAATGCATTCCTAGCACATACATATGTAAGCCGTCAAAAATGGTGTTTTGAATTTCATTTTTACCGATTGATTTTATGGCTTTTTCTGGCATAGTTCGATGTGCTGATTGCAACGGTACCATTGAATCAGCTGCATTTGATGTATTTTTCGATTCAGCAAATTTTATTGAAATAGCCGCCATTGGTCGACAAGGCACTTCCAGCACATAAATAAGTGAGCCGTCAAAAATGGTCTTTCGAATGTAATTTTTACCTATCGATTTTATGGTTTTTTCTGGCGTAGTTTGACGAGATGATTGCAAAGGTACCATTGAATCGGCTGCATTTGATGTATTTTTCGAATAAGCTTAATTTGATGGAAATAACTGCTATTGGTCAAGAAGGGACTTCTAGCACATAAATAAGTGAGCCATCTAAAATGGTCTTTTGAATGTCATTTTTACCTCTCGATTTTATGGCTATTTCTGGCGTACTTTGACGTGCTGATTGCAACTGTTCCATTTGATTGGGTGCATTAGATGTATTTTTTGATTACACCTTATTTGATGGTAATAGCTGCTATTGGTCCAGGAGGCACTTCTAGCGCATACATAAGTGAGCCGTCAAAAATGGTCTTTTGAATAACATTTTTACCTGTCGATTTTATGGGTTTTTCTGGCGTAGTTTGACGTGCTGATAGCAACGGTACCATTGGATCGGGTGGATTTGATGTATTTTTCGACTCAGCCCAATTTGATGGAAAAAGCTGCTATTGGTCGAGAAGGCACTTCCATAAGGGAGCCTTCAAAAATGGTCTTTTGAATGTCATTTTTACCTCTCGATTTTATGGCCATTTCTGGCGGATTTTGACGTGCTGATTGCAACGGTTCCATTTAATTGGGTGCATTCGATGTATTTTTCGATTACACCTTATTTGATGGTAATAGCTGCTATTGGTCGAGAAGGCACTTCTAGCACATACATAAGTAAGCTGTCAAAAATGGTGTTTAGAATGTCATTTTTACCTATCAATTTTATGGCTTTTTTCTGGCGTAGTTTGACGTGCAGATTGCAACGGTACCATTGAATCGGCTGAATTTGATGTATTTTTCGAATAAGCTGAATATGATGGAAATAGCCGTTATTGGTCAAAGAGGCACTCCTACCACATACATAAGTGAGCCATCAAAAATAGTGTTTTGAATGTCATTTTTACCTATCGATTTTAAGGCTATTTCTGGCGTAGTTTGACGTGCTGATTGCAACTGTACCATATGATTGGGTGGATTTGATGTATTTTTCGATTGAGCCCAATTTGATGGAAATAACATCAATTGACCAAAAATGCATTCCTAGCACATACATATGTAAGCCGTCAAAAATGGTGTTTTGAATTTCATTTTTACCGATTGATTTTATGGCTTTTTCTGGCATAGTTCGATGTGCTGATTGCAACGGTACCATTGAATCAGCTGCATTTGATGTATTTTTCGATTCAGCAAATTTTATTGAAATAGCCGCCATTGGTCGACAAGGCACTTCCAGCACATAAATAAGTGAGCCGTCAAAAATGGTCTTTCGAATGTAATTTTTACCTATGGATTTTATGGTTTTTTCTGGCGTAGTTTGACGAGATGATTGCAACGGTACCATTGGATCGGGTGGATTTGATGTATTTTTCGATTCAGCCCAATTTGATGGATAGAGCCAATATTGACCGAAAATGCATTTTTACAGCACACATCAGTAAGCCGTCAAAAGTGGTCTTTTGAATGTCATTTTTACCTCTCGATTTTATGGCTATTTCTGGCGTAGATTGACGTGCTGATTGCAACAGTACCATTGGATCGGGTGGATTTGATGTATTTTTCGATTGGGCCTAATTTGATGTAAATAGGCGCTATTGGTCAAGAAGCACTTCTAGCACATACATACGTAGGCCTTCAAAAAGCCTTCAAAAATGGTCTTTTGAATGTCATTTTTACCTCTCGATTTTATGGCTATTTCTTGCGTAGTTTGACGTGCTGATTGCAACTGTTCCATTTAAATAGGTGCATTAGATGTATTTTTCGATTACAACTTATCTGATGGTAATAGCTGCTATTGGTCGAGAAGGCACTTTTAGCATATACATAAGTAAGCTGTCAAAAATGGTGTTTAGAATGTCATTTTCACCTGTCGATTTTATGGCTTTTTTCTGGCGTAGTTTGACGTGCAGATTGCAACGGTACCATTGAATCGGCTGAATTTGATGTATTTTTCGAATAAGCTTAATTTGATGGAAATAGCCGTTATTGGTCGAAGAGGCACTCCTACCACATACATAAGTGAGCCATCAAAAATAGTGTTTTGAATGTCATTTTTACCTATCGATTTCATGGCTATTTCTGGCGTAATTTGATGCGCTGATTGCAGCTGTACCATATGATTGGGTGGATTTGATGTATTTTTTGATTGAGCCCAATTTGATGGAAATAACATTAATTGACCGAATGCATTCTTTGCACATACATAAGTAAGCCGTCAAAAATGGTGTTTTGAATGTCATTTTTACTGATTGATTTTATGGCTTTTTCTGGCATAGTTCGACGTGCCAATTGCAACGGTACCATTGAATCGGCTGCATTTGATGTATTTTTCAAATCAGCCCAAATTGATGGAAATAGCAACAGTTGACTGAAAATGCATTTTTACCACACACATCAGTAAGCCGTCAAAAATGGTCTTTTGAATGTCATTTTTACACATCGATTTTATGGCTTTTTCTGGCGTAGTTTGACGTGCTGATTGCAAAGGTACCATTGAATCAGCTGCATTTGATGTATTTTTCGATTCAGCTTAATTTGATGGAAATAGCCGCTATTGGTAGAGAGTGCACTTCTAGCACACACATAAGTGAGCCATCAGAAATAGTCTTTAGAATGTCATTTTTACCTATTGATTTTTTGGCTATTTCTGGCGTGGTTCGACGTGCTGATTGCAACTATACCATTCGATCAGGTGGAATTGATGCATTGTTTGATTTAGCCCAATTTGATGGAAATAGCATCAATTGACCAAAAATGTATTTTAACCACACACATCGGTGAGCCCTCTAAAATGGACTTGAATATTATTTTTACCTATCGATTTTATGGGTATTCCTGGCATAGTTTGACGTGCTGATTGCAACGATACCATTGGATCGGGTGGAATTGATGAATTTTCCAATTTAGCCCAATTTGAAGGAAATAGTCGCTATTGGTCGAGAAGGCACTTCTAGCACATACATGAGTGACTCGTCAAAAATGTTTTTTTGAATGTCATTTTCACCTATCATTTTTAAGGCTATTTCTGGCGTAGTTTGACGTGTTGATTGCGATGGTACCATCGAATCGGCTGCATTTGATGTATTCTATGATTTAGCCCAATTTGTTGGAAATAGCAACAATTGACCGAAAATGCATCTATAGCACATACATAATTAAGCCGTCAAAAATGGTCTTTTGAATGTCATTTTTACCTATCGATTTTATGGCTTTTTTTGGCGTAGGTTAACGTTCTGATTGCAACGGTACCATTGAATCGGCTGCATTTGATGTATTTTTCAATTCAGCCCAAATTGATGGAAATAGCAACAGTTGACCGAAAATGCATTTTTAACACACACATCAGTAAGCTGTCAAAAATGGTCTTTTGAATGTCATTTTTACATATCGATTTTATGGCTTTTTCTGTTGTAGTTTGACGTGCTGATTGCAACATTACCATTGAATTTGCTCCATTCGATGTATTTCTGTTTTACCCAATTTGATCAAAATAGTCAAAATTGACCGAAAATGCATTTCTAGCACATACATAATCAAGCTGTCAAAAATGGTGTTTTCAATGTCATTTCTACCTAGCGATTTTATGGCTTTTTCTGGCGTAGTTTGACGTACTGATTGCAAAGGTACCATTAAATCCGTTGCATTTGATGTATTTATTGATTCAGCCTAATTTGATGGAAATAGCCAATATTGACCGAAAATGCATCTCTACCGCACACATCAGTAAGCCGTCAAAAATGGTCTTTTGAATGTCATTTTTACCTATCAATTTTATGGCTTTTTTTTGGCGTAGTTTGACGTGCTGATTGCAACAGTACCATTGGATCAGGTTGATTTCATGTATTTTTCGATTCAGTGCAATTTAATGGAAATAGCCAATATTGACCGAAAATGCATTTTTACCACACATAAGTGAGCCGTCAAAAATGGTCTTTTGAATGTCATTTTTACCTATCGATTTTATGACTTTTTCTGGCGTAGTTTGACGTGCTGATTGCAAAGGTACCATTGGATTGGGTGAATTTGATGTATTCTCAGATTCATCCTCATTTGATGGAAATAGCCGCTCTTGGTCGACAAGGCACTTCTAGCACATACATAAGTGAGCCATCAAAAATGGTCTTTTCAATGTCATTTTTACCTCTCGATTTTATGGCTATTTCTGGCGTAGTTAGACATGCTGATTGCAACTGTACCATATGATCAGATGGGATTGATGTATTTTTCAATCGAGCCCAATTTAATGGAAATTGCCACAATTGACCGAAAATGCATTTTTAGCACATACAGAATTAAGCCATCAAAAAAGGTCTTCTGAATGACATTTTTACCGATCGATTTTATATTTTTTCTCGCGTAGTTTGACGTGCTGATTGCAACATTACCATTGAATTGGCTGCATATTTTGCATATTTTTCGAATGAGCCTAATTTGATGGAAATAGCTGCTATTGGTCGAGAAGGCACTTCTAGCACGTACATAAGTGAGCCGTCAGAAATGTTCTTCTCTATGTCATCTTTACCTATCGATTTTATAGCATTTTTGGTGTACATTTACACGCTGATTGCAACGGTAGTATTTGATGGCGTGGTTTTAATGTATTTTTCGATTTAGCCCAATTTGGTTGAAATAACCGCTGTTGGTCGAAGAGGCACTTCTAGCACATACATAAGTAGGCCTTCAAAATTGGTCTTTTGAATGTCATTTTTATATCTCAATTTCATGGCTTTTTCTGGCGTAGTTTGACGTGTTGATTGCGATGGTACCATCGAATTGGCTGCATTTGATGTATTTTACAATTTAGCCCAATTTGTTGGAAATACCAACGATTGACCAAAAATGCATTTATAGCACATACATAATTAAGCCGTCAGAAATGGTCTTTTGAATGTCATTTTTACCTATCGATTTTATGGCTGTTTCTCGCGTAGTTTGACGTGCTGATTGCAACAGTACCATTGGATCGGGTGGATTTGATGTATTTTTCGACTCAGCCCAATTTGATGGAAAAAGCCGCTATTGGTCGAGAAGGCACTTCCATAAGGGAGCCATCAAAAATGGTCTTTTCAATATCATTTTTACCTATCGATTTTATGGCTTTTTCTGGCGTAGTTTGACGTGCTGATTGCAACGGTACCATTGGATCGGGTGGATTTGATGTATTTTTCGACTCAGCCCAATTTGATGGAAAAAGCCGCTATTGGTCGAGAAGGCACTTCCATAAGGGAGCCATCAAAAATGGTCTTTTGAATGTCATTTTTACCTATCGATTTTATGTCTTTTTCTGGTGTAGTCTGACGTGCTGATTGCAACGGTACCATTGGATCTGTTTGATCTGATTAATTTTTCAATTCAGCTCAATTTGATAAAGTAGCCACAATTGACCGGAAATGCATTACTACCACATACATAAGTAAGCCGTCAAAAATGTTCTTTTGAATGTCATTTTTAGCTATCGATTTTATGGCTTTTTTTGGCGTGGCTTTACGTGCTGATTGCAACGGTACCATTTGATCGGGTGGATTTGATGTATTTTTCGATTTAGCCCAATTTGATGAAAACAGCAGCTGTCGAAAAGGCACTACTAGCACATACATAAGTAAGCCGTCAAAAGTGGTCTTTTGGATGTCATTTACTCCTATCGATTTTATGACTTTTTCTGATGTAGTTCGACGTGCTGATTGGAACAGTACCATTGGATTGGGTTGATATGATGTATTTTTCGATTCAGCCCAATTTGATGAAAATAGCCGCTATTGGTCGAGAAGGCACTTTTAGCACATACATAAGTAAGCCGTTTGAAATGATCTTTTAAAAGTCAGTTTTACCTATCGATTTAATGGCTTTTTCTGGCGTAGTTTGAGATGCTGATTGCAAAGGCACCATTGAATAGGGTGGATTTGATGAATTTTTCAATCCATCCCAATTTGATGGAAATAACTTCTATTTGTCGAGAAAGCATTTCTAGTAAATACATAAGTAAGCTGTCAAAAATGGTTTTTTGAATGTCATTTTTACCTATCGATTTTATGGCTTTTTCTGGCGTAGTTTAACGTGATGATTGCAACAGTACCATTGGATTGGGTGGATTTGATATATTTTTCAATTTTGCCAAATTCCATCGAAATAGCCGCTGTTTGTCGAAAACCACTTCTAGCATATACATAAGTAAGCTGTCAGAAGTCGTCTTTTGAATGTCATTTTCACCTATCGATTTTATGGCTTTTTATGCCTGTTCATGCTGATTGCAACAGTAACATTAAATAGGGTGGATTTGATGTATTTTTCGACTCAGGAAAAGCCATAAAATCGATAGGTAAACGTGACATTCAAGGGAGCATTTTTGACGGCTCACTTATGTAGGTGCTGGAAGTACCTTCTCGACCAATAGCGGCTATTTCGAAAAAATGGCTTTTTATGGGGTAGTTTGACGTGCTGATTGCAATGGTACCATTTGATCGGGTGGATTGGATGTATTTTTTGATTTATTCAAATTTGATGGAAATAGCTGCTGTTTGTCGAAATGGCACTTCTGGCACGTACATAAGTAACCCGTCAAAAATTGTGTTTTGAACGTCATTTTTACCTATCAATTTCATGGCTTTTTGGCGTACCATTGGATCGGGTGGATTTGATGTATTTATCAATTTAGCCCAGTTTGATGGAAATAGCCAAAATTGACCAAAAATGCGTTTCTAGCACATACATAATCAAGCCGTCAAAAATGGTCTATTGAATGTCATTTTTACCTATCGATTTTATGGCTGTTTCTCGCGTAGTTTGACGTGCTGATTGCAACGGTACCATTGGATCGGGTTGATTTGATGTATTTTTCGACTCAGCCCAATTTGATGGAAATAGCCAAAATTAACTGAAAATGAATTTTTACCGCACACATCGGTAAGCCGTCAAAAATGGTCTTTTGAATGTCATTTTTACCTATCGATTTTATGGCTTTTTCTGCCGTGGTTTGACGTGCTGATAGCCATGGTACCATTGAATTGGCTGCATTCAATGTATTTTTCAATTCAACCCAATCTGATTGAAATAGCTGCTATTGGTTGAGAAAGCACTTGCAACACACACATAACTGAGCCATAAAATATAGTCTTTTGAATATCATTTTTACCTACCGATTTTATGGCTTTTTCTGGCATAGTTTGTGGTGCTAATTGCAACAGTGCCATTACATTGGTTTGATTTGATGTATTTTTCGATTTAACCCAATTTAATGGAAATAGCCACGATTGACTGAAAATGCATTTCTAGCACTTGCATAAGTGAGCCATCAAAAATGGTGTTTTGTATGTCATGTTTACCCATCGGTTTTATGGCTTTTTCCGGCGTAGTTTGACGTGCTGATTGCAATGGTACCATAGGAATGGGTGGATTTGATGTATTTTTGATTTAATGCAATTTGATGGAAAAAATGCATTTTTAGCACATACATAAGTAAGCCAACAAAAATGGTGTTTCGGATATCATTTTCTCCTATCAATTTCATGGCTTTTCCTGGCATAGTTTGACGTGCTTATGGCAACAGTACCATTGGATCGGGTGGATTTGATGTATTTTTCGATTTAGCACAATTTGATGGAAATGACACAATTGACCAAAATGCATTTCTACCACATACATTAGTAAGCTGTCAAAAATGGTCTTTTGAATATCATTTTCACCTATCGATTTCATGGCTTTACCTGGCGTAGTTTGACGTACTGATTGCAACAGTACCAATGGATCAGATGGATTCGATATATTTTTCAATCAAGCCCAATTTGATGGAATTAGTTGCATTTGGTCAAGAAGGCACTTCTAGCACATACAAAAGTAACCCGTCAGGAACGGTCTTTTGAATATCAAGGTTACCTATCGATTTTATGTTTTTTTCTGGCGTAGTTTGACGTGCTGATTGCAACGGTACCATTGGATCGGGTGGATTGGATGTATTTTTCGATTTAGCCCAATTTGATGGAAAAAGCCACAATTGGTCGAGAAGGCACTCCTAGCACCTCCATAAGTGAGCCGTCAAAAATGGTTTCTTGAATGTCTTTTTCACGTATTGATTTTATGGCTTTTTCTGGTGTAGTTTGACGTGCTGATTGCAACGGTACCATTGGATCGGAAATGCATTACTACCACATACATAAGTAAGCCGTCAAAAATGTTCTTTTGAATGTCATTTTTAGCTATCGATTTTATGGCTTTTTTTGGCGTGGCTTTACGTGCTGATTGCAACGGTACCATTTGATCGGGTGGATTTGATGTATTTTTCGATTTAGCCCAATTTGATGAAAACAGCAGCTGTCGAAAAGGCACTACTAGCACATACATAAGTAAGCCGTCAAAAGTGGTCTTTTGGATGTCATTTACTCCTATCGATTTTATGGCTTTTCCTGACATAGTTCGACGTGTTGATTGCAACAGTACAATTGAATTGGCTGCATATGATGTATTTTCCGATTTAGCCCAATTTGATGGAAATAACCACAATTGAGGGAATATGCATTTCTAGCACATGCCTAAGTGAGCCCTCAAAAATAATCTTTTGAATATCATTTTTACCTATCAATTTCGTGGCTTCTTCTGGCGTAGTTTGACGTGCTGATTGCAACGGTACCATTTGATTGGATGGATTCGATGTATCTTTCGATTTAGCCTAATCTGATGGAAATAGACACAATTGAACAAAAATGCATTTCTATCTCGTACATAAGTAGGCTGTTGATAATGGTTTTTTGAATGTCATTTTCAATTATCAATTATATGGCCTTCTCTGGCGTAGTTTGACGTGATGATTGCAACAGTACCATTGAATTGGCTGCATTGGATGTTTTTTTTCGATTCAGCTTCATTTGATGGAAATAGCCGCTATTGGTCAAGAAGGCTCTTGTAGCACATACATAAGTGAGCAATACAAAATGGTCTTTTCAATGTCAGATTTACCTGTCGATTTTATGTTTTTTTCTGGCGTAGTTTGAAGTGCTGATTGCAACGGTACCATTTGATCGGGTGGATTTGATGTATTTTTTGATTGAGCAAAATTTGATAGAAATAGCCACAATTGACCGAAAATGCATTTCTACCACATACATTAGTAAGCAGTCAAAAATGGTCTTTTGAATATCATTTTTACCTATCGATTTTATGGCTTTTTCTGGCGTAATTTGACGTGCTGATTGCAACTGTACCATTGGATCGGGTGGATTTGATGTATTTTCCAATTTCATCCAACTTGATAGAAATAACCACAATTGACCGAAAATGCATTTCTAGCACATACATTGTTAATCCATCCAAAATGGTGTTTTGAATGTCATTTTTACCTATCGATTTTATGGCTATTTAAGGCATAGATTGACGTGCTGATTTCAACGATACCATAGAATCAGCTGCATCTGATGTATTATTCGATTCAGCCCAATTTGACGGAAATAGCTTCTAATGGTGGGGAAGGCACTCCTAGTACATACATAAGTGCAACGTCAAAAATTGTCTTTTAATGTCATTTTTACCTATCGATTTTATGGCTTTTTCTGGCGTAATTTGATGTGCTTATTGCATCAGTATGATTGAATTGGCTGCATATGATGTATTTTTCGATTTAGCCCAATTTGATGGAAATAGTTGCTATTAATCGAGAAGGCACTTCTAGCACATATATAAGTGAGCCATCAGAAATGGTGTTTTGAATGTCATTCTTACCGATCGATTTTATGGCTCTTTCTGGCTTAGTTTGACGTGTTGATTGCAACGGTACCATTTGATCGGGTGGATTTAGCCCAATTTGATTGAAATAGCCACAATTGACCAAAAAAGCATTTCTAGCACATCCATAAGGAAGCCGTCGAAAACGGCCTTTAAAATGTCATTTTTACCTATCGAATTTATCCTTTTTCTGGCGTAGTTTGACGTGCTGATTGCAACAGTACCATTGAATCGGCTGCATTTTGCGTATTATTTGATTTAGCCCAATTTGATGGACATAGCCACAATTGACCTAAAATGCATTTGTAGCATATACATAAGTGCAACGTCAAAAATTGTCTTTTGAATGTCATTTTTACTCATTGATTTTATGGCTTTTTCTGGCATAGATGACGTGGTTTGGCCTGCTGATTGCTACGGTACCATTGGATCGGGTGGATTTGATGTATTTTTCGATTTAGCACAATTTGATGGAAATAGACACAATTGACCAAAATGCATTTCTACCACATACATTAGTAAGCTGTTAAAAGTGGTCTTTTGAATATCATTTTCATCTATCGATTTCATGGCTTTACCTGGCGTAGTTCGACGTGCTTATTGCAACAGTACCAATGGATCAGATGGATTCGATAAATTTTTCAATTAAGCCCAATTTGATGGAATTAGTTGCATTTGGTCGAGAAGGCACTTCTAGCACATACTAAAGTAACCCGTCAGGAACGGTCTTTTGAATATCAAGGTAACCTATCGATTTTATGTTTTTTTCTGGCGTAGTTTGACGTGCTGATTGCAATAGTACCATTAAATCGGCTGCATTTTGCGTATTATTTGATTTAGCCCAATTTGATGGACATAGCCACAATTGACCTAAAATGCATTTGTAGTATATACATAAGTGCAACGTCAAAAATTGTCTTTTGAATGTTAATTTACTCATTGATTTTATGGCATGATTTTCCTGGCATAGATGACGTGGTTTGGCCTGCTGATTGCTACGGTACCATTGGATCGGGTGGATTTGATGTATTTTTCGATTTAGCACAATTTGATGGAAATAGACACAATTGACAGAAAATGTATTTCTAGCCTATGCATAAGTGAGCCATCAAAAATGGTCTTTTGAATATCATTTCTACTGATCGATTTTATGGCTGTTTCTTGCGTAGTTTGACGTGCTGATTGCAACAGTACCATTGGATCAGGTGGATTTGATGCATTTTTCAATTTAACCAAATTTGATGGAAGTGGACAATATTGACCGAAAATGCATTCCAAACACATACATAAGTAAGCTATCAAAATGGTGTTTTGAATGTCATTTTTACCTATTGATTTTATGTTTTTTTCTGGCGTAGTTTGACGTGCTGATTGCAACGGTACCATTGGATTGGCTGCATTCGATGTATTTTCAGATTCAGCCCAACTTAATAGATATATCTGCTCTTGGTGGGAAAGGCACCTCTAGCACATACATAAGTGAGCCGTCAAAAATCGTCTTTTGAATGTCATTTTTACCTAACGATTTTGTGGCTTTTTCTTGTGTAATTTGACGTGCTGATTCCAATGGTACCATTAGATTGGCTGGGTTTCATGTATTCATCATTTTAACCCAATTGCATGGTTATAGCCACTATCGGCTGAGAAGGCACTTCTAGCACATACATATGTGGTCTGTCAAAAGTGGTTCTTCGAATGTCATTTTTACCTATCGATATTATGGCTTTTTCTTGCGTAGTTTGACGTGCTGATTGCAGCAGTACCATTGGATTGGCGTATTTTATGTAGTTTTTGATTTAGCCCATACTGACGGAAATAGCTGCTATTGGCTGAGAAGGCACATCTTGCACGTACATAAGTAAGCCCTCTAAAATGGTTTTTCCAATTTAATTTTTAACTCTCGATTTTATGGCATTTTTAATCCTAGTTTGACGCGCTGATTGCAACGGTACCATTGGATCGGCTCCATTTGATGTATTTTTCGATAAAGCCTAATTTGATGGAAATAGCCGCTATTTGCTGAAAAGTAACTTCTAGCACATACATAAGTAAGCTGTCAAAATGGTGTTTTGAATGTCATTTTTACCTATCGATTTTATGGCTTTTTGTTGTGTAGTTTGACGTGCTGATTGCAACGGTACCATTGGATTGGCTGTAATTGATGTAGTTTTTCATTTAGCCCCTTTTGACAGAAATAGCTGCTATTGGCAGAGAAGGCACTTCTTGCACTTAAGCCTTCAAAAATGGTGTTTCGAATGTCATTTTTCCCTTTCGATTTTATGGCCATTTTTGGTGTATTTTGATGCAATGATTGCAATGGTGTCCATGGTTTTGTTTTATTTGATCTTTTTTTCTTCAAGTTACCCCTCATTTACGGAAATAGCTGATTTTGGCTGGAAAAGCCTTTTCACCATATACCCCTCTGCACTGGCATTTGGGATGTCATTTTCACATATTGATTTTATGTCTGATTCATGTATAGTTCGATGCACAACTTGCAATGATGTTGTTGGCTTTGCTGTATTTGATGTAGTTTTCAAGTTAGCTTATATATATGGTAATACCCGATTTTGGCCAGAAAGGCTATTGTACCATATAGCCTCCCGAAATGGGATTTTAGATGATATTTTTACATATCGATTTTATGGCTGTTTCTGGTGTAGTTCGATGCATTGACTGCAATAGTGACGTTGGTTTTGTTGTATTAGATGTTGTTTCTCAGTTAGTTCTCATTCACGGAAACAGCTGATTTTAGCCGGTAAGGCCCTTCCTCTGCATAGAGCCCGACCTGGGATTCTGGATGTCCGATTCACATATCGATTTTATGGCTCCTTTTGGTGTAGTTTAGATGCACTGATTGCAATGCTTTCATTGGTTTTGCTGGATTCGATGTAGTTTTTGAGCTTGCTCCTATTAACAGAAATAGCCGATTTTGGCCAGAAAGGCCCTCCTACCACATAGCCCCCCGAACTGGGATCGTTTATGTCATTTTTACATGTTGATTTTATGGCCGTTTTTGGTGTAGTTCAATGCACTGATTTTGATTGTGTCATTTGATGTAGTTTTCGAGTAAGCTCCTATTCACGGATGTAGCCAATTTTTGCAGGAAAGGTCATTCTACCTAATATTCAGTTATTTCCAGTTGTGACATGTGGTCTCTTGGAGTTGTGGCATCGTTGCTTTCATATTATCTGGACTACACAGATCAACTTTTTAAAAAGTAGAGACCAGATACATAAATGCAACCATTTTTTGTTGGAAACATTTGCACGCACCTAATATACATACGTATATATATATATATATATATATATATATATATATATATATATATATATATATGTATATATATATATGTATATATATATATATATGTGTGTGTGTGTGTGTGTGTGTGTGTGCGTGTGTGTGCTTGTATGTGTTTTTGTGTGTGCATGCATATGATATACATGTATGTGTGTGCAAGAAATGGATACAGGATCGTGAATATGCAATTCATGTTGTCTAGGCTAAATAATGCATTAACCGTGTATTAATGGGGGATCATTTTAAAATAGAATTTCAATATGATATTATGCAATTTATAATCATTCTTTCGGATCATATGACCATTTCCTAACACACACGCACGCACACACACACACACACGCACACATACACACACACACACACACACACACACATATATATATATATATATATATATATATATATATATATATATATATATATATATATATATATATATTATTGTGTCATCCACAAACTGCTGTTTCGATCTATTAGATCTCTTCAGTGTAGCTATAGACTTTATCCCATCCAGTACCGCGAGGCAGAATTGAAACCGGGGAGCCAATATCCTACCTCTGGACTACGGAACTGGGTGGTCAGTAAGGCTGAAATTAAGTGATATATTAATTTACGCAGAAACTCCTCGTCCACCAGAGTGCTCTATTCCTATGGAAGAGCATTGATATATATATATATATTTATATATATATATATATATATATATATATATATATATATATATATATATATATATATATATATATATATATATATACGTATAATATACAATAAGGGGTTTAATAAATTTGAGGAAGGTATCTTCCATAAGCCTTGAGGCCTTATCAAAATTTGTCTACCTAAAAACTAGAATTAAAAAGTTCTGCCTTTCGTTTTTACATATTTCATAATTCAATCTATCTATACTTTTTAAGTACAAATGAATTGTCTTCAATTATTCAGGAAGATCAATAAAAATTAAAAATTATAAATTCCAAAATTTCAAACAAACCACTATATGAATCATTATGTTTTTTTGAAAATATATATACATTGAAATGAAAATTTATTTTTTGGACATCTTTAGTATGCATATTACATGATTAACTAGAATATATTTTTCAAGTCAATGCTATGTAATGTTTCAAATATACTTTTATTTTCATTGATAACATGCACTAGATGACAATGTATATAACTGTTCGAAGGGAGATGAATGATCAGAAATATTTTTTATGTAAAAAAAGTCAAAGTCTGAGAATTACCTATGCATTTATTTATTTAAGTACTTGATGATCTATACCTTACGAATGTAAAATAGTAGGTCAGTGACTCTAGAACTTTGGTACCAAATGAATGTTTTCATTTCAATCCCTAGTACCATGATAGTATTACTAATTGATTATAACCAATAAAAATAATGCATAAATAAGTAATATAAATACCTAAGCAAATTGAGCGTATTGTATATGTTTTAAATATCAAAGTATCTTTTATAAAATATCGCTTCCATTAAGCATATTTTAAATTGCAGCTCTCATAACATATTTCTGCCTAAAATCAAACTTTAGCATAAAAAAAAACTTAATGTGGCTGAATAACTGATATCCACAATTTATATTATTTGGTTTATGCTTTTACTGACCATGCATTAATTGATCCTCTGTTATGAAACAGCCACAAGAGCCAATGGATTTAACTGATGTAATTACTAATGAATATACATAAAAATGTATGCATTTAGGGAAATATATGCTTGTACTTTTAATTCTATTAAGACATGATTGAACAAATACATCATTATAGTTATTTTTTTAAATATCTGAAATATGAAGTAATGATGTCTCTGTATATGGTTATAGACTTAGATAGAATTACACTTTGATTTTAATCTGAAGTTGCAAAAGGTAGGAATATAAAGCTACCATGATACCAAGTTTGTCATAGTCCATGTATTTCTTGGAGTCAAAATTCATCCTATCAAGGTTTTTTTATTATTGTGAGGTTTACTGTAAATGCATGTAAAAAGTCAAGATATTAGACAATTTTTTTTTCTCACTGATGTCCCAGCCTCTGTCCCAGCCTGTCATCAACTTCCAGCACCTACCTACCTACCTACCTATCTACCTATCTACCTACCTACCTACCTACCTACCTACCTAGCCGTCTCTGCGAGCACACGGATGTCCACACACCGTAGCACTTCACACTGCTCCCACGACGACAGCAACAACAACAACAGGGAATCCTGTCTCGGGCGTTCCAGTCACTGGTCTAGTCGTCGTCTTCGAACGTTATCGTACCTAGTAAACAGCCGGCAACGGCAGGAATTAACGTACGAGACGGTAAGGAAGAGACGGGCAAGGACCGTAACTCTTCCTCACCTTCGTCCGCTTACCTCCCTTCTGTTTGTTTACCTTTCGATACGGCCTAACATCGTGAGCGTGTCGCTCTTTCAATGGAACGAGACAGTCTTTTCTACTTCTTCTTCCGTAGAAAAAATGGTAGCAGCCGCCTAAGCAGCGGATCTTAAGACAGAGGACAAGTTTCTTAGTGAGCCTCTAGGCTACAATGGTAGGCAGCAGCGAGCTACAGGGCTGAACATTACGATAGGAGCGCTTTCTACTACCTGGCGTCGTCTGCACGATACGAAAGCCGGTCTCCGAAGAGAGTCGAGAGGAAATGAGTTGCGATTAGGGAGGGGGAGAGAGATAGATAGTGATATACAGAGAGTGATCAAACCCATCATTTCTATCGTCTGTTTTCTTCAATTTTCATTTCACGCCCGCTGGTCATGTCCACTGACCACCTATCCATTCTTATCGTGTTATTTCTATGCTTCAACCTTCTGTAACAAGTGATGAAATATTTTTCCATGTGAATTATCTCTTTTTGAACGTAGACACACAACAAAGTATAGATTATTTAGCTTTCCTACATAAAATATCATACATCGTTAAACTTGATAGACTGAAATTCGATCGAAAATAATTATTCAACTATTGAAACTGAAGGTAAGTTCTCTGCTTAAATTTGATTTTGTGACGAATCTTTTTAATTTCTAATTCAGCAGATATGGATTAGTGAGATTTATTTTTAATTCAATAAATACAATTTAATATTATGGTATTGGATAGTTAAATTTTTTTCTGAGACCTTTAAAATTCTTCTACGCTTTAATTTGATTTGACACTCTTAACTTACATATCTGTAATCATTATTGCAATAAAAATTGATTGAACAATTTATAAAAAATGCGAAATAAAAATTAAAGAATTGATGTTTTTGACTAAATTTTTCTTTGAACCACAAAAATATTTCAGATCATTTATTTCCTTCAGAAAAATTTTTTAGTTTTAGTTTTTTTGTATACAAATTTAATAGACCCCTCATGCTTTAAAAAAAAATTTTCTCAAAGTTATTGAATTATTATTGTATATATATATATATATATATATATATATATATAATAGTTCAATATATTTGAGGGAAAATTTTCAGTAAGCCTTGAGGGGTGTATTAAAATTTGTATACCAACAAAACTAAAACTAAAAAATATCGCTTTTCTTTTGCAATTTTCACAATTGAATCTATCTGTACTTTTTGAGTACAAATGAATTGTTTTCAATTGTGCAGGAAAATCAATTAAAAACTTTATATTTCAATATTTCAAACAGATCACTATCTGAATCACCTAGTCTTTTGTAAATATATATATACATTTGAAATAAAAATTTAGTTTTTTTTAATATCAGTGGTTGTACTTAATTGTAATAAATTGATAATAAGTCCAATTTTCATCATATCAAGTGTGAAAATGTTTCATGGTATATTGGTACTAAATTCCCAAATCTTGTTCCATGAATGCAATGTTGTACTAAGACTTGATTCAATTATCATTTAATTAATTATAATCAGATAGATAGGTATTTTCAAGATACAACTTTGTGTTCTATACATCATAATTACAAATCAATTTTTTTTTTGTTTTTTAGAAAGAATGACTATTGATGATGTGTTGGACCATCGTTTGTTAATGTTAGTTATCTGCCTCTGTTTATTTTTAATCAATTGAAGTAAACAATACTTGGCAAAGTTTAACCTCTGAGTTGTCAAAAAAGGATTATTTGATAACGACTGATTTTCACACACTACTGGATGACAAGAAGTAAACATTTCTCCTTTTTGGTACTTGATTTTTTTCCTAAAGTTGATTTTGTGCCAAACTCAAGCTTGATTTAACTTTTTTTTATTATATTTTTCATACAAACATTATTTGTAATATCAAAAAATTAAAAACATCCCAACCTCAAATTTTGATAGCCTGGAGTAGTTCAAAGAAGCAGAAACATCAATCAAAGAAATTTAAAGTAAATTCTCAATTTTATTATTTCTCGACTATTTTGATACAATATAAACAATAGTTGATATATTTCAGAATGAATAACTATGAAATGTCTGTAATATTTCACAGATGAATTATGATCTTATAAATAAGTGATCAAATGAATAAATTACATTTTATATTATTATAGTTCAAATTTTTTTATAATCTTGTAAATAATTAGATAAATAAATTATAATATTACAGTTCATATTGTTATAGTACACATATTTCATTATTATCTTGCGAATAATTAAATGGATATATCATGATCTAACAATTCACATATTTTTGTCTATTCATTTTATTGAAATTCCAGAAACTCTTTTCCAAATGAAAATGATAATGTATGAAGAAAGGAATATGAGCTTATTTTCAAAACAATCCTGTGCTTTGTGAAAATCAGTCCTAATCTAGCAATCCATTTTTGACAGCCCAAAGGTTAAACTTTGCCCAATTTGCTATAAGCACCAAGTTTAGCAAAGCTTGATTTGCACTCTCACCTCCTAAAACTGAGGCTTGGCTCTTTCTTCTGCAAGTCCAAAGTGGTTTGTTTCCATTCAGCTTTTCATGAATAAAATCGTATCCAGATCCTCATAATCATGGGAATTATTTTATTTATTATCAGAAGTACATTTCTTATTTCAAAAAATTGTGTCAAATTAATTTCATTAACAATTCCTCCATCTATTTTGAGCAAAATCATGCAAATATTAAGACAATGATGAGGATGCAAATATTTTTTATTTAAAATATGGGTGGATATCTTTTAAATTTATGAAAAATATTTAAGTCTGAGAGTTACCTATGCATTTATTTATTTAAGTACTTGATGATTTATAACTTACTAATGTAAAATAGTAGGTCATTGACATTAGAACTTTGGTACCAAATGAATGTTTTCATTTCAATCCTTAGTACCATGATAGTATTACTAATTGATTATAACCAATAAAAATAATGCATAAATAAATAATAAAAATACATAAGCAAATTGAGCGTATTGCTTATGTTTTAAATATCAAAGTATCGTTTATAAAAGATAGCTTCCATTAGGCATATTTTGAATTGCTATTCTGATAACATAATCAAAGTTTAGCACAAAAAAAGTTGATATGGTTAAATTACTGATATCCACCATTCATATTAATTGCTTTATGCTTTTACCATGCACTAATTGATCCTCTGTTATCAAACAGCCACAAAAGCAAATGGATTTAAGTCATTTAATTACTGATGAACATATATTAGAATGTATGCATTTAGGGAAATATATGCTTGTACTTTTATTGCATTTAGACATGATGGAACAAATACATCATTAATAGTTATTTTCTTAAATATCTGATGCATGAAGTAATTGAATATTTTTGAATGATGTCTCTGTACATGGTTATAGACTTAGATAGAATTTCTTAACACTTTCCAAACCTGTCATATTAGATATTCCAGTGCATGTTTGGAAGGAGAGCAGCCTGCCATAGATTGTCATGTAAATGATTTTTGAATGAAATACCACCACTAGTAATCACTAGATAGTGAAATCTAATGGAGTTAATTCATAAAAATTACAAACTGCTTTTTTTCTGATGGCCAACATGAAGTAAGCATTCTAGAGATTATTCACTACAGTGGCACTAAAAGAGGCAGAGCATGCTTATGTTTCTCTTCAATAACCGACATGTATGTTGAGTTGTAGAGAAATATTCATTTTTATTAGATTTCTCACGAACCAAACTAACCCTAACCCTAACCCAGAGAGATGAGTACTAATGGCTGATTGTTTTAAAGCTTACATACAATTGAAATGTATTTTTGAGAATAAAGCGATTCTGAAATTATTAGAATAACAAGCTTTTGCAAAATAGTGTTTATTATACTAAGTAAACATCAAAAACTATTTTTGTTTTCAACGCCTTCATAACACAATACACATAGAATAAGACTACTGAAACACTCATATACATGCATGCACCTGAAAGTATGTAATTATACAAGACAGAATACTGTACCAACATGAAATGGTTAAATTCAGAATGATAAAACAATGGAATAATATTTCATGAAAAGTGTAAAATTTATTTTGCAAAGTCAGTGATGTGCCTTGTTCCCTTAGAAAAAGATGTATTTGTATACGAGCATTCTTCCAGTCTACATCGTTGAATAGTGTTTAGTTACTTACAGTTGTAAATGCCTGCATGGATTTTAAAGTTGTAATCAAAATAGTATTTGTGGCACTTTCTTTGTTTCATGGTTCAGCCTTTTGCGTCAAAATTGAAAACAGAAAGTTAATGCTATGTTTCAGTGAAGTCAGAGGAACAGATATTACACTTTGATTTTAATCTAAAGTCGCAAAAGGCTGGAATATAAAGCTAGCATGATACCAAGTTTGTCATAGTAAATGTATTCCTTGGAGTCAAAATTCATTCTATCAAGGTTTTTGTTATAGTGAGGGTTTACTGTAAATGCAAGTAAAAAGTCAAGATATTAGACACAAAAAACCTTCTTTTTTCTTACTGATATTTAAATGCTAAACTACAAAAACATTGCTTAAATGGATGAAATCTCAGAACTATGTTTCCTAATGAAGATTAGACAGAATGCAAAACAGCCTGCTATAGACTCCACTTAGAACATTATTTCAATCAATCCAAAATCTACAAAATAAATACAGACAACAGTTGGACATTCTAGGGTTCAAATACAAAAATCTAGAGTAAAAAAAAGAATCAATTTTCTCAATGCATCAAATATATCGAAAGAGTACCCTAATAAGTTCCAAATGCTCAAACAGAAATGATGATCATGATGATAAAATCATAATAAGATGTGTTATGTAATGCATACATTATACATTTTTGCTGTACATTTTATATCTATATATATATATATATATATATAAATAGGAGTGATAGCAATTTTAAAATTTTGTGTCCACATTCCATGAATATTATATATCCACAACTAGCTAAAAAGATCTCTCTTTATATTCACTCAAGAATTCTTATTGTAAAACAGTCAAATATCAAAAACAAATGTAATATTTTTGTTTTGAGATATATTCATGTACATATTTTTCAAACCCTACTTTCTGCTTGTTTGGCAATTTATTTCCATTTGAAACTTTTATTCTTCTGAAATCTTGTCTGAATTTTGCCAGACAGAGTGTATTAAACTTTGTGTATGATAAAGTAAGATTTTTTCCCATGGTTATGCGATCATTAGTTCATATATCCCCATGAACTCTTTGGTCTTTGTTGGTTGTTCCTGTTTTTTGTACATCCTGTATGTTGGGGCTAGTGGTCATATTCTGACTTGCTTCCCTTGCATTGAATAATCAGTTTTGTTTTTCCGAGATGTCTTTCTTGATTATTTTTTTTAAGATGTCCTTCTTGAAGTGATTTCATATTCTAGAATAAGGAACATCAAATGAAGGTCAGAGGGTACAGAGCTGAATCAATGTGAAGAGATGAACACATAGACAATAAATATAGTCTGACCGTATCATACCATACACAAAGGCTTTATTATTCTGTTTTTCTTTTAAGTAAATTTTCAAATTTTCTCTTCCACTTTCTAAGTTCATCTCCAACTTGATTTACTAAGATTGTTTTTCCATACTCTTTTTTTGTCATTTATTGTATATCCATTCTTGCAATCTATTGAAATTGCCTAATGTACTTTGATAAAAGGAAGATATCGAATCAAACATCCAGTTGATTCTTAGTTTCTATGTGTTGATTGAGATAACTCCTAATAGGCTTAAACTCAACACTGACAAGAGTTTTTAGAATGTTTCGACTTTTTAAGAAACATTTTCCATTAACTGGAGGGAATGTTTACTTTTCCATGAGAAGGGACTTGATAAAATAGTATCGAAATATTTTTCTTGATAGATGTCACAAAAATCTAGTTGATTTTAGATATAAATGAAGGTACTATTGATATTAACTGAAAACTAGAATCCATATGTTTCTATTTTCCATTTCTCTCTCTTTCTTTCTCTCTATCCCTTTCTTTCTTTTTCTCTTTCTTTCATTCTTTCTTTTTTCCTTTTCATTGATTGATGACACTTTCTTTCTCCATCTATCATTTGAAACTTTTCAATTTTCAGTCATTATTTCTTATAAGCTGGACCACTGAAAATTCTACAGGTGCTGACTTAAGTTGATTCTATTCTGTTTTTTCTCACCCTCTACCTGTATCTTCTTGTTTTCTCCCTTATTCCTTCCAATCTTCATTCCCTGTGTTTACCTAAACGTCATGTAAACATTCCTTAGTTTCATACACAAAAATTGTCTTACCCTCTCAATAAACTACCAAAGTTCATTTTCTCATCTTTCCCACCTTATTCTCTTAATAAACAACATAATATTCTTTTCTGTCCTCTCTCTCCTAACCTTCTTATGAAACTACCTAACCTTTCCTCTATATTACTACTGTAAGTGTAATTAACTTTGAACAGTCATTTTTACTTCGCAGTTATAATTCGTTGTCTTATTTTGTATTTTAGATTAAGGTGAAACCTCAAACATAAAAATTATAGAAACAAATCCATAAATAAACTTAGTTCATTTTAGTCGTTTAAGCAGATATATTTTGTCAACTCAACCCTCGGATAGTCTTTATTTGTTCAAGACTTTACATTTTGGCTTTGATTTCTATTTACTATTTTCCAATATTTCAAGAAGATGCAGATGATTATACTTATTTATATGTACTTCATGCTTAGACAGTTTTTATTACAAACTAATCCTGTAATGATAGAATATTTTATATGCAAGTTTAACAGATTCAGGAATTTAAAATGATTATATTTTTGGACTTGTTAGGAAAATTAGAAAAGAGCATTATTAAACAAAATTCTATTCTTTTAAACATGAATGTAAAAGTTTTATTTTGCATCAAGTTTCAAGGGAGGTAACTGTAATTGAGTGTACAAGAGTTATTTCCATTGTATCAGTATATTTTTTTCAATATGCATTATCTCCTTTTGAATGTATTCGCGTAACAAAATATTAAGACTAGAATGTCCATCCAATCAGGCGGTCCAATGATCTCGTCTGTTTGTGATTGTTTACCCATGGAGAAATGAGGTATTGATAAGCTAATATTGAATGATGTTAACTTGTGCATCTATAAATCAAATAGCACAAAATATGAGGAGATGGACGTTTCCTTGAACTTCTGCTACATGAATATATTCAATAGAAATATTTGTATGGTCTTTTACTACTGCACCGTACCGATTAGGTGATTTATTTCGTCATTTTTTGCTAAATGTAAATGGATGTAGACTGATGAGGTTTTGTTGTGATTTTATTTTCATTCTGAATAGCTCTAAATGTCAGAGAAAGATTTAGTAATGATTCATTTCTTAAAAATTTTCTCACAAGAAAAACTATTGAGTAATTTGTGTTAATCTTTGCTTTAAAGTGACACCAAAAGTCAGACGAAGTCTCTAAAATGGAAAATGACATTTGATAAGTTGATTCTTCCTCCATTTGAAAACTTGCGAAACAACAGTTTGTTTTTGTTGTTTTTATTTTTTTATCAATCATCCCTTTTTTTCATTATTGATTCAATGGACGTTTTTTTGCCTCTTCAAAAGGTGTTGATCTTCATTTCATTATAACAACATTGCCATTTATCAACAAAGTCTGACAGCAAGTGGGAAAATGGGCTTCAACAAATTTTTGTTGTTTAAACTATTGAGAAAATATCCTGACAGCAAGTGGTATAATTAGCTTCAACAAATTTTTGTTATTTAAACTATTGAGAAAATATCCGAATCAAGAGTAAATAATAAGAAAATAATGTGTGACATAACGGGTCGTGCAAATATTATTAAGGAACATAAAATCCACCTATTTTATTTTAAAAATTTCTCTACAGTCAAACTTGAAAAATTGTCCTATATATTATTTATTATATTTAAAAGTATTACTTTTTTCATCAATTGAATTGAATAGTAGTACAAATCAAATTTACACATCTATTCTATTCTAATAAGCCACATGAAATCGAAAAAACAAAAATCCTTATTTCGGTTTTCCAGCGTTTTCTTCTATCGTCTGTTTATTTCCATTTTCAAACCCACGCGTTGGCCATGTCACCTGACCAAGTAGCCATTCTAGTCGTGTTATTTCAATGCTTTAACCTTCTGTAACAAGTGATGAAATATTTTTCCATGTGAATTATCTCTTTTTGATCGTAGATGCACTATAAAGAATAGATTATTTAGCTTTTCTACATAAAATATAATATATTGTTAACCTTGATAGACTCAAATTTGAATGAAAATTATCATTTAACTATTGAAACTCGAGGTAAATTCTCTGCTTAAATTTGATTTCTTGTCTAATTATGTGTTGTCTTGTATTTTGAAAAATTTCTAACTGAAGAATAATGATATAGTGACATTTGTTTTCAATTCAATAAATACAATTTAATATTGTGGTATTTCATTGTCAAATTATTTCACAAAGGTAAGGGTAAAGGTTAGGGTTAGGGTTACAGGTTAGGGTCAGGGTCAAGGTCAGCTTTAGGGTCAGGGTGAGCATTAAAGTTAGGGTTAGGGGTTAAGGGTCAGGAGTTAAGGGTTACAGTTAGGTTCAGGGTTCTGTTCAGCAATTAAAGTTAAGGTTCAGGGTTAGGGGCTAGGACTAGGGGTTAGGGTTAAAAAGGGGGTTAGGGTTAAGGGATTAAGGTTCAGGGATCAGGGGTTAGGGTTAGGGTTAGCTTTATGTGTACCTTACTTCTAGCGTTTAGCCCTCTGTCCCAGTCTTTCATCGACTGCCAGCACCTACCTACCTACCTACCTACCTACCTACCTACCTACCTCCCTACCTACCTAGCCGTCTCTGCAAGCACACGGATGTCCACACACCGTAGCACTTCACGCTGCTTCCATAAGGATAGCAGCAACAACAACAGGGAATCCTGTCTCGGGCGTTCCAGTCACTGGTCTAGTCGTCGTTTTCGAATGTTATCGTAACTGGTAAACAGCCGGCAACAGCAGGAATTAACGTATGAGACGGTAAGGAAGAGACGGGCAAGGACCGTAAATCGTCCTCACCTTCGTCCGCTTACCTCCCTTCTGTTTGTTTACCTTTCGATACGGCCTAACATCGTAAGCGTGTTGCTCTTTCAATGGAACGAGACAGTCTTTTCTACTTCTTCTTCCGTAGAAAAAATGGTAGCAGCCGCCTAAGCAGCGGATCTTAAGACAGAGGACAAGTTTCTTAGTGAGCCTCTAGGCTACAATGGTAGGCAGCAGCGAGCTACAGGGCTGAACATTACGATAGGAGCGCTTTCTACTACCTGGCGTCGTCTGCACGATACGAAAGCCGGTCTCCGAAGAGAGTCGAGAGGAAATGAGTTGCGATTAGGGAGGGGGAGAGAGATAGATAGTGATATACAGAGAGTGATCAAACCGATCATTTCTATCGTCTGTTTTCTTCAATTTTCATTTCACGCCCGCTGGTCATGTCCACTGACTACCTATCCATTCTTATCGTGTTATTTCTATGCTTCAACCTTCTGTAACAAGTGATGAAATATTTTTCCATATACATTATCTCTTTTTGAACGTAGACACACAACAAAGTATAGATTATTTAGCTTTCCTACATAAAATATCATACATCGTTAAACTTGATAGACTGAAATTCGATCGAAAATAATTATTCAACTATTGAAACTGAAGATAATCTTTTTAATTTCTAACTGAGGAGTTATGAAATAGTGAGATTTATTTTTAATTCAATAAATACAATTTAATGTTATGGTATTGGATTGTTGAATAATTTCTGGCATCTTTAGAATTCTTTGACGCTTTTGAATCAGAATTTAAGATGTACAACTTCTTATGAGGAAAGAAAATACATAAATTCTTTGTATGGTATTCTTGATTATTGAAATAGAGTTTTTCTCTTTCTCTTTTAAAAACTCTCTGATGATATCAGCTAAATACATTCTTTTAATATATGATATTTTAATAAATGGGTCCTAATCAATCTAATCACTTTCAGTCTACACTCTTATCTTACATATCTGTAATCATTATTGCAATAAAAATTGATTGAGCAATCTATAAAAAATGCAAAATAAAAATTGAAGAATTGATGTTTTTGACTAAATTTTTCTTTGAATTATAATAATATTTTAGATCATTTATTTCCTTTGAGCAGGAAATTTTTTTAGTTTTAGTTTTTTGATATAAAAATTTTAATAGACCCCTCATAGTTTATAGAAAATTTTTCTCAAATTGAACTATTGTTGTATATATATATATATATATATATATATATATATATATATATATATATATATATATATATATATATAAGTATATATATATATATATATATATATATATATATATATATATATATATATATATAATAATAGTTCAATATATTTGAAGGAAAATTTTCAGTTAGCTTTGAGGGGCTTATTAAAATAAGTATTCCAAAAAACTAAAACTAAAAAATTTTGCTTTCCTTTTTCACTTTTCACAATTAAATCTATCTGTACTTTTAAAGTACAAATGAATTGTTTTCGATTGTGCAGGAAAATCAATTAAAAACTTTATATTTCAATATTTCAAACAGATCACTATCTGAATCACCTAGTCTTTTGTAAATATATATACATACATTTGAAATAAAAATTTAGTTTTTTTTAATATCAGTTGTTGTACTTAATTGCAATGAATCGATAATAAGTCCAATTTTTCATCATATCACGCGTGAAAATGTTTCATAGTATATTGGTACTAAATTCTCACATCTTGTTCCATGAATGCAATGTCGTACTAAGACTTGATTCAATTATCATTCAATTAATTTTAATCAGATAGATAGATATTTTCAAGATGCAATTTTGTGTTCTATACATCATAATTACAAATCAATTTTTTTTTTTTTGAGAAAGAATGACTATTAATTATGTATTGGACCATCGCTTGTTAAATGTTAGTTATTTGCCTCTGTTTATTTTTAATCAATTGAAGTAAACAAAACTTGGCAAGGTTTAACATCTGAGTTGTCAAAAAAGGATTTATTGATAACGACTGATTTCCACACACTACTGGATTACAAGAAGTAAACATTTCTACTTTTTAGTTCTTGATTTTTTTCTTAAAGTTGATTTTGTGCCAAACTCAAGCTTGATTTAACTTTTTTTATTATATTTTTTGTACAAACATCTTTTGTAATGTTAAAAGATTAAAAACATCCCAACCTCAAATTTTGATAGCCTCGAGTAGTTCTGAGAAGAGAGACATCAATCACAGAAATTTAAAGTAAATTCTCAATTTTATTATTTCTCGGCTATTTTGATACAATATAAAGAGTAGTTCATATATTTCAGAATGAATAACTAAGAAATGTCTGTAATATTTCACAGATGAATAATAATCTCATAAATATGTGATCAAATGAATAAATTACAGTTTATATTATCATAGTTCAAATTTCTTTATAATCTTGTAAATATTTAGATAAATAAATTATAATATTACAGTACATATTGTTGCGGTACACATATTTCATTAATCTCTTGCAAATATTTGAATGGATATATTATGATCTAACAATTCACATATTTTTGTCTATTCATTTTATTTAAATTCTAGAAACTCTTTTCCTAATGAAAATGATGAAGTACGAAGAAAGGAATATGAGCTTATTTTCAAAACAATCCAGTGCTTTGTGAAAATCAGTCCTAATCTAGCAATCCATTTTTGACAGCCCAAAGGTTAAACTTTGCCCAATTGCTTTAAGCACCAAGTTTAGCAAAGCTTGATTTGCACCCTCACCTCCTAAAACTGAGGCTTGGCTCTTTCTTCTGCAAGTCCAAAGTGGTTTGTTTCAATTCAGCTTTTCATGAATAAAATTGTATCCAGATCCTCATAAACGTGGGGATTATTTTATTCAATATCTGAAGTACATTTCTTATTTCAAAAAATTGTGTCAAATTAATTTCATTAACAATTCCTCCATCTATTTTGAGCAAAATCATGCACATATCAAGACAATGATGAGGATGCAAATATTTTTTATTTAAAATATGGGTGGATATCTTTTAAATTTATGAAAAATATTTAAGTCTGAGAGTTACCTATGCATTTATTTATTTAAGTACTTGATGATTTATAACTTACTAATGTAAAATAGTAGGTCAGTGACTCTAGAACTTTGGTACCAAATGAATGTTTTCATTTCAATCCCTAGTACCAAGATAGTATTACTGATTGATTATAACCAATAAAAATAATGCATAAAATAATAAAATACATAAGCAAATTGAGCATATTGTATATGTTTTAAATATCAAAGTATCTTTCATAAAAGATAGCTTCCATTAGGCATATTTTGAATTGAAATTCTGATAACATAATCAAAGTTTAGCACAAAAAAAGTTGATATGGTTAAATTACTGATATCCACCATTCATATTAATTGCTTTATGCTTTTACTGACCATGCACTAATTTATCCACTATTATTAAACAGCCACAAGAGCCAATGGATTTAACTTGTGCAATTACTGATGAACATATATTAGAATGTATGCATTTAGGGAAATATATGCTTGTACTTTTATTGCATTTACACATGATTGAACAGATACATCATTAATAGTTATTTTCTGAAATATCTGATACACGAAGTAATTGTATATTTTTGAATGATGTCTCTGTACATGGTTATAGACCTAAATAGAATTTCTTAACACTTTCCAAACTTGTCATATTAGATATTCCAGTGCATGTTTGAAAGGAGAGCAGCCTGCCATAGATTGTCATGTAAATGATTTTTGAATGAAATACCACCACTAGTAATCACTAGATAGTGAAATCTAATGGAGTTAATTCATAAAAATTACAAACTGCTTTTTTTCTGATGGCCAACATGAAGTAAGCATTTTAGAGATTATTCACTACAGTGGCACTAAAAGAGGCAGAGCATACTTATGTTTCTCTTCAATAACCGACATGTAATTAGAGTTGTAGAGAAGTATTCATTTTTATTAGATTTCTCAAGAACCGCTGATCCAAACTACTTCTAACTAAAGGATACCTTGTGTGCTTACTAATATATCTGATGAATATCAACTTCATACAATGGTCAGCTGTTGAATAATTGCAGTGCATAGACACACAGAGAGATGTGTAGTAATTGTTTATTATTTCAAAGCTTACATATAAATGAAATGTATTTTTGAGAATAAAGCGATTCTGAAATTATCAGAATAAGAAGGCTTTGCAAAATAATATTTATTATACTAAGTAAACATCAAAAACTTTTTTGTTTCCAACGCCTTCATAACACAACACACATAAAATAAGACTACTGAAATGCTCATATACATGCATGCACCTGAAAATATGTAATAATACATGATAGAATACTATACCGACATGAAATGGTTAAATTCAGAATGATAAAACAATGGAATAATATTTCATGAAAAGTGTAAAATTTATTTTGCAAAATCAGTGATGTGCCTTGTTTCCTTAAAAAAAAAGGTGCATTTGTAAACATGAATTCTTTCAGTCTATGTAGTTGAATAGTGTTCAGAAAATTACCGTTGTAAATGCATGCATAGATTTCAAAGTTGTATTCAAAATAGTAGAGCACTGAATATTGAATATTAGCATGCCATTCAAAATCATTTTGTTAATATTACTTACTAAGTCAGTTGAGGTCGAAGTGATAATAATATAAAAAGTTACAAAGAATCGATAATGAAATTATTCAATGAATAGAGACATGAATTTTTAATTTTGCTCTCATATCTTTATCCTCAATTCTTTTCTTAAAACATTCTTTGATAGATCATTCAATTGGATTTTCTTCACTTTTTTTTACCTTATCTTATTCGAGATCATTTCATTGCTTTCACTTTTCTACCTTTTTTTCCTCATGTGCATTTCTTAGCATAAAATAGGAAATTCTGACTTTCTTTTCTTTATTTTTTTTCTATCATTTAGTATTTTTGATATGATAATATGATGATTTATGATTCTATCATGAAATTAACATCTTGCATTTGAAAAAAAACACTGCCGTAAAACTGATTGTCATCTTCTTTATTTGTATTATCCAGGGAGAAGCTGAAAGAAATCTGAAAAAATTGAACTACCAACAGATAAACACAAAAACTATTTATATCGTAACAGGAATAAAAAAAAAGTGTGTGAATAATTGTGCATTGAATGAGCCGAATAGACTGAGAATAAACGAGATGAGAACTTGATGTGGAAGTGGTTATTTAGGCCTTTGCATTACCAGCGACTGTTTAGCTCAGTGGTAAGAGCATCAAAATATAATTCTATGGACTATACAAGCTAAAATAGTATTGTATTTGTTGACATGTTAGATATTCCTTATCAAAGCAGGAATAGTAAGAAAAAAATGCAATTTCCTGAATTATTCTCATTTGTCACCAATTTTTTTTCCACTCATCCTCAAGTTCTTGTATTTTTTATTTTATAAATAAACTTTACAGGAGTGATAATATTTTTTTCCAATTTAGTAGAAAAAACTTCAATTTTATAACTTATGTACTCATCATTTCATTCCAATTATCCAGACTGTATTTATAATCTTATCATTTACACATTTTATTGAATTATAAGCTTTTTTCCACCAATATACGATTATTTTTTCATCAATAATGGAAATATTCACATGTTTGATTCTCATTTCAAATGATGAACAAGCCTTAAACATTTTATATTTTAATTTTATTCATCATTTTTGTTGATTTAAATTCATTTTTACATTTCAGAATAAAGAGTTTGATTTACTCCCTATTGACTGCCTAGCAAGAGAAAGTGCCAACTTCAGATGTGAAGATCATGAAGGAGTCCTGTCAAGAGAATTAGTCATGGGTAAGTGAAAGACTTATAAAGTCTCTTTGGTATTTGATGAAAATGATTGGATGGTTTATGCATCTTCACCAAATGTCCATCTTATGTGTGTAATTTTTCTACATAATTTCATGAAATATGACAATTTGCATAAGTTATAACTATTGAAACTAAAGGTAAGTTCTCTGCTTAAAATTGATTTTGTATCCAATATTTTTAATTTCTAATTCAGGAGATATGAAATAGTGAGATTTATTTTTAATTCAATAAATACAATTTAATGTTATGGTATTGGATAGTTAAATAATTTCTGGCATCTTTAGAATTCTTCTACGCTTTGGAATCAGAATTTAAGATGTACAACTTCTTACGAGGAAAGAAAATACATAAATTCTTTGTATGGTATTTTTGATTATTGGAATAGAGTTTTTCTCTTTCACTTTTGAAAACGCTTAGTTGATATCAACAAAATAAAATCTTAATCAACCAATTCTATCCAAAAAAAAATTTTCCATAGTCTAACCTGAAAACAATTGCCCTATGTATTACTGATCATACCTAGAAGTATTACTCATTCATCAATTGAATTGAATAATAGTACAAATTAAATTTACACATCATTCTATTCTAATAATCTACACAAAATCGACGAAACAAAAAGTCTTATTTTGGTTTTCCAGCATTTTGTTCTATCGTCTGTTTACTTCTATTTCCAATTCCCGCACGTTGGCCATGTCATGTGACCAAGTAGCCATTTTAGTCGTGTTATTTCTATGAGTAAACTTTCTGTTACACATGATGAAACATTTTTCCATGTGCATTATCTCCCTTTGTACATAAACATAAAAAAAGTATGGATTATTTAGCTTCCCTACATGAAATATAATATATGGTTACCCTTGATAGTGTGAAATTTGATTGAAAATATTATTCAACTTTTGAAACTCAAGGTAAGTTTTTTGCTTTAATATGATTTTGTGTCCGATATTCTTTAATTTCTAATTGAGTACTTATTAAATATTGACATTTATTTTCAAATCTATGAATACTATCTAATATTATGGTATTGGATAGTTAAATAATTTCTGAAATCTTTAGAAATCTTCCGATCTTTGGAATCAGAACCTAAAATATAGAACTTGTTATGAGGAAGGAAAATACATAAATTCTTTGTATGGTATTCTTGATTATTGAAATAGAGTTTTTCTCTTTCACTTTTGAAAACGCTTTGTTGATATCAGCGAAAAACAATCTTAATCGACCAATTTTATTGAAAGAAATTTCCCACAGTCAAACTTTGAAAAATTGTCCTATATATTACATATCATAACTAAAAGTATGACATTTTTCATTACTTGAATGAAATATCAGGACAAATCCAATCTACACATCTATTCTATTCTAATAAGCCACATGAAATCGACAAAACAAAAATCCATATTTCGGTTTTCCAGCATTTTCTTCTATCGTCTGTTTATTTCCATTTTCAATCCCCACGCGTTGGCCATGTCACCTGACCGAGTAGCCATTCTAGTTGTGTTATTTCTATGCTTTAACCTTCTGTAACAAGTGATGAAATATTTTTCCATGTGAATTATCTCTTTTTGAACGTAGATGCACTACAAAGAATAGATTATTTAGCTTTCCTACATAAAATATAATACATCATTAAACTTGATAGACTGAAATTCGATTTAAAATTATTATTCAACTATTGAAACTGAAGGTAAGTTCTCTGCTTAAATTTGATTTTGTGTCCAATATTTTAAATTTCTAACTGAGGAGTTATGGAATAATGAGATTTATTTTCAATTCAATAAATGCAATTTAATGTTATGGTATTGGATAGTTAAATAATTTCTTAAATCTTTAGAATTCTCCTTACAATTAATTTTGAATATTTGTATCTTAATAATTACAAAGAGAAAGTAGTTTTGAAGTGCTTACTCCACAATTATCAATATCATATGTACATTGATGTTCTTAGTTCATCTAAGGAGAATTCATCTTTTAACTACTGCAATGACTTTCATTTTGTTCCCTTAAATTTACCATTGCAGATTTTTTTCCTTATTGAAATTTGCATGAATTTCATTTTTTTCGTAAGTGTCTGTTATAGTGGAATTTCTCTATATTTACCATAGGGAATAGTTTGTGAGAAAAAGAATCTAAAATTACAAATAACTTCCTGGTGGTTTCTCTTTCAGGAATCAAAGTATCGACAGGAAGAAAATGTTCTATAAATTTATACTGTTTCTGTATCTGCAATGTTTTTGAATATTAGTCTTGAAAGAGCAATTGATCATGTTTGTTCAGGTATTTTTCAGGGAGACATCATTTGAAGCAATGTTTTAGATATCTGGCTGAAGAAAGAGTTTTGTTTTAAATTCTTTACTAAATGTATTTGGGGTGCCATTAAACTATTCATCTAACTGTGTATGTTGCAACAAATTCTTATGTCTTATTTCCATGACAATACATTCAAAATGTGCGATATCACAAATATAATGCTCAAATTTTCTAAAAATCTTGAAAAATTTTTATGGTGGTATTCTTCAAAGTTTACAAAGTAAGATATTCCATTGTATTTTGATTTTTAGAAGATTTTAGACACTTTTATGAAAGCATTTTAAGAGAAACATATATCCATTAAAGTATCTTTTAATGTAATTCTAATTTACTAATTTTTAGTTTTATAAATCCTTGATTTGATACTTTAATGAGCTTTCTGAGTTCTAATTACTTTCTTTGGTTTTTACGAAATTACACTCAATTCTCCGTTTTTATAATTTTTCTTAAGAATCATTCATTCCCTTCCTCACTTAACTTATAGCTATTGAATTGTTTTCTGTTGTGTATATTATATTTTTCTTATGTACAAAATAAGTCCTAAAAATTTTCATAGATATATCACTAGACACTGTCTAAAAATGCTTTTGTTTGTTTTTTCAAAAAAGTGCTCTTTTAGATCTCCATTTTGGGCCAACAATGCCCAACTCTTGAGCTGATATATATGATCTATTTCTTTAGATAATTTTTTAGATAATTAGTTCTGGTATATGTGTGGGATGTGGTGACAAGTTAACAATATACATTTGGAATAATTTTGATGTTTTCTAAAGATCAAAAGTAAAAATTTGCTGAATAGGACCATCAACATCTTTTACAGTATAATGACGGAGATATTTTAAAAGCTAATCCAGAATTAATCTCAGAACTGTGTTTATCTAAAAACAAATCTATTGTAAAACTACTTAATGAGTAAGATTTATAACAAGACATTGTATAAATCTGGTAAATAAAGATAGCTACAGCTTTGTACAAGAATCCTTTTACAATGAAATGGGATGTCATATAAATAAATCCACATCCAAAAGTTATTCTTCAAACTTTGTCCTTTCTCCAAATAAGTGTGAATGTTTTTTCTATTCTCTACAGCATGAGTGGTGGTGGAGATTTGTTTGATCATAATAGAATATATATATGTGCGTGTATGTGTTTCTGCATGCATATGATACATAAATGCATGTGTGTGTGTGTGTGTGTGTGTGTGTGTGTGTGTGTGTGTGTGTGTGTGTGTGCAACGATTGGATTTAAGATTGTAAAAATTCAATGTATGTTGTCTTGGCCAAATGATTCATAATGGGAGGTCATTCCAAATAGAATTTCAATATGATATAATGCAATTTATAATCATTCTGTCAGATCATACAACCATTTCCTAACAACATATATATATATATATATATATATATATATATATATATATATATAATGTGTACTTTAGAGAGTGAGACAGACTCGGGAGTGAAGTTTTTGGTGGTAAGGTTTATTAATTCTTATATGTCAATAGTCCATACATGTTTCGGGATTCTTCCCATCATCAGTGGTGTGTGTTGTGTGAGTGTGTATTAAAATGTACCATGTGGAACCAGAGTCCACTGCCAGGGGCTATGCATTGTGGGTAAGTTTTGTTGTCAGGGCTACTAGAGGCCTCCTGCTGAATGGAAGAATGACCAGCAGGTATCAGGACTTTGGTAAAGCAGCAGCAGTTGGTCTTGGGGAGGGCAGAGTGTGTCAAGGTAGGGGGTAGTGATGTGGAGTTGGATTTTTTGGTATGTTTGGGGTAGTGTAGAAGGAGGGGTGGTGAGGTCAAGGAGCTACATAGGTATCAACCTTAAAAGTTACTGAAAATGTTTTGGCTATGATTTGGACAGGGGTTATAACAGGCTAAGGTGGAGTTTTTCCTATGGGTCTAGGTGACTTTGAAGCTTCCATTATTGAATGTGTCTTAGATGTGGGTGTGAGGATATTGATGGTAGGAGTTGTGTATATTAGTGTTCTGTGTGGTGAGGGTTATTCAGTTTAGTATTTAATCCATTAGGATATAGGGTTTTAAGTTTGTTGATCCACATGTCTTCGTGTTTTTCTAGAACTTTAGTTATGTCAATTGGAGTAGTTTTTTTCTATTTTTTCTATGATGGTGAAGCTAGCGTCAGTGGCAAAATTGTGGTCATATATATATATATATACAATAATAGTTCAATAAATTTGAGAAAAAAATTTCAATAAACCCTGAGGGGTCTATTAAAATTTCTATACCAAAAAATTAAAACTAAAAAATTTCGCTTTCCTTTTTCACTTTTCACAATTAAATCTATCTGTACTTTTAAAAGTACAAATGAATTGTTTTCGATTGTGCAGGAAAATCAATTAAAAACTCTATATTTCAATATTTCAAACAGACCACAATCTGAATCACCTAGTCTTTTGTAAATATATATATGTACTCTTGAAATAACAATTTAGTTTTTGGACATCTTTAATACGCATTTTGCATGACTGACTGGAAAATATTTTTCAAGTTAATTGCTATGTAATATTTCAAATGTATTTTTATAGATAACGTGCACTAGATGTCAATATATATTTCTGCTCAAGGGAAATAAATGATCTGAAATATTTTCATGATTCAGAGAAAAATTTAGTCAAAAACATCAATTCTTTAATTATTATTTCATATTGCTCAATCAATTTTTATTACAATAATGATTACAGATATGTATCAGTTTTTTTCCTGCTTTCCAGATTGAGTAGCTATTCTCCATTTGCTGGTGATAACAACCAAGAAACATTTAGCTGTATCAAAAGTCTAGAAATCAATTTTGATGATGAAGTCTGGGACTACATCTCTGACAATGCCAAAGACTTCATTGGTAATTTCCTCTTGAACAACAAAGGGTAAATAGCAGAATTTTATCTGTCTGTACTAAATTTGCCTTTATTTATTCACCGTTTTTTAGTATCAGTGGTTGTACTTAATTGCAATGAATCGATGATAAGTCCAATTTTTCATCATATCACATGTGAAAATGTTTCATAGTATATTGGTTCTAAATTCTCAAATCTTGTTCCATGAATGCAATGTCGTACTAAGACTTGATTCAATTATCATTTATTTAATTATCATCAGATAGATAGGTATTTTCAAGATGCAATTTTGTGTTCTATACATCATAATTACAAATCAATTTTTTTTTTTTGAGAAAGAATGACTATTGATGATGTATTGGACCATCGTTTGTTAAATGTTAGTTATTTGCCTCTGTTTATTTTTAATCAATTTAAGTAAACAAAACTTGGCAAGGTTTAACATCTGAGTTGTCAAAAAAGGATTTATTGATAACGACTGATTTCCACACACTACTGGATTACAAGAAGTAAACATTTCTACTTTTTAGTTCTTGATTTTTTTCTTAAAGTTGATTTTGTGCCAAACTCAAGCTTGATTTAACTTTTTTTATTATATTTTTTGTACAAACATCTTTTGTAATGTTAAAAGATTAAAAACATCCCAACCTCAAATTTTGATAGCCTCGAGTAGTTCTGAGAAGAGAGACATCAATCACAGAAATTTAAAGTAAATTCTCAATTTTATTATTTCTCGGCTATTTTGATACAATATAAAGAGTAGTTCATATATTTCAGAATGAATAACTAAGAAATGTCTGTAATATTTCACAGATGAATAATAATCTCATAAATATGTGATCAAATGAATAAATTACAGTTTATATTATCATAGTTCAAATTTCTTTATAATCTTGTAAATATTTAGATAAATAAATTATAATATTACAGTACATATTGTTGCGGTACACATATTTCATTAATCTCTTGCAAATAATTGAATGGATATATTATGATCTAACAATTCACATATTTTTGTCTATTCATTTTATTTAAATTCTAGAAACTCTTTTCCTAATGAAAATGATGAAGTACGAAGAAAGGAATATGAGCTTATTTTCAAAACAATCCAGTGCTTTGTGAAAATCAGTCCTAATCTAGCAATCCATTTTTGACAGCCCAAAGGTTAAACTTTGCCCAATTGCTTTAAGCACCAAGTTTAGCAAAGCTTGATTTGCACCCTCACCTCCTAAAACTGAGGCTTGGCTCTTTCTTCTGCAAGTCCAAAGTGGTTTGTTTCAATTCAGCTTTTCATGAATAAAATTGTATCCAGATCCTCATAAACGTGGGGATTATTTTATTCAATATCTGAAGTACATTTCTTATTTCAAAAAATTGTGTCAAATTAATTTCATTAACAATTCCTCCATCTATTTTGAGCAAAATCATGCACATATCAAGACAATGATGAGGATGCAAATATTTTTTATTTAAAATATGGGTGGATATCTTTTAAATTTATGAAAAATATTTAAGTCTGAGAGTTACCTATGCATTTATTTATTTAAGTACTTGATGATTTATAACTTACTAATGTAAAATAGTAGGTCAGTGACTCTAGAACTTTGGTACCAAATGAATGTTTTCATTTCAATCCCTAGTACCAAGATAGTATTACTGATTGATTATAACCAATAAAAATAATGCATAAAATAATAAAATACATAAGCAAATCGAGCATATTGTATATGTTTTAAATATCAAAGTATCTTTCATAAAAGATAGCTTCCATTAGGCATATTTTGAATTGAAATTCTGATAACATAATCAAAGTTTAGCACAAAAAAAGTTGATATGGTTAAATTACTGATATCCACCATTCATATTAATTGCTTTATGCTTTTACTGACCATGCACTAATTTATCCACTATTATTAAACAGCCACAAGAGCCAATGGATTTAACTTGTGCAATTACTGATGAACATATATTAGAATGTATGCATTTAGGGAAATATATGCTTGTACTTTTATTGCATTTACACATGATTGAACAGATACATCATTAATAGTTATTTTCTGAAATATCTGATACACGAAGTAATTGTATATTTTTGAATGATGTCTCTGTATATGGTTATAGACTTAGATAGAATTTCTGAACATTTTCCAAACATGTCATATTAGATATTCCATTGGATGTTTGGAAGGAGAGCAGCCTGCCATAGATTGTCATGTAAATGATTTTTGAATGAAATAATTTATCATTTCAAAGCTTACATATAATTGAAATGTATTTTTGAGAATAAAGCGATTCTGAAATTATCAGAATAAGAAGGCTTTGCAAAATAATATTTATTATACTAAGTAAACATCAAAAACTTTTTTGTTTTCAACGCCTTCATAACACAATACACATAGAATAAGACTACTGAAACGCTCATATACATGCATGCACCTGAATACTGTGCCAACATGAAATGGTTAAATTCAGAATGATAAAACAATGGAATAATATTTCATGAAAAGTGTAAAATTTATTTTGCAAAATCAGTGATGTGCCTTGTTTCCTTAAAAAAAAAGGTGCATTTATAAACATGAATTCTTTCAGTCTATGTAGTTGAATAGTGTTCAGAAAATTACCTTTGTAAATGCATGCATAGATTTCAAAGTTGTATTCAAAATAGTAGAGCACTGAATGTTGAATATTAGCATGCCATTCAAAATTATTTTGTTAATGTTACTTACTAAGTCAGTTGAAGTTGAAGTGATATAAAAAGTTACAAAGAATCTATAATGAAATTATTAAATAAATAGAGACATGAATTTTCAATTTTGCTCTCATGTCTTTATCCTCAATTCTTTTCTTAAAACATTCTTTGATAAATCATATAATTGGATTTTCTTCACTTTTTCTCCCATCATCTTATTCGAGATCATTTCATTGCTTTCACTTTTCTACCTTTTTTTCCTCATGTGCATTTCTATGCATAAAATAGGAAATTCTGACTTTCCTTTCATTATTTTTTTTCTATCATTTAGTATATTTGATATGATTATTTGATGATTTATGATTCTATCATGAAATTAACATCTTGCATTTGAAAAAAAACACTGCCGTAAAACTGATTGTCATCTTCTTTATTTGTATTATCCAGGGAGAAGCTGAAAGAAATCTGAAAAAATTGAACTACCAACAGATAAACACAAAAACTATTTATATCGTAACAGTAATAAGGTTTGTATGTACATACATAACAAGATAATTGGGGAAAAGTATGTGAATAATTGTGCGTTGAATGAGCCGAATAGACTGAGAATTAACGAGATGAGAACTTGATGTGGAAGTGGTTATTTGGGCCTTTGCATTACCAGCGACTGTTTAGCTCAGTGGTAAGAGCATCAAAATATAATTCTATAGACTATACAAGCTAAAACAGTATTGTATTTGTTGACATGTTAGATATTCCTTATCAAAGCAGGAATATTAAGAAAAAAATGCATTTCCCTGAATTATTCTCATTTGTCACCAATTTTTTTTTTACACATTCTCAAGTTCTTGTATTTTTTATTTTATAAATAAACTTTACAGGAGTGATAATATTTTTTTCAATTTAGTAGAAAAAACTTTAATTTTATAACTTAATGTTCTCATCATTTCATTCCAATTATCCAGACTGTATTTATAATCTTATCATTTACACATTTTATTGAATTATAAGCTTTTTTCCACCAATATACGATTATTTTTTCATCAATAATGGAAATATTCACGTTTGATTTTCATTATAAATGATAAACAAGCCTTAAACATTTTATATTTTAATTTTATTCATTATTTTTGTTGATCTAAATTCATTTTTACATTTCAGAATAAAGAGTTTGATTTACTCCCAATTGGCTGCCTAGCAAGAGAAAGTGCCAACTTCAGATGTGAAGATCATGAAGGAGTCCTGTCAAGAGAATTAGTCATGGGTAAGTGAAAGACTTATAAAGTCTCTTTGGTATTTGATGAAAATGATTGGATGGTTTATGCATCTTCACCAAATGTCCATCTTATGTGTGTAATTTTTCTACATAATTTCATGAAATATGACAATTTGCATAAGTTATAACTATTGAAACTGAAGGTAAGTTCTCTGCTTAAATTTGATTTTGTGTCCAATATTTTAAATTTCTAACTGAGGAGTTATGGAATAATGAGATTTATTTTCAATTCAATAAATGCAATTTAATGTTATGGTATTGGATAGTTAAATAATTTTTCAAATCTTTAGAATTTATCCATGCTTTGGAATCTGAACTTGAGATGTAGAACTTCTAATGAGGAAGGAAATACATATATTCTTTGTATGCTATTCTTGATTATTGAAATAGAGTTTTTCTCTTTCACTTTTGAAAACACTTTGTTGATATCAACGAAATAAAATCTTAATCCACCAATTTTATCCAAAAAAATTCTCCACAGTCTAACCTGAAAACAATTGCCCTATGTAATACTGATCATACCTAGAAGTATTACTCATTCATCAATTGAATTGGATAATAGTACAAATTAGATTTACACATCTTTCTATTCTAATAATCTACACAAAATCGACGAAACAAAAAGTCTTATTTTGGTTTTCCAGCATTTTGTTCTATCGTCTGTTTACTTCTATTTCCAATTCCCGCACGTTGGCCATGTCATGTGACCAAGTAGCCATTTTAGTCGTGTTATTTCTATGGGTGAAGTTTCTGTCACACATGATGAAATATTTTTCCATGTGCATTATCTCCCTTTGTACATAAACACATAAAAAAGTATGGATTATTTAGCTTCCCAACATAAAATATAATATATTGTTAAACTTGATAGTGTGGAATTTGATTAAAAATTATTATTCAACTTCTGAAACTCAAGGTAAGTTCTTTGCTTTAATTTGATTTTGTGTCCGATATTTTTTAATTTCTAATTGATTACTTATTAAATATTGTCATTTATTTTCAAATCTATGAATACTATCTAATATTATGGTATTGGATAGTTAAATAATTTCTGAAATCTTTCGGAATCTTCCGATCTTTGGAATCAGAACCTAAAATATAGAACTTGTTATGAGGCAGGAAAATACATAAATTCTTCGTATGGTATTCTTGATTATTGAAATAGAGTTTTTCTCTTTCACTTTTGAAAACGCTATGGTGATATCAGCAAAAATCAATCTTAATCAACCAATTTTATTGAAAGAAATTTCCCATAGTCAAGCTTTAAAAAATTGTCCTATATATTACTTATCATGCCTAAAAGTATGACATTTTTCATTACTTGAATGAAATATCAGGACAAATCCAATCTACATATCTATTCTATTCTAATAAGCCACATGAAATCGACAAAACAAAAATCCTTATTTCGGTTTTCCAGCGTTTTCTTCTATCGTTTGTTTATTTCCATTTTCAATCCCCACGCGTTGGCCATGTCACCTGACCAAGTAGCCATTCTAGTCGTGTTATTTCAATGCTTTAACCTTCTGTAACAAGTGATGAAATATTTTTCCATGTGCATTATCTCCCTTTGAACGTAGACACATAAAGTATGGATTATTTAGCTTTCCTACATAAAATATAATATATTGTTAACCTTGATAGACTGAAATCCGATTGAAAATTATCATTCAACTATTGAAACTCAAGGCAAGTTCTCTGCTTTAATTTGATTTTGTGTCCAATTTCTTTAATTTCTAAATGAGGAGTTATGAAATAGTGAGATTTACTTTTAATTCAATAAATACAATTTAATATTATCACTCTCTGTCTACACTCTCAATTTTAAGAAATCAATTTTTAATATTTGTATCTGAATAATTACAAAGAGAAAGTAGTTTTGAAGTGCTAACTCCACAATTATCAATATCATATGTACATTGATGTTCTTAGTTTATCTAGGGAGAATTCATCTTTTAACTATTGCAATGACGTTCATTTTGTTCCCTTAAATTTACCATTGTAGATTTTTTTCCTTATTGAAACTTGCATGAATTTCATTTTTTCCATATTTGTCAGTTAAAGTGAAAATTCTCTATATTTAATGTGGGGAATAGTTTGTGAGAAAAAGAATCTAAAATTACAAATAACATCCTAGTGGTTTCTCTTTCAGAAATCAAAGTATCAACATGGAGAAAATGTTCTATAGATTTATACTGTTTCTATATCTCCAAAGTTTTTGAATATTAGTCCTTTAGATAGAAATGGGTTAAAAAATGTTTGAGAAGTGAATTCATTTAGAAATATTTGGATGTCAATATATTAAGCAGATGAAAAATGTGGTTACATTATCAACAAATTTATTCTATAGGAGTTGTTTGTCAAGTTCAAAGTTTCGAAATGATTTATGCTTTGCAGATATTCGAGATATTTGAAGATAATTTGACTGTATGCATAAGACGAGGTCAAATAAGCGTAAAAGAGCCAGGTAAATCAGATTGCTCAATTATAAGTCAAGACCAAAACCATAATAAAGGCATTTGATAATTTTTCCTCAGCAAGAAAAACAAAACAAACCCACAACTTTGCTCCACACTTGTATTGAACACTGATTAAATATTAATAAATGATAACTAGTAAATATGATTTTTATTTGTTCAGAAAGTATCAAAGAGAAATGACAAATCAATATAGAAACATTTCACTCAAATCCATAGAAGTCTTCTTCATCAGATTTGCCAAACAACTACTGAGCTTCTTTATCTGGTTCCCTTATTGGCTTTTCTTTATGACTGACTTCACTATAAATTGAGGTGTTGATTTTAGGCTACCTTTTAGGTAGAGAAAATCTACAGTAACCACTAAAATACGTGGAAAGTTCATCCATCAAAATGTACAGAGGTGAAATTGTAGCAATTGTTTATTTTCTGTATTGCAAACACATCTACTGAATATTGTATACATTTGATGAGAAATATCAGTCAGAGAATAATTTTCAGGTTTTACTTGGAACGGATATATTAACAGCTTATGGGCAGTAAGTATCATGAATTCTGTACCATTCAAAAGATGACAGAAATTTTTGATAGAGAGATAGATGGCTAAGCATCCATGATCATAAAAGAAGTCATTTTTTCTTAGGAAGAGCAGCTTCAAAAAGAAAAAAGAAATAGATGTAACTTTATCATTTAATACTTGTTATTAAACAGCACTTACAGTATCATTTGAAGTGTCTGATAAGAAGATAAGATGAGAAGAGCAATCATTACTGATATAGTTGAGTTTATTGAAAGCTGCAACTTTTTGCTCTTTTTGCAGCTGTGAATGAAAATACTTTTTTAAGGATGCTCTTTGAATATCTTCTGGGAGAAAAATGTTTGCATGTCTGTTAAATGTGCTACTTTTGCAAAACATTTTGGAATAAGATATCCTTATAGAATCTATTCACATTGGAAGGTCAACAGTTTGTAGATTTGTAATGATTCTATAGAGTTTTAGTTGAAGAGTGGGCGCCTACTGTGTTTGTGGTCCCACATGGACGTCAGTGGAAAAGTTGAAAGAGGAAGGGACATGTATAGAGAACATGTGCACCAAGTACAAATGAAGATACAGATATTAGACAGAGTAAAAAGAACACAACTAAGTATGTAAATGGGCAAATGAAAGTTAGATTTAATTCATAACATTCATGACAAAGAATATAAATGAAATTCATGTAATAAAAGAATCAATGTGATTGATCATGTAAAGAGAAGAAAAGAGGCCTGTTAGGTCTAGGTCAGTCCTATTGGTAAAAATGAAATATAGGAAAGGATAAGGATCTAGGGGACACAAGGCATAGAAGGTCTAATGTTGTTTAGTTTATCTATCGAATTGAGCTTGATGAGTCGTACCCTTTATGATTAGTGGTATTCTTTGCATGGTCGCTAAAAAAAAGTAGTTGCAGTATTTACATTTAGGAGGTATAAAATTCTCATATCAAGGAAGATATGGGACAAGACGATATAAATGTAGTCATGGTCAAAGAATAGAAACTATGCCAGCAGGGAGTTTAGAGAAATGGGAAAGTACATGTTAACCAGCTAGAAATGCTAAGGCAACAAAGGCGTTTGACCACATGTTCATAGCTTTTATAGGGAGTCATCATAGTAAGTGACGTTATTGTTATAAGGCTAAGAGAAGGGTTTCATATCAAATTCTTAAGTAAAATATAGTGGTCGCCACATCTGTAATGATTGATAACACCAATGAATCTGTGTTGTTTTCTTAGAGATGTCTGAAAGAGAAGATTCATGATAGCTTCAATTTTGAAAAGTGAAGGATTTATGCTTGTTTAATCAATCCAGTGTTCTATAGAATGCGGGTAAAAAAAATTTTAACAAATATATTAAATACAGGAAGAAATGACTCCATTGAATTCAGCACATCAAATTAATTCACAAACAAACAAAAATTAAAAATGCACAAATGGCTTTTAAAACCCTGTTCAGACCTTGTTAAATACGGGAAAATAAATGATTTTATTGAATTTAGCACATCAAATTATGTCACAGACAAGCGAAAACTTAAAATGCACAAATAACTTGTAAAACCCAGTCATAGTGTCCTTTTGCAACGTGTACATCAAATACGAGAAAACTGTTGATTTCATTGAATTCAGCACATCATGTTATGTCAGAAATGAGCAAAATTCAAAATGCACGAATGACTTTTAGAACCCTCTTCCAGCCATGTTCTGCTTTTGCAATAAATACATTATATACAGGGAAACAATGATTCCATTGAATTCAGCACATCAAATTATGTGAGAAAGAAGCAAAAATACACAATGCTCAAATAACTTTTAAAACCCTCTTTCAACCATGCAGTGATTTTGCAATAAATACTTTGAATACAGGAAAACGTATGATTTCTTTGAATTCAGCACATGAAATTACACCAGAAACAATCAAGAACTCAAAATGCAACAGTGAGTTTTAAAACCCTCTTCTAGCTATGCTCTCCTTTTGCAACAAATACATTAAATACAGGAAAACAAATCATTTTTTTAAAATTCAGCACATCAAATTATGTCAGAAAAGAGCAAAAACACAAAATGGACTTTTAAACCCCTCTTCTGAGCATGCTGTGCTTTGCAATAAATTCATTAAATCCCAAAGAAAAATGATTTCATATAATTCAGCACATCAAATTTTTTCACAAACAAACAAATACTCAAAAGGCACAAATGACTTTTAAAACCCTGTGCCAGCCAGACTCTGCTTTTGCAAGAAATACATTAAATACAGGAAAACAGATGATTTCTTTGAATTCAGCATATCAAATTATAAACACTGGGTATCAGTATGTATGGCGAACTTCCAAGTTGTGGACGATGTATTTGGGCCATTCTATGATTTTTTGAGATATTTGAGACACAGAAAATACATAGGTTTTGGTCCATGTGAGCTTCCTGAAATAATGAGAATTAGAGGACAGATCATCAAGACTTGTGCAGTAATGGGGTTGCCATTTAATTCATGAGGGATTGAGGTATATACTTGCTTCAAGCTAGTGATGAGAACATGGTTGTGTAGCAGGTGTGTATGTGGAATGCCTCAATATCGGTGAACAAAAATGGGCAATGTTTAGTACAGGAATTGTTAATGGTAGAAAAAAAGATCGATTCGGGATCAGCTGGGGGGTCAGAAAAATGATACTAATCGTAGAGGGGAGGAAAGAAAGAGAGTGGAAGCGACTTGATGCGCCGGAGTAAAAGAGCAATTGATCATATTTGTTCAGGTATTTTTCAGGGAGACATCATTTGAAGCAATGTTTTAGATATCTGGCTGAAGAAAGAGTTTTGTTTTAAATTCTTTACTAAATGTATTGGGGGTGCCATTAAACTATTCGTCTAACATGTCTTATTTCCATGACAATACATTCAAAATGTGCGATATCACAAATATAATGCTCAAATTTTCTAAAAGTCTTGAAAAATTTTTATGGTGGTATTCTTCAAAGTTTACAAAGTAAGATATTCCATTGTATTTTGATTTTAGAAGATTTTAGACACTTTTATGGAAGTATTTTCAGAGAAACATATATCCATTAAAGTATCTTTTAATGTAATTCTAATTTACTAATTTTTAGTTTTATAAATCCTTGATTTGATACTTTAATGAGCTTTCTGAGTTCAAATTACTTTCTTTGGTTTTTACGAAATTACACTCAATTCTCCGTTTCTATAATTTTTCTCAAGAATCATTCATTTCCTTCCTCACTTAACTTATAGCTATTGAATTGTTTTCTGTTGTGTATATTATATTTTTCTTATGTACAAAATAAGTCCTAAAAATTTTCATAAATATATCACTAGACACTGTCTAAAAATGCTTTTGTTTGTTTTTTCAAAAAAGTGCTCTTTTAGATCTCCATTTTGGGCCAACAATGCCCAACTCTTGAGCTGATATATATGATCTATTTCTTTAGATAATTTTTTAGATAATTAGTTCTGGTATATGTGTGGGATGTGGTGACAAGTTAACAATACACATTTGGAATAATTTTGATGTTTTCTAAAGATCAAAAGTAAAAATTTGCTGAATAGGACCATCAACATCTTTTACAGTATAATGACGGAGATATTTTAAAAGCTAACCCAGAATTAATTTCAGAACTGTGTTTATCTAAAACAAATCTATTGTAAAACTACTTAATGAGTAAGATTTATAACAAAATATTGTATAAATCTGGTAAATAAAGATAGCTACAGCTTTGTACAAAATTCCCTTTAAAATGAAATGGGATGTCATATAAATAAATCCACGTCCAAAAGTTATGCTTCAAACTTTGTCCTTTCTCCAAATAAATGTGAATGTTTCTCCTATTCTCTATAGCATGTGTGGTGGAGATTTGTTTGATCATTATAATATATATATGTATATATATATATGTGTATATATATATATATATATATATATATATATATATATATATATATATATATATATATATATATATATATATATATATGTGTGTGTGTGTATGTTTGTTTGCGTATGCATATGATATATTTATACATGTGTGCGTGTGTGTGTGCAAAAAAATGGATACAAGATCGTAAACATCCAATGTATATTGTCTAGGCCAAATGATACATTAATAGTGTAATAATGGGAGGTCATTCCAAATAGAATTTCAATATGATATAATGCAATTTATAATCATTCTGTCAGATCATACAACCATTTCCTAACAACGTATATGCATATACATATATACATATATATATATATATATATATATATATATATATATATATATATACATATATATATATATATATATATATATGTATATATATATATATATATATACATATATATATATATATATATATATATATATGTATATATATATATACGTATATATACATATATATATATGTATGTATATATATGTACATATACACATCTAAACTTGGCACATGACTCTATTAAGTTTGATTTCACAACATCCACTGATTCCATAGCCTTCTTAGACACACGCATATATATAGATGACAACAGAAACCTCCAAACCACCCTCCACACTAAACCCACGGACACCCACAATTACCTCCACTCCAAATCAGCCAATCCCCAACACTTAAAAAGAAGCCTACCATTTTCACAAGCTCTTAGAATTAGAAGAATCTGCTCTACTAATAGTGAACTTAACAGACACAAACATAACCTAATTCAATACTTCACCCAACGAGGTTATCCGCTAGATGACACAAAAAAACAAATAAAAAAAGCGACTGGAATACATAGAGATGAAACCCTTTTACTGTCCCACAATAACAAACCCAACCGCATACCCCTTATAACAACCTTCAACAACACACTCCCACCCTTAGCACACATCATCAATAATAGATGGAACATTCCCACGATCAAAACAGATCTAAAAGAAACATTCACAGACCCATGTGTTATCTCCTACCGCACACCCAAAAACATCAGAGACATGATCAGTAGCAATAATATCGTTAAAAATAAAGTCGTACACAAAAATACACCTAGAACAATTAAATTCTGCACACCTTGCAACATAAGAAACAGTCTATGTTGCAACCACCTCAAGTACACGAACACATTCACAAGCACTACCACAAAAGAGAGTTACCACATATATCACAATAACAACTGCCGCAGTAATAACATTATATACCTTCTAGAGTGCAATAGATGTAAGTTACAGTACATAGGCAAGTCCGAGTGGCAATTTAATATTAGACTCAACAATTATAGACATAGGATTAAGTCAAAAAATAATCGTAGCCCACTTCCCGTAGAACTACACTTTTGCACACCTGACCACAATTTTGCCACTGATGCTAGCTTCACCATCATAGAAAAAAATAGAAAAAACTACTCCAATTGACATAACTAAAGTTCTAGAAAAACACGAAGACATGTGGATCAACAAACTTAAAACCCTATATCCTAATGGATTAAATACTAAACTGAGCAACCCTCACCACACAGAACTCTAATATACACAACTCCTATCATTAATATCCTCACACCCACATCTAAGACACATTCAATAATGGAAGCTTCAAAGTCACCTAGACTGATAGGAAAAATTTCACCTTAGCCTGTTATAACCCCTGTCCAAATCATAGCCAAAACATTTTCAGTAACTTTTAAGGTTGATACCTATGTAGCTCCTTGACCTCACCACCCCTCCTTCTACACTACCCCAAACATACCAAAAAATCCAACTCCACATCATTACCCCCTACCTTGACACACTCTGCCCTCCCCAAGACCAACTGCTGCTGCTTTACCAAAGTCCTGATACCTGCTGGTCATTCTTCCATTCAGCAGGAGGCCTCTAGTAGCCCTGACAACAAAACTTACCCACAATGCATAGCCCCTGGCAGTGGACTCTGGTTCCACATGGTACATTTTAATACACACTCACACAGCACACACCACTGATGATGGGAAGAATCCCGAAACATGTATGTACTATTGACATATAAGGATTAATAAACCTTACCACCAAAAACTTCACTCCCGAGTCTGTCTCGCTCTCTAAAGTACACATTATATATATGTATATATATAAATATACATATATATACGTATATATATATATGTATATATATATATATATATATATATATATATATATATATATATATATATATATATATATATATATATATAATAGTTCAATAGATTTGAGGAAAAATTTTCAGTTAGCTTTGAGGGGTTTATTAAAATTTGTATTCCAAAAAACTAAAACTAAAAAATTTCGCTTTCCTTTTTCACTTTTCACAATTGAATCTATCTGCACTTTTTGAGTACAAATGAATTGTTTTCGATTGTGCAGGAAAATCAATTAAAAACCTTATATTTCAATATCTCAAACAGACCACAATCTGAATCACCTAGTCTTTTGTAAATATATATATGTACTCTTGAAATAACAATTTAGTTTTTGGACATCTTTAATACGCATTTTACATGATTAACTAGAAAATATTTTTCCAGTTAATTGCTAAGTAATGTTTCAAATATATTTTTATAGATATCATGCACTAGATGTCAATATATATTTCTGCTCAAAAGAAATAAATGATCTGAAATATTTTTATGATTCAAAGAAAAATTTAATCAAAAACATCAATTCTTTAATTATTATTTCACATTTTTAAAAAATTGCTCAATCAATTTTTATTACAATAATGATTACAGATATGTATCAGTTTTTTCCCTGCTTTCTAGATTGAGTAGCTATTCTCCATTTGCTGGTGATAACAACCAAGAAACATTTAGCTGTATCAAAAGTCTAGAAATCAATTTTGATGATGAAGTCTGGGACTACATCTCTGACAATGCCAAAGACTTCATTGGTAATTTCCTCTTGAACAACCAAGGGTAAATAGCAGAATTTTATCTGTCTGTACTAAATTTGCCTTTATTTATTCACCGTTTTTTAGTATCAGTGGTTGTACTTAATTGTTATAAATCGATAATAAGTCCAATTTTTCATCATATCACATGTGAAAATGTTTCATAGTATATTGGTACTAAATTCTCAAATCTTGTTCCATGAATGCAATGTCGTACTAAGACTTGATTCAATTATCATTTATTTAATTATAATCAGATAGATAGCTATTTTCAAGATGCAATTTTGTGTTCTATACATCATAATTACAAATCAATTTTTTTTTTGTTTTTTAGAAAGAATGACTATTAATTATGTGTTGGACCATCGTTTGTTAATGCTAGTTATCTGCCTCTGTTTATTTTTAATCAATTGAAGTAAACAATACTTGGCAAAGTTTAACCTCTGAGATGTCAAAAAAGGATTATTTGATAACGACTGATTTTCACACACTACTGGATGACGAGAAGTAAACATTTCTCCTTTTTGGTACTTGATTTTTTTCTTAAAGTTGATTTTGTGCCAAACTCAAGCTTGATTTAAATTATAATATTACAGTACATATTGTTGCGGTACTCATTATTATCTTGCGAATAACTAAATGGATATACTATAATCTAACAATTCACATATTTTTGTCTACTCATTTTATTTAAATTCTAGAAACTCTTTTCCTAATGAAAATGATGAAGTATGAAGAAAGGAATATGAGCTTATTTTCAAAACAATCCTGTGCTTTGTGAAAATCAGTCCTAATCTAGCAATCCATTTTTGACAGCCCAAAGGTTAAACTTTGCCCAATTTGCTTTAAGCACCAAGCTAAGCGAAGCTTGATTTGCACCCTCACCTCCTAAAACTGAGCCTTGGCTTTTTCTTCTGCAAGTCCAAAGTGGTTTGTTTCAATTCAGCTTTTCATGAATAAAATTGTATCCAGATCCTCATTAACATGGGAATTATTTTATTTGATATCAGAAGTATAGTCCTTATTTCAATAAATTGTGTCAAATTAATTTCATTAACAATTCCTCCATCTATTTTGAGCAAAATCATGCAAATATTAAGACAATGATGAGGATGCAAATATTTTTTATTTAAAATATAGGTGGATATGTTTTAAATTTATGAAAAATATTCAAGTCTGAGAGTTACCTATGCATTTATTTATTTAAGTACTTGATGATTTATACCTGACTAATGTAAAATAGTAGGTCAGTGACTCTAGAACTTTGGTACCAAATGAATGTTTTCATTTCAATCCCTAATACCAAGATAGTATTACTGATTGATTATAACCAATAAAAATAATGCATAAATAAATAATAAAAATACATAAGCAAATCGAGCATATTGTATATGTTTTAAATATCAAAGTATCTTTTATAAAAGATAGCTTCCATTAAGCATATTTTAAATTGCAATTCTGATAATATATTTCTGCCTAAAATCAAAGTTTAGCACTAAAAAACTTGGTGTGGTTAAATTACTGATTACCACTATTTATATTATTTGCTTTACGCTTTTACTGACCATGCACTAATTTATCCACTATTATGAAACAGCCACAAGAGCCAATGGATTTAAGTTATGTAATTACTTATGAACATATATTAGAAAGTATGCATTTAGGGAAATATATGCTTGTACTTTTATTGCATTTAGACATGATGGAACAAATACATCATTAATAGTTATTTTCTTAAATATCTGATGCACGAAGTAATTGTATATTTTTGAATGATGTCTCTGTATATGGTTATAGACTTAGATAGAATTTCTTAACACTTTTCAAACCTGTCATATTAGATATTCCATTGGATGTTTGGAAGGAGAGCAGCCTGCCATAGATTGTCATGTAAATGATTTTTGAATGAAATACCACCACTAGTAATCACTAAAGAGTAAAATCTAAGGGAGTTAAATCATAAAAATTACAAACTGCTTTTTTTCTAATGGCCAATATGAAGCTAGCATTCTAGAGATTGTTCACTACAGTGGCACTAAAAGAGGCAGAGCATGCTTATGTTTCTCTTCAATAACCGACATGTATGTTGAGTTGTAGAGAAATATTCATTTTTATTAGATTTCTCACGAACCAAACTAACCCTAACCCTAACCCAGAAAGATGAGTACTGATTGCTGACTGTTTTAAAGCTTACATATAATTGAAATGTATTTTTGAGAATGAAGCTATTCTGAAATTATTAGAATAACAAGCTTTTGCAAAATAGTGTTTATTATACTAAGTAAACATCAAAAACTATTTTTTTTAATGCCTTCATAATACAATACACATAAAATAAGACTACTGAAACGCTCATATACATGCATGCACCTGAAAGTATATAATAATACATGACAGAATACTGTACCAACATGAAATGGTTAAATTCAGAATGATAAAACAATGACATAATATTTCATGAAAAGTGTAAAATTTATTTTGCAAAGTCAGTGATGTGCCTTGTTCCCTTAGAAAAATATGTATTTGTAAACGAGCATTCTTCCAGTCATTGGAATATACGGAATTGGTGAACATTCAGAGATTTTTTTAGCTATTTTGACCAACGGTTTGAGGCAAAGGACATTACAATCAGGTAATACAGAGTTGGATGAATAGGCAGGCATTGGGGAATATCACAAAACAATTAGGAAATGAATAAATAAATTCAGAGAATTCAACAATACTCATCTAAATTTGCAGCAATTTCCACCCCCCCCCAAAAAAAATTACCCCCCAATTTTTTTTTTTAAAAGCCAAAAACTAAAACTCTAAAAAGAAAACAACCCCATACCCACCCCACTACTTCGACCTAACTTTGACTTGCCATAAAAAAACAAAAAAACAAACAAATCTAGTGTTGGATGGGTCGGTGCTCTGTCTAATCTAAGTTGTAAATTCTTACTGGGAGACAGGCATGAAATATTTAGCAACGAACGATGAAAAATTCAAACTTTTTTAACTGCTAAAATGAAGTCCCTAGACCAACTATGCTGTTGTAATTTTGTTCTTAAACTTAAATCTCTGTGGACTTTATTCCAGTTAAAAAATTTATGTATAAGGGAGAAGTATCCTCCAAGGTTGCCTCACCGACCCTAACAGGTTGGAGATAGAAAGAAAGAGATCCCTACTCATGGAATTTGCATCCAACTTATTCGGAAAATGGATCGAATTGTGTAAAAAAAATGAGATTTTTTTTTTTTCCCCCGGTGCTCCAAACATCCATTCTCATTTCACAAGAACAGTTTGGATGTGTATCAAGAGCCGATGGAGCTCTTTAGCCACTGACCCTCAGTGGACAATCCACCAGACCCCCTGCAAACACGTCCTGGACCAGCGTGGCAGGGCATCGCCCATCACTCCCCATGATTTGCACACCGAATATTATATCGGCTGTTCCTGCTGGGACCTCGGTACCAAAAGGCCCAGCCCGTCACTTGCTTTGGGCGGGGGCGATGTGCTCCAAGGGCGACTACCCAAACACTACACCAAGAGCGCGTCAGTTCCCGCTGGGTGATCGGCACCAAAAGACTCAGCCACATCACTTACTTTGGGTAGGGGTGATGTGCTCCGAAAGCGATTACCCAAATCCTTCACCAAGGGAACACCTGTTCCTACTGAGTCACCGTTCCAACAGCGACCATTTAAACAGAACTCTAAGACTGTCAATAAGAGGACAAGTTTATACATAGGCACATACAACGTCAGAACACTGTCAAGTGACATGCACCTAACTGATCTAGAAAGTGAAATCAGAAATGTCAAATGGGACATCATAGGCATTAGTGCGGTAAGAAGACCCGGAGATGAAATAATCGAACTGAGAAGCAGACATCTTCTTCACAGCTACGGTAAAGAGAAAGTAAAACAAAGTGGAGTTGGCTTTCTCATCAATAAGGACCTGAAAGACAATATAACTGGCTTCAAAGCCATCTCTGACCGAGTAGCTAGCGTCACAATACAACTTTCAAAACGATACAAACTCAATATAATCCAAGTCTACGCTCCCACTTTGCAATCAACCCAACAGGAAATAGACAACTTCTCTGATGACTTGAAATCCCCACTCCAAGACACCAGAAAACACTTCAATGTTATCATGGGAGACTTCAACGCACAGGCAGGAAAAGGAAATGATAATTGCGTCGGCAAATTTGGATACAAAATACGCAACGAGAGAGGAGAAGATCTTGTAAACTTTGCAACAGCTAATGGATTCAAAATCATGAACACCTTCTTCAAGAAGGGACCCAATAGGAAATGGACTTGGAAGAGCCCCAATCACAAAACAAGGAACAAAATAGACTACATCCTAACGGACAAAAACGACATCGTCAAGGACATCCAAGTCCTAAATCAAGTAAATGTAGGCAACGACCACAGAATGGTACGATGTAAAGTACAAATAAACACCAATAAAGAACGTAGGAAAATGTTCCATACAAAACCGCAGCCTCTAAACATACCAAAAGAGCACGTTCAATCTTTCAAGCTCGAATTGAAAAACAGATTCAGAATTCTTACTGAACAAGTCAGCACCAACATCAACGAACTAAGCAACAAAATGACGGCGTCAATAATTGAAGTAGCCTGTACATTCAAGCCAATGAGCAAACGACCCATTAGCAAAATCTCGGATGAAACTAGAAATCTCATGGAAAAACGCAGAAACCTCAAGCCACCGACAACAACTAGAGAGAGAATTGAAGAGGTTGAACTAAACAAATTGATCAAGAAGAAACGAAGGGAAGACAGAAGGAGATACACAACGGCAGTCATTGAATCAACTCTTGAAAAAGGTCGGGGCTTCAAAGCTATAAACAAACTCCTCAACTTGGAACGAAGGCAAATAACTAGCATACTCGAGGAAAATGGAAACCTAACAACAGACAGAGACAAGATTGTCAAACGTGCCAAAGAATTCTATCAAAAACTTTATTCGTCCAAACAAGGACTACAAAACAATGAGCAAGATACACAAGACATGAGCAATCAACTCAAGGACTTCCCAAAAGTAACCCCGTGGGAGGTGAAAGAAGCCATTAAACAGACGAAGAAAGGAACTGCCCCTGGACCAGACAACATCACCATTGACCTACTTCAAAAAGCAGGTAAAATCATCACTAAGAAACTGGCCGTCCTCTTCAACTTGTGTCTAAAACACAGCAAAGTCCCAGGCAATTGGAACACTGCTATCATAATGCTTTTATATGAAAGAGGAAACCCGAAAGACCTCAACAACTATAGGCCTATAAGCCTACTCAACTGTGTATACAAACTTTTCACAAAGATCATCACCAACCGAATCACAAAACTACTCGATGAAAACCAGCAACGTGAACAGGCTGGCTTTAGAAGAAGCTACTCGACCATGGACCACCTGCATTTGATAAATCAACTGAAAGAAAAAGCAGCAGAGTATAAACTACCTCTTGCCGTAGCATTTATCGACTTTAAAAAGGCGTTCGACTCAGTAGAAATCCCTAAGGTCATGGAGGCCCTCAGTCGGCAAGGTGTAGATCCAGTATATGTTGGAGTGTTGAAACATATATACAATCATGGTAGCTCATTTATCAGGCTACATAAAGACTCGGACCCCTTTCAGCTCCAGAAAGGAGTAAGACAAGGTGATACCAGCTCACCTAAACTCTTTACAGCCTGCCTCGAGATGATCATCAGAAGGCTAGACTGGGAGAGTAAAGGAATTAAAATAGACAGCGAGTATCTGAGCAACCTCAGATTCACAGACGACATAGCCCTTTTCGCAGAGAACCTACACAAGCTCCAATTAATGATAGATGAACTAAATGAAGAGAGCAAGAAAATCAGCCTACACATGAACTTCAGCAAGACAAAGATCATGTGCTACAACCACATTGGAGATAAAAACACTAAGATCGAAATCGAAGATACAGAACTCGAGAAAGTAGACCACTACATCTACCTATGACAACGAATCTCCATGAGACCCTCAAAAGAAGAAGAAATCAAGCAAAGAATCACACTAGGATAGCAAGCCTTTCGCAGAGCTAGCTCAACCTTCAAAAATAATAAGATCCCATTAATCCTAAAGAGAAGGGTGTATAACCAATGGTCACTTATGGAGCTGAAACATGGAACCTACCCAAGAGACAGACCCGTAAGCTGAGAACCATGCAACGTGCACATGGAAGAATAATGCTGGGCCTCACATGGAGAGACCACAAAACAGCACAGTACATCCGGGAAAAGACAAGAGTTAAAGACATCATAGAATCCATAAAACATCTCAAATGGCATTGGGCTGGCCATGTTGCAAGAATGGCAGACAATCAATGGACATCACAACTTACAATGTGGATTCCCCGAGACCTCATGTGCAACCGAGTCCGGGAAAATGTTAGATGGAGAGACGAGCTATTATATATATATATATATGAATAGGAGTGATAGCAATTTTAAAATTTTTTGTGCACATTCCATGAATATTATAAATCCACAACTAGCTAAAAAGATCTCTCTTTATATTCACTCAAGAATTCTTATTGTAAAACAGTCAAATATCAAGAACAAATGTAATATTTTTGTTTTGAGATATCTTGATGAACATATTTTTCAAACCCTAATTTCTGCTTGTTTGGCAATTTATTTCCATTTGAAACTTTTATCCTTCTGAAATCTTGTCTGAATTTTGCCAGACAGAGTGTATTAACCTTTGTGTATGATAAAGTAAGATTTTTTTCCCATGGTTATGCGATCATTAGTTAATATATCCCCATGAACTCTTTGGTCTTTGTTGGTTGTTCCTGTTTTTTGTACATCCTGTATGCGGGGGGGGGGGCATGATAATTGAAATAGTGACATTTGTTTTTAATTCAATGAATACAGTTTTATATTGTGGTATTTGATTGTCAAATTATTTCACAAAGTTGAGTGTAAAGTTTAGGGTAAGGGTTACAGGTTAGGCTCAGGGTCAAGGTCAGGTTTAGGGTCAGGGTGAGGGTTAAAGTTAGGGTTAGGGGTTAAGGGTCAGGGGTTATGGGTTAGAGTTAGGTTTAGGGTTCTGTTCAGGATTTGAAGTTAAGGTTTAGGGTTAGGGGCTAGGGTTAGGGGTTAGGGTTAGGGTTCGGGGTTAGGGTTCTGGGATTAGGGTTCAGGGTTAGGGTTAGGATTAGCTTTATGTGTACCTTACTTCTAGCGTTTAGCCCTCTGTCCCAGCCTGTCATCGACTGCCAGCACCTACCTACCTACCTACCTACCTACCTACCTACCTACCTACCTACCTACCTACCTAGCCGTCTCTGCAAGCACACGGATGTCCACTCACCATAGCGCTGCACACCGCTCCCACGATAACAACAAAAATAGGGAATCCCGTCTCGTGCCTTCCAGTCACTACCTTAGTCGTCGTCTTCGAACGTTATCGTACCTAGTAAACAGCCGGCAACAGCAGGAATTAACGTACGACACGGTAAGGGAGAGACGCGGAAGGACCGTAAATCGTCCTCACCTTCGTCCGCTTATCTCCCTTTTGTTTGTTTACCTTTCGATACGGCCTAACATCGTAAGCGTGTTGCTCTTTCAATGGAACGAGACAGTCTTTTCTACTTCTTCTTCCGTAGAAGAAGCGGTAGCAGCCGCCTAAGCAGCGGATCTTAAGACAGAGGACGAGTTTCTTGGTGAGCCTTCAGGCTGCAATGTTAGGCAGCAGTGAGCTACAGGGCTGAACATTACGATAAGAGTGCTGTCTACGACCTGGCGTCGTCTGCACGCTACGAAAGCCGGTCTCCGAAGAGAGCCGAGAGGAAATGAGTTGCGATTAGGGAGGGGGAGAGAGAAAGATAGTGATATACAGAAAGTGATCAAACCCATCATTTCTATCGTCTGTTTTCTTCAATTTTCATTTCACGCCCGCTGGTCATGTCCACTGACCACCTATCCATTCTTATCGTGTTATTTCTATGCTTCAACCTTCTGTAACAAGTGATGAAATATTTTTCCATGAACATTATCTCTTTTTGAACGTAGACTCATAACAAAGTATAGATTATTTAGCTTTCCTACATAAAATATCAAACATCGTTAAACTTGATAGACTGAAATTCGATCGAAAATAATTATTCAACTATTGAAACTGAAGGTAAGTTCTCTGCTTAAATTTGATTTTGTGTCCAATATTTTTAATTTCTAATTCAGCAGATATGGAATAGTGAGATTTATTTTTAATTCAATAAATACAATTTGATGTTATGGTATTGGATAGTTAAATAATTTCTCAAATCTTTAGAATTCTTCTACGCTTTGGAATCAGAATTTAAGATGTACAACTTCTTATGAGGAAAGAAAATACATGAATTCTTTGTATGGTATTCTTGATTATTGAAATAGAGTTTTTCTCTTTCTCTTTTAAAAACTCTCTGATGATGTCAGCTAAATACAATCTTTTAATATATGATATTTTAATAAATGGGTCCTAATCAATCTAATCACTTTCAGTCTACACTCTTAACTTTAAGAAATTAATTTTGAATATTTGTATCTGAATAATTACTACACCTCTCTCTGTGTTTCTATGCACTGCAATTATTCAACAGCTGACTATTGTATGAAGTTGATATTCATCAGATATATTAGAAAACACACGAGGTATCCTTTAGTTAGAAGTCGTTCGGATCAGCGGTTCTTGAGAAATCTAATAAAAATGAATATTTCTCTACAACTCTAATTACATGTCAGTTATTGAAGAGAAACATAAGCAAACTGACCACTATCTGAATCACCTAGTCTTTTGTAAATATATATATATACATTTGAATTAAAAATTTAGTTTTTGGACATCTTTTGTACGCATTTCACATGATTGAGAAGAAAATATTTTTCAAGTTAATTTCTATGTAATGTTTCAAATATATTTTTGTAGATAACATGCACTAGATGTCAATATATATTTCTGCTCAAGGGAAATAAATGATCTGAAATATTTTCATGATTCAAAGAAAAATTAAGTCAATCATCATTTCACATTTTTAAAAAATTGCTCAATCAATTTTTATTACAATAATGATTACAGATATGTATCAGTTTTTTTTCCTGCTTTCCAGATTGACTAGCTATTCTCCATTCACTGGTGATAACAACCAAGAAACATTTAGCTATATCAAAAGTCTAGATTTCAATTTTGATGATGAAGTCTGGGACTACATCTCTGACGATGCCAAAGACTTCATTGGTAATTTCCTCTTGAACAACAAAGGGTAAATAGCAGAATTTTATCTGTCTGTACTAAATTTGCCTTTATTTATTCACCGTTTTTTAGTATCAGTGGTTGTACTTAATTGCAATGAATCGATAATAAGTCCAATTTTTCATCATATCACGTGTGAAAATGTTTCATAGTATATTGGTACTAAATTCCCAAATCTTGTTCAATGAATGCAATGTCGTACTAAGACTTGATTCAATTATCATTTATTTAATTATTATCAGATAGATAGGTATTTTCAAGATGCAATTTTGTGTTCTATACATCATAATTACAAATCAATTTTTTTTTTTTTAGACAGAATGACTATTGATGATGTGTTGGACCATCGTTTGTTAAATGTTAGTTATCTGCCTCTGTTTATTTTTAATCAATTGAAGTAAACAATACTTGGCAAAGTTTAACCTCTGAGTTGTCAAAAAAGGATTATTTGATAACGACTGATTTTCACACACTACTGGATGACGAGAAGTAAACATTTTTTCTTTTTGGTACTTGATTTTTTTCTTAAAGTTGATTTTGTGCCAAACTCAAGCTTGATTTAACTTTTTTCATTATATTTTTTATACAAACATTTTTGTGATGTTGAAAAAATTAAAAACATCCCAATCTCAAATTTTGATAGCCTAGAGTAGTTCAGAGAAGAGAGAAATCAATCAAAGAAATTTACAGTAAATTTCAATTTTATTATTTCTCGACTATTTTGATACAATATAAACAATAGCTCATATATTTTAGAATGAATAACTATGAAATGTCTGTAATATTTCACAGATGAATTATGATCTTATAAATAAGTGATCAAATAAATAAATTACATCTTATATTATTATAGTTCAAATTTCTTTATAATCTTGTAAATAATTAGATAAATAAATTATGATATTACAGTACACATTGTTGCGGTACTCATATTTCATTATTATCTTGCAAATGATTAAATGGATATATCATGATCTAACAATTCACATATTTTTGTCTATTCATTTTATTTAAATTCTAGAAACTCTTTTCCTAATGAAAATGATAATGTATGAAGAAAGGAATATGAGCTTATTTTCAGAACAATCCAGTGCTTTGTGAAAATCAGTCCTAATCTAGCAATCCATTTTTGACAGCCCAACGGTTAAACTTTGCCCAATTTGCTTTAAGCACCAAGCTAAGCAAAGCTTGATTTGCACTCTCACCTCCTAAAACTGAGGCTTGGCTCTTTCTTCTGCAAGTCCAAAGTGGTTTGTTTCAATTCAGCTTTTCATGAATAAAATTGTATCCAGATCCTCATAAACGTGGGGATTATTTTATTCAATATCTGAAGTACATTTCTTATTTCAAAAAATTGTGTCAAATTAATTTCATTAACAATTCCTCCATCTATTTTGAGCAAAATCATGCAAATATTAAGACAATGATGAGGATGCAAATATTTTTTATTTAAAATATAGGTGGATATGTTTTAAATTCATGAAAAATATTCAAATCTGAGAGTTACCTATGCATTTATTTATTTAAGTACTTGATGATTTATACCTGACTAATGTAAAATAGTAGGTCATTGACATTAGAACTTTGGTACCAAATGAATGTTTTCATTTCAATCCCTAATACCAAGATAGTATTACTAATTTCCTTTCTTTATTTTTTTTCTATCATTTAGTATATTTGATATGATTATATGATGATTTATGATTCTATCATGAAATTAACATCTTGCATTTGAAAAAAAAACTGCTGTAAAACTGATTGTCATCTTCTTTATTTGTATTATCCTGGGAGAAGCTCAAAGAAATCTGAAAAAATTGAACTACCAACAGATAAACACAAAAACTATTTATATCGTAACAGAAACAACAATGTTAATGAAGCTGGCAAAAGGCAGTAGTAATGTGTTTGGTATATGAAAGATAACTTTTTCTGACTTAGGGCTCGATCTTTCTTGATTGATAGCAATCGTATTCACATAATAACCTCCAACCTGTTCTTTGGCATTAAACACCGTAAGAGTCCGAGAGATACCAAAAATAACTCTCATTGTTTAAGTTAAAATCAAGATAGCCCAGTACCCAGTGTCTTTTGCGTTGGAGGTCAGGGATTGCTCAAGCCCTGACCCGTCAGTGCATATGGAGGATGCTGTCTGAAAAACAGGTTACCATGAACTAAGCTCGGTCTCTGTAAAGTAGGGGTCGGTAAAGTGCTCAATCAATACCTGAGGTCCATTGAACTTTTTAGGTCAATCTTTGGCATTCGTATGAGAAATAAAAAATACATTTTGTTTGTTTTTTAATTCTCTACCTGAATAGAGTTTTTAACGGAGGTTTTGATCTGCAATGTATGTTTATCATAAACTGATCACCGAGTTTGCGTCAACCAGAATTCAAGCATGTTTACTTCAATCTTTTATGTATATGGGCTTGGCACTGATTGGGTGGTGGTTAAATAGGAATACACTCTAGACCAGGTTTAGGAATCCACAAAACAATTAATAATAAGTAATTGGTTCCACAAATGTTCTGTACTGTTCAAAATCACATCTTTCAAGGCCTCGTTACAATTTAATATGCGTTTTCTTTTCAGCTTGTATCAAGTTATATCAATTTGTTCTGCAATACCTTAACCTCACTAAATCGATTCAGAGGCTAATTAAAGCCAGATTCACCATTGACGGTATCCCTGAATATATCTGGTGAATCTAGATTTTTCTAGATGTTTTTTTCTTGAATTTTAGATGTAAAAAACTAAGATGTAATATACCTGTACATATCTGGTGAATCTACATGTTTCTAGATGTTTTCAATCGAATTTGAAATGTAAGTCTGCAAATGTATTTGGTAAAATATCCTTGTATATACCTGGTGAATCTACATGTTTCTAGAAGTTTTTATTTATTGTATTTTAGGTGTAAGCCAACAGATGAATTTGGTAAAATATCCTTGTATATACCTGGTGAATTTAGATGTTTTTAGAGGTTTTTCTATTGGATTTAGATGTAAGCATGCAAATGAATTTTGTAAAATATACCTATGTATACATGGAGAGTCTAGATGTTTTTAGATGTGAGCCTGCGAATGAATTTTGTAAAATATCCTTGTAAATACCTAGTTAATCTAGATGTTTTTAGATGTTTTTCCATTGGATTTTAGATGTAAACGTGCAAATGAACTTGGTAAAATATCCCTGTATATACATGGTGAATCTAAATGTTTCTAGATGTTTTTCCATCAAATTTTAGATGCGAGCCTACGAACGAATTTGGCAAAATGGTCCTGTACATATCTGATAAATTTAGATGTTTTTTATATGTTTTTATTATGGATTTTAGATGTAAGCCTGCAAATGAATTCGGAAAGATATATCTGTATACATCTAGTGAATCTAGATGTTTCTGGATGTTTTTATCATTATTGAATTTTAGATGTAAGCCTACGAATGAATTTGGTCAAATATCCCTGTATATACTTTGTGAATCTAGATGCTTTTAGATGTTTTTTCTAAATTAGATCTTAGATGTGAGCCTGTAAATGAATTTGGCAATACTGGCTTGGAGTAATTGGCTTCTCTTTTTACTCTATTTTTCTCTTTCTTTCTGTGCTTATTTGTGTCATTTTACTTACTTGTATTTTCTCTGAAAAAAAACGAAACATATTTTTTCTCTTTCTCTCCGCGTGTTGATTGTCAGGAAGAGAATAAATTTTACCAACTGTTTTCTCCTGGAATTGAATAAAAATGCAGAAATAACAACAACAAACTGAAATTTGTATTAAAATAGTTTTATTTGTATAAATTGGCACCAATGGTGCGTTTAAGTATGCATATCCATGAAGTATGTATACACGCCAACCAACACACACCGCACACGCACACGAACCCATGCATACTCCTTTACATTCACGCACACAAACACGCACACAATCACACATATGCACAAGCAGACATAACACGTACAACAACACACACACGCACACCCACAATCTCACACACAAGTATAGGGCGACACCAAGCCGTGGTGTAATACAGAAGCTAGTCTCGCCGACATATACTGAAGTGAGATCAAGCCCCACGGTGTCCCACAAGTGTGGCTCTATGCCTATGTGTGTATGTGTGTAAATGTGTGTGTTGTATGTATGTATGCATGTATGTATGTATGTGTGTGTGTGTGTATGTGTGTGTGTGTGTATCCACCCACCTACCTATCTCGGCCCGTTTTATAGATCCCTGTTCATATCTATTGTATATATGTATGTATGTATGCATGTATGTATCTCAGTCTGTTCACATCTATTTCTGATCATATCTATCTATCAATCTATCTAGCTGTCTGTTCATATCTATCTATCTATCTATCTATCTATCTATCAGTGTCTGTGTTCACATCTATCTACCTAGCAACCTATCTACTTACCTAGCCACCGAGATACCTACCCAACCTACCTACCAATCTATCTACCAATCTAGCTACCTAGCGTTGGAATTGAACTCACTACAGTATGATTGTCAATGAGACGAAGCTTGCTAACATTGTCCCATGGTGAAGCGTCGCTAACATCTATACATGTGCGTATAATTGTGTGTGTTTGTGCGCATGGAAGTACATGCGTGTGTGCTCATGCATATAAGATTTGTGTGTTTAGTGTACTTAGTGTGTGTGTGTGTGCGCATATACACATACTATGGATATAGTCTTAAAAGTCGAAAAAGTCGAAAAAGTGGGGAAAAAAGCGGAAAAAAAAACCCCGTCTGGGATGCATGAGTATGTCAGTGACCAATTGCTGGGCTGACATACAAGAGGCAAATATTGCCGTTTTGGCCGCTTTGGCCGCTTTGGCCGTTTTGGCCGTTTTGCAACTAGACCTAGCTCCTTTTGGGTGCTAAATCGAGTTACGTTTTGTTGGCCGTTTTGCAACTAGACCTAGCTCCTTTTGGGTGCTAAATCGAGTTACGTTTTGTTGGCCGTTTTGCAACTAGACCTAGCTCCTTTTGGGTGCTAAATCGAGTTACGTTTTGTTGCAAGGCATTGAACTTATGCATCCCTTGTCACAGGCTGGCTTCTTCATTTGGTGAAGATATTTCATTCTGCAAAAATAAAAGACAAGAAGAAATGTCAGAATAATGTTTGATCATCAAGGACAAAAACAAGAGAAAAAAGTTGAATCATTTTAAGCCATCAGTTCTCGATTCAAAATGGCGAAATTACAATGTTCATGGCCTCAAAGTTATGAAGCAAGGCAAAATATATTTAATTCATTTTAATAATTTAATAATTTGATTAGTCCGACACAGGAAAAAAGTAGATAATAGAGGTACTTACGATTTGTTTTCAAATCACTTGCTCTGCCTGAGATATTTTTTGCAGAACTTTTTTTGCATTTGAACCTGTTTGTCTTAGGTTCATTGTTCTGCATCAGTCTGGAAACACCAAATGAATCAAAGTAGTCCCGGAAACGGCTTGTATTTATAGACACATACCTGATGACGTCATCATGATGTCATAATTGAAGTCCCGTGATAATAACTTCTAATGTTTTGCTATAATAACTTCTAATGTCACGTGATAATATCTTCATTATGATGTCATAATGGATTTTGACGTATTTGTAATTTGAAAAAAAAAAAAAAAAACGAACCCAAAAATCAAGAAAAAAATCACAAATTACTAAAAAATTAAATGTAACTTCAGTTTTAACATTTGTTTTTATTAAAATATTACTTAAAAATATTACCGTTGTTATCATTATCATTATTGTTTTTATCATCATCATTACCATTATTGATATTATTAGTATTTTTAAATGAATGAAAATACTATTTAATCAAAAACCGTCTAAAAAGTATTTTCTCTCATCTAGTGCAACCAAAAACATCCAAATCTAGATGATAAACATCTAAATTGGCAACACTGAACAAGGAACATTACTCTTATTCTGGTCACTCAGAGACAGCCAATCGATGCTAGATATGTTAGTACAGCTAAATATGGTTTTAAGGTCAGTGAAAATCGGCAAATTCTTTTGATTCTTGTCTCTTATCCTCTTTCCCTCCCCTCCAGATATCGTTCGAGTTGTTTCTGGACTCTCAGAGACCAGTGGACTTTCTTTCCCTAACATGGAATCAGCACTTCATAGTTAGTCATTCTGCTATTAGTAAGTTTTCTTTTCCAGGTTTCAATTTCCATACTGTGTGATGTCGCTAATAAACTCTCAGATACTTCCTTTGATGACCTTAATCTTGTCAACTCTTCAAAAACACTAGCTTACACTACTTCAGCAACATTATCATTAGTCTTTTAACGTCAGTCGTTGGCCACAGACAGATGTGAACGTTGCATGGTTCTGAGTCTGTGGGTCAGTCTCTTGGTTAGGTTCTATATTTCTGAGAAATACCAAAATGCGCCAAAAGTCATTCCCAAGGTCAATCTTGCTCAAGGTCAAATTGACAGCCCATAATATTTCCGAATTGTGACAAGATGATTATCATTTGAAAGATTATTGGAAATAATATGAGTTTTATAATAAAGAATATCGTGTCTTCGAGACAAACATTTTGATTTAAATCTGAAAATACCTGCTCATATCATTCAGGCTTGCCTCTTCATTTAATGTGGATATTTTATTCTTCAAAAAAAAAAGATAAGAAAAAAATGTAAGAAAAATATTTCATATAGTAACGACAAGCAGTCGATTTTCGATATAATTTCGATTTCTAATGAAAAAGAATGTGGCGCAATAACAATGATCTGGGCTTTAATGTTATGAATTCCGCCATAAGCTTCTACTTCAAAAGAAAATATCCCCTCAATATTTCGTCGAGAAATTTAAACAGTTTTGAAAAATAAATGTCCATCAATTAGTCAGTCACTCAATGCAGGGCTACTCAACTTTTTTTTTTCGTTTCAGAACTTATTTCAACAAGACAAAATTCTTTTCAGGAATTATTTGATGGGGAAAAGAAAAAAAAATTGTGATCCATTTTAATTAAATAAAATTCTTTGTGGCCCATCACTCACTTGTAAAAGCAGTGGATAAATATATTGATATCTTTCGGCCCCAATCTAGCAGTAGCAAAACACAGAAAAAGATAACTGATAAAATTATTAGAAATTTCAACATATCTATAATGTATATATAATTTTAAGGACTTTATTACGATTTTTTCTCTAAACTGAAATAACAAAACCTAATGAAAACTAAATTTATTATATAAAAAATGGCGAATAGCAGTGATAATCACCAGAAGGGATATTTATTTCTTATATTGAGGGAGAAAAAAATAAAACTTATATACCTTGAATAGTGCAGTTAATTCGTTTCAAAATCTATATACTGTTCAAAACTAAACAGTTCAAGGTGATCATAATTCATTACTTCTCTTTTTCAGCATATACTAAGTTAAATTGATATACACAGCAATATGCATAGTCACATCAAATTGTACACCAATTTGTTAACTTTACCACACCGAAATCTACACTAATCAAAACTGCATAATTAAGGTATTCCTGCAACAATTTTGAAAGAGACCATTGGATGAGTTACGTGATAAAATATCCATAGATGTCGTCCGAGGGTTGAGGTAAAAAATACAACAGTTGTGATAGACGCCTTCGGAAGGCTGACGTAAGGAATGAACAAATGGGAATTTTGAGTCTAAATGTATTTCTAGATGAATGGCATGAAAATCTAATTATTTCTAGATACAATTGTATTTGTAAAATACATCCAATCTGCTCTCTGGCTTAGTAAGCGAGAGTCTGAGAAATACCAAAATGCGCCAAAAGTCAACTCCAAGGTCAGTCTTGGTCAAGGTCAAATTGACGGCCCATAATATTTCCAAATTGCGACAAGATGACTATCATTCGAAAGATTATTGGAAATAATATGAGTTTTATAATAAAGAATATCGTCTCTTCGGGACGAACGTTTTGATTTAAATCTGAAAATACCTGTTTTTTTATTATACTCACATTATTTCAAATAATCTTAACGAATTGGTGTACATATTAATATGACTATGTATATTGCTGTGTATATCAATTTCGCTTAGTGTATGCTAAAAAAGAGAAGTAAGGAATTATGATCACCTTGAACTGTATAGTTTTGAACAGTATATAGATTTTTGAACGAATTTACTGCACTATTCAAGGTTTATTACATGTGTTTTTTTCTCCCCCTCCACAAAAGAGAAAATATTCCTTCTGGTGATTATCACTGCAATTCGCCATTTTTTAAATGACAAATTTAGTTTTCACTATGTATTTGTTATTCCAGTTTAGAAAAAAAATCGTAAAGAACTCCTTAAAATGTTATATACATTATAGATATGTTGCAATTTCTAATAATTCTATCAGTTATTTTTTTCTGTGCTTTGCTACAGCCTAAAGATATTCATATATTTATTTATTGCTTTTACAAGTGAGTGAGGGGCCACAAAGAATTTTGTTTAATCAAAATGGGTCGCTGATCTTTTTTTCCCCCATCTAATAGTTCCTGAAAAGAATTTTGTCTTGTTGAAATAAGTCCTGGAACAATTTCCACATGGAGCTGAAATATAGAACCTAACCAAGAGACTGACCCACAGACTTAGAACCATGCAACGATCACATGAAATAATTGTACCCAAAACCACATGGACAGACCACAAGTTATCACAGTTTATCAGAGAGAAAACAGGAGTCCGAGCCATCATAGAAGCAATTAGAAAACTCAAATAGCAATATATAATGGAGAGACGAACTAGATAAATTTAGAAAGTATTGGCTCTGCAACGCCTATGATTGAAAAGTGTGGCAAATCCTACGAAAGGTCTGTGGCCAACGACTGACGTTAAAAGACTAATGATAATGTTGCTGAAGTAGTGTAAGCTAGTGTTTTTGAAGAGTTGACAAGATTAAGGTCATCAAAGGAAGTATCTGAGAGTTTATTAGCGACATCACACAGTATGGAAATTGAAACCTGGAAAAGAAAACTTACTAATAGCAGAATGACTAACTATGAAGTGCTGATTCCATGTTAGGGAAAGAAAGTCCACTGGTCTCTGAGAGTCCAGAAACAACTCGAACGATATCTGGAGGGGAGGGAAAGAGGATAAGAGACAAGAATCAAAAGAATTTGCCGATTTTCACTGACCTTAAAACCATATTTAGCTGTACTAACATATCTAGCATCGATTGGCTGTCTCTGAGTGACCAGAATAAGAGTAATGTTCCTTGTTCAGTGTTGCCAATTTAGATGTTTATCATCTAGATTTGGATGTTTTTGGTTGCACTAGATGAGAGAAAATACTTTTTAGACGGTTTTTGATTAAATAGTATTTTCATTCATTTAAAAATACTAATAATATCAATAATGGTAATGATGATGATAAAAACAATAATGATAATGATAACAACGGTAATATTTTTAAGTAATATTTTAATAAAAACAAATGTTAAAACTGAAGTTACATTTAATTTTTTAGTAATTTGTGATTTTTTTCTTGATTTTTGGGTTCGTTTTTTTTTTTTTTTTTCAAATTACAAATACGTCAAAATCCATTATGACATCATAATGAAGATATTATCACGTGACATTAGAAGTTATTATAGCAAAACATTAGAAGTTATTATCACGGGACTTCAATTATGACATCATGATGACGTCATCAGGTATGTGTCTATAAATACAAGCCGTTTCCGGGACTACTTTGATTCATTTGGTGTTTCCAGACTGATGCAGAACAATGAACCTAAGACAAACAGGTTCAAATGCAAAAAAAGTTCTGCAAAAAATATCTCAGGCAGAGCAAGTGATTTGAAAACAAATCGTAAGTACCTCTATTATCTACTTTTTTCCTGTGTCGGACTAATCAAATTATTAAATTATTAAAATGAATTAAATATATTTTGCCTTGCTTCATAACTTTGAGGCCATGAACATTGTAATTTCGCCATTTTGAATCGAGAACTGATGGCTTAAAATGATTCAACTTTTTTCTCTTGTTTTTGTCCTTGATGATCAAACATTATTCTGACATTTCTTCTTGTCTTTTATTTTTGCAGAATGAAATATCTTCACCAAATGAAGAAGCCAGCCTGTGACAAGGGATGCATAAGTTCAATGCCTTGCAACAAAACGTAACTCGATTTAGCACCCAAAAGGAGCTAGGTCTAGTTGCAAAACGGCCAACAAAACGTAACTCGATTTAGCACCCAAAAGGAGCTAGGTCTAGTTGCAAAACGGCCAACAAAACGTAACTCGATTTAGCACCCAAAAGGAGCTAGGTCTAGTTGCAAAACGGCCAAAACGGCCAAAGCGGCCAAAGCGGCCAAAACGGCAATATTTGCCTCTTGTATGTCAGCCCAGCAATTGGTCACTGACATACTCATGCATCCCAGACGGGGTTTTTTTTTCCGCTTTTTTCCCCACTTTTTCGACTTTTTCGACTTTTAAGACTATATCCATAGTATGTGTATATGCGCACACACACACACACTAAGTACACTAAACACACAAATCTTATATGCATGAGCACACACGCATGTACTTCCATGCGCACAAACACACACAATTATACGCACATGTATAGATGTTAGCGACGCTTCACCATGGGACAATGTTAGCAAGCTTCGTCTCATTGACAATCATACTGTAGTGAGTTCAATTCCAACGCTAGGTAGCTAGATTGGTAGATAGATTGGTAGGTAGGTTGGGTAGGTATCTCGGTGGCTAGGTAAGTAGATAGGTTGCTAGGTAGATAGATGTGAACACAGACACTGATAGATAGATAGATAGATAGATAGATAGATATGAACAGACAGCTAGATAGATTGATAGATAGATATGATCAGAAATAGATGTGAACAGACTGAGATACATACATGCATACATACATACATATATACAATAGATATGAACAGGGATCTATAAAACGGGCCGAGATAGGTAGGTGGGTGGATACACACACACACACATACACACACACACACATACATACATACATGCATACATACATACAACACACACATTTACACACATACACACATAGGCATAGAGCCACACTTGTGGGACACCGTGGGGCTTGATCTCACTTCAGTATATGTCGGCGAGACTAGCTTCTGTATTACACCACGGCTTGGTGTCGCCCTATACTTGTGTGTGAGATTGTGGGTGTGCGTGTGTGTGTTGTTGTACGTGTTATGTCTGCTTGTGCATATGTGTGATTGTGTGCGTGTTTGTGTGCGTGAATGTAAAGGAGTATGCATGGGTTCGTGTGCGTGTGCGGTGTGTGTTGGTTGGCGTGTATACATACTTCATGGATATGCATACTTAAACGCACCATTGGTGCCAATTTATACAAATAAAACTATTTTAATACAAATTTCAGTTTGTTGTTGTTATTTCTGCATTTTTATTCAATTCCAGGAGAAAACAGTTGGTAAAATTTATTCTCTTCCTGACAATCAACACGCAGAGAGAAAGAGAAAAAATGTTTCAGTTTTTTTCAGAGAAAATACAAGTAAAATGACACAAATAAGCACAGAAAGAAAGAGAAAAAAAGAGTAAAAAGAGAAGCTAATTACTCCAAGCCAGTATTGCCAAATTCATTTGCAGGCTCACATCTAAGATCTAATTTAGAAAAAAACATCTAAAAGCATCTAGATTCACAATGTATATACAGGGATATTTGACCAAATTCATTTGCACGCTCACATCTAAAATCCAATAGAAAAACATCTAAAAACATATAGATTCACCAGATATGTACAGGGATAATTTACCAAATTGGTTTGTAGGCTTACATCTAAAATCCAATAGAAAAATATTTAAAGATATCTAGATTCACCAGGTATCTACGGGCATATTTTACAAAATTCATTCGCAGGTTCACATCTAAAATCCAATAGAAAAACATCTAAAAACTTATAGATTCACCAGATATGTACAGGGATAATTTACCAAATTGGTTTGTAGGCTTACATGTAAAATCCAATAGAAAAATATTTAAAGATATCTAGATTCACCAGGTATCTACGGGCATATTTTACAAAATTCATTCGCAGGTTCACATCTAAAATCCAATAAAAAAACATCTAGAAACATCTAGATTATCCAGGTATGTATGGGTATATTTCACCAAATTTTTTTGCACGCTTACATCTAAAATCCAATACAAAAATATTTAAAAATATCTAGATTCACCAGCTATACATAGGTATATTTTACCAAATTGATTTGCAGGCTCACACCTTAAATTCAATTGAAAAAAACATCTAGAAACATCTAGATTCACCAGGTATGTTCGGGAATATTTCATCTAATTCATTTGCTGGCTCACATCTAAAAACATCTAGACTCACCATGTATACATAGGTATATTTTACAAAATTCTCTTGCATTCCTACTTCTAAAATCAAACAGAAAAAACCACTAAAAACATCTAGATTCACCAGCTATATCCAGGGATATTTTACAAAATTCATTTGTAGGCTCACATCTAAAACTCAATAAAAAAACATCTAAAAACATCTAGATTCACCAGGTATATACAGAGATATTTCACCAAATTCATTTGCACATTCACATCTAAAATCAAATCGAAAAACATTCGAAAACATCTAGATTAACCATATATATACAGGGATATTTTGCCAAATTTGTTTGTAGGCTCACATCTAAAACTCAATAAAAAAACATCTGAAAGCATCTAGATTCACCAGGTATATAGGGATATTTTACCAAATCCATTCTCTGGCTCACATTTAAAATCCAATAAAATTAAAAAAACAAAACATTTAGAAACATCTAGATTCACGGGGATATTTTACTGAATTCATTTGCAGGCTTACATCTAAAATCCAACAATAAAAAACATCTAGAAACATCCAGATTCACCAGATATATGTAGTGGGATATTATACCAAATTCATTTGCAGGCTCACATCTGAAATCAAATAGAAAAACATCTAGAAAAGTCTAGATTCAGCAGATATATACAGGGATATTTTGCCAAATCCATTTGCAGTTTACAACTATAATTCAATGAAAAACCGTCTAGAAACATCTAGATTCACCATAGATATATATATATATATATATATATATATATATATATATATATATATATATATATACATATATATATACATATATATATATATATATATACATATATATATATATGTATATATGTATATCTATCTATCTATCTATCTATCTATCTATCTATCTATATATATATATATATATATATATATATATATATATATATATATATATATATGTATGTATTTATATATATATCATTATTATTATTGTTACTATTGGCAATCTCACACCAGTTGCTTGGTGGTTACCGATGGAGTTTGTGTGACAGCAGGTTTCCTTAAGTCTCTAGCCCTTCTCTCCTAGTTCTCATAGACCACAGTAATCGTGCGGTTTACAGTTTCACACCGGTTGCCCAGTGGTCATTGCTGAGAGCTGAGTGACAATAAGTCTCCTCAGGTCTTCAGCCAACATCTCTTCCCTCCTTTGCCTATCATGCCAGTGTTGTGGTTTACGTTTCTGCCTTCATTTCCCTTCCCCTGTTAGGTCATTGTTAACAATTAATGTTGCAGTCCTTATATTTCTAGCACTCTCCTCAGTATCTGCGCAGTTCCAAGCAGTGCTGTGGCCTGTACTGTCTCAATCCTTCCCTTTATCCTGATCTCCTCCAGTTTCGCCCTCAGTGTCTTTGGGACAGTTCCTAGTGCGCCCACTATGACTGGCACTACCCTGGCTTTCATGTTCCACATCCTCTTTAGTTCTCTCGCTAGGTCCTGGTATTTTTCCAGTTTTTCACTCTCCTTCCTCTTTATTCTATGATCTGCAGGTACAGCCACGTCTACTATTTTGGCAGGTCTTCCTCTTCTTGTCTACGATTACCAAGTCCGGTCTACTTGCCTGGATGAGGTGGTCGGTTTGGATGTCAAAGTCCCAGAGTAATTTGTGGTTGCCATTCTCCAGGGCTGCCTTTGGTTTGTGCAGATACCACTTTCCTGCATGGTTGAATCCCATACGTTTGCTCAGTTCCCAGTGTATCATCGTTGCTACTCTATCCTGTCTGTGCTTATACTCCTTGTGGGCGAGTTGACTACATTCACTAGTTATGTGATTCATGGTCTCATCTCTTTCACTGCATAGGTGGCACTTGCTGTTTGTCTGTGTTCGGTCGATTTTTGTTTTTATATAGTTTGTCCTGATGCTTTTGTTTTGAGCTGCCATGATGAGCAATTCCGTTTCTCTCTCCAGGTTTCCTTTTTGTAACCATGTCTATGATCTTTCGTCTACCACATGTTGTATCCGTCTTTTGAACTCTCCGTACAATTTTTTGTTTCCCATTTTTGTTTCCTAGTTTGCTGTGCTGTTCCATTGTTTTCTACTTTGTTGTTTGTTGCACTGTTTCGTGTACTCTTAATGATTTCTTCACTGTTTGCTTGCATGTACTTTTCTAGATCTGCTCTAGCTCTCTGGACACAGTCCTCGATGCTGATGAGCCCTCTCCCACCTTCTTTTCTCTTAACGTATAGTCTATCCGTGTCATCTCTAGGATGTAATTCTTTATGCATTGTCATAAGTTTCCTTGTTCGCCTGTCCATTGATTGGAGTTCTTCCTTTGTCCATCCTAGGAATGGTCCTGTGTATCTCACTACTGATACAGCCCAGGTGTTCATTCCTTTTATTAGATTTCTGCTGTTTAATTTGGTCTCTAATATTTTCCTTATCCTTCTAAGGTATTCTTTGTTTATTTTCTCCTTCATCTCTTCCCGTTTTATCGTGTCTCATTCAAGGATGCCCAGCTATTTGTATCAGTCTTGTGCGGTCAGTGCTGTAATCTTACTGTCGTCCGGGAGTTCGATTCCTTCAGCCATTGTTGTGAGCCTTCCTTTGTGCATTACCATGATTGCAAACAAAATTCTTTGTGGCCCGTCACTCACTTGTAAAAGCAATAGATAAATATATGAATATCTTTAGGCCCTAATCTTGAAGTAACAAAGCACAGATAAAGATAGCTGATAAAAGTATTAGAAATTAGAACATATCTATAATGTATATCAGATTTTATGGTGTCCATTACGATTTTTTTTCTAAACTGAAATAACAAAACATGACGACAACTAAATTTTTTAATATAAAAAATGGCGAATAGCAGTGATAATCACCAGAAAGAATATTTTTTCTTATATAGAGCGGGTTAAATACACCCAATCTGCTCTCTGGCTTAGTAAGCTTAGAGTCTGAGAAATACCAAAATGCGCCATAAGTCAACCCCAAGGTCAATCTTGCTCAAGGTCTAATTGACAGCCCATAATATTTCCAATTTCCAGCAAGATGACTATCATTCAAAAGATTATTCAAAATGATATGAGTATTATAATGAAAAAAAAACGTGTCTTCGGGACAAACATTTTGATTTAAATCTGAACATACCTCCTTCGTAATAGCTACCTAAAGGGAATTGGCTTACTCACAGATTGTTTTGATTGGTTGGTATGATAATTCTATTACCCAATCAGAGCGATTTCCGAATGTCCTTTATAAATTTATCCCTAGAGATCACATGCGAAACCGAGTTCGACAGAATACAAGATGGAGATTCAGAAAATACTGGCTCTGCGACGCCCATGATAGATAATTGTTGCGAAACTTGGAGAAAGTGTATGTCCAACGACGGACGTTAAAAGACTGATGATGATGATCATCATCATAATAATAAGCACTCACCCATACCATCACTTTAAGAAAAAATAAAGTTTCATCTCAACCATCAACCAAAAATATTTAAAAAAAAACAACACACCCTACATCTATCCCGCCCCACATATGTCAACACCAATCCATTAAATTCTGGACACCACCTCCCCATGTAGAAAAAAAACCAGTCAAACAAACCTTTGCTGAGAACTTACCATACCATTTAAATCCTAACCTCTCCTCTCGCTGTGCCTTCTTATCTAAAAAGAAGCCCAACACCCACAGAGACAAATAACAAACATTCTCTGACCCCTCCCCTTACAGACCCTTCTTATTACAGACAAAATTTGACTCTCACCTATACAGACACACGCATGTCTACTCCCGCTCCTACTCATCAGCCCTTAACACCGAAATATCCCCATTTCTTTTCTCAACCTCAAACACTTGGACACCACACAATTTTTTTCTGCACCACTGCAAGTTTCTCTGAAAAAGATGGCTTGCACCCATCGAAATGTATCAAAACGCGCCTGCATGATTATGAATATTTTCAAGTTGTAAGACCGGCTTTTCTCTCTTCCGATTGCCACTTTCATCAACACACACACACAAATATATATATATATATGTATATATATATATATGTATATATATATATATATATATATATATATATATATATATATATATATATATATATATATATATATATATATATATCACAGAAGGCAATGAAACTAATATCAGGAATAAATCTTAGCAATAGAAAAAGATCAAGATGAATTCAGGGGAGGGCCAGGGTGAAGGATATCATACATTACGTTAGAAGAATGGGGATGGACAAGGCACGTAGCAAGAAGAAAGGGCAATAGATGGAGCGAAAGACTAATTGATTGGTGCCCGTAAGATAATAAACGCAGTAGAAGACCAGGCACAAGATGGAGAGACGAGATTAAAAAAAAGTTTAGCAGAGACTAGCGCAATCATGTCCGTCATAGAAGGAGATATGAAAGGCCTCTATCCAGCAGTGGACTTCAAACAGTTGCTATTGATGGTGATCCCAGAGTTTTCTTTATATTGGGAGACACTTCTCCGTTTTTTTTTTGTCATGCACTTATGTATGCGCTTATGACTGTCCACACGATATTTCCAAAAGTTCTCAATGAATATCAATGAAATTCAATGGAAGGGTGGAAAATGAGGTGGAAAAAAAGGTGATTTTTGGATGGATCCATGCAATCCCCCTGACAAAGGTGTGTGTGTAATTTCTAGTTCATATTGTGTAGACACTTTACATCGGTTTATTCAGAACGGTCGTTAACAGGTTATATATTGGTCAAGAGGATATGTTATACATTAATCAAGAGGATAATAAACATGGCTAAAATCATTTATGAAACTGGTGTCACTTGAAAATTCTGAAGATGAAGCTTCTATTTTACAAGCATTGTAAATAGAAGGTATGTACGCTTTGTAGATATCTAAAATAAACACATACAATCAGGGTCAGGATTAGGCGTAGAAGGGCCTTGAGGCATAAGTCTGCTTGGGCCCCTTACATATATATATATATATATATATATATATATATATATATATATATATATATTGTGTCATCCACAGACAGCTGTTTCGATGTATTACATCTCTTCAGTGTGGCTATAGACTTTCCATTATCCAATCCAGTACCGCTAGGCGGAATTGAAACCTTCACTTCAGACCTGGAGGCCGATTTCCTACCTCTGGACGGTCAGTAAGGCTGAATTTAAGCGATATATCTATTTACACAGAAATTCCTCATCCACCAGAGTGCTCTATTCCTATGGAAGAGCATTGCATATATAACATGACCTACTCAGGGCCCCTAAATCCGCCCTGGGGCTCCTCCAGAGACTGACGGCCTGATCCCTCCGCTTCCAGGGCCTTGCAATTAATAAAGTACTATTCACAACGGGTTTATTGGTATATTTAAATTGAAAAAAAAAATGAAATTTTGAGGTGTCAAATAAAGGAGACCGGAAGCATTAGAGCGAGAGTTTTAGGGTGGGGGATCTCTGTGCTCATTTAAAACATTTGTGAAGTTACTATCGTGTCAGTTATTTGATTACATTAAACTATGAATATATTCTCAAGTGATAAGCTCTTTCTTTTCAGTCTATTAGAAAACAAGAAAAAGACCAGAATCTGTTCAAAACCTGTGACGTTGTTTATACAAGTTTTGAGAGCGGTTGGCGACATTTGGAAACGTTCGTTTTTGCAATAAAACTTCGTCTCAACTTAAAACATCCGAGCAAAAATATATAATTATTGCATAGAAAAAATAAAACGAAAAATATCACCTGAAACGAAAAATGATTAATGGGTATATGGAAAGGATACACACACACACATATCCACACTCACACACATACATCCACACACACACATACACACACATACACATATATATATATATATATAGAGAGAGAGAGAGGGGGGAAGTGTATACACTTGTTATAAACACTGTATAGTCTGCTTTCTCCCTTTCTTTCTTTCTTGAAATTTTTTATCTAACGAATAGGTCTAAAAAAAGTAATATGATGTAGTGTGACGTAAACAGAAAAAAGTTCTACACCTTTCTTCTCTCTCTTTCTCTCTCTCTCTCTCTCTCTCTCTCTCTCTCTCTATCTATCTATCTATCTATCTATCAATCTATCTTGGCTTTTTCATGAACGCTATTAATCGATTCAGATTTCATCTGAACACTTTTGGCTTTCTTAGAACTGTCGTCTTTCATCGCAGCTAATAATAAACTGCACTTCAAAGCAATGTTTTCTTGTGTTTCAGAATCACACAGTGGAATATTATTAATCAATGGTGTTTGTAATGTTGCTTATCTGATGGGACGGTCTCTTTTATTAACTGGCTCATATTTAGGCTTAAGCTCATAGTAGTTTATAATCCCATTCCCGTTAGCAGTCAGTTTTATTGAATGACAAAAAGACAGGATATAAAAAAATGATATTATTACTGCTGCCTACGAAGGAAGAGGTAAATGTGTTCACTCATGTCTATCTGTTTGCCGACACAATATTTCCAAAAGTTCTAGATCAATTTCGATGAAATTTTCTGTAAGGTTGGGCTATGGGATAAGGATGAATCGAAGGAATTCGGGGAAGGATTCTGGAATTTTCTTTTGATTCAGATATTTTGCCTACATCAAGACAATTGTTCAAAATTGTGAAAAATCAAAACTTACACAGTTAACTCCCCTGTATCGTAGTTATATATGAACTTATTTCCTCACAATTTTTAGTGTACGACGTAGGTTGAAGCGTGCTCTCGGTCTGGGTGCTATCTAGGTTTCCCATTTAAAAAATTCAAAGAATAAGAGAGAGAGAGAGAGAGAGAGAGAGAGAGAAACAGATTACAGGACAAAAAGTTGATATCGAGTTTATTAATGAAAACATTGTTTTTGTGCTAGTGTGTTCCACTCCTGGCCATATTGTTTCGTCAACAGATTTGAAAATCAGCATCAGTACTCCACTACATTCTTTTAGAAATGTTTCTATTTTTATTTTTGGAAAAGAAGTACTTTTGACCTTTTAGGAGCCTTATTATGGCGTGTTTCATAATGTCGTTCACTCTTCAGAATCTATATATTTTTTTACTCAATTTTCTAGTGTAAAATGGCAGTGATGTCATAAGCAGAATTTATTCTGACTATTTGTCTTGACTAGTTGTTTTAGAAAGAAGGGTCTACAACCAATGCACCCTACCGATAGTCACCAATGGAACTGAGACATGGAACCTGGCCAAAAGATTGACCCTCAGACTGAGAACCGTGCAACGGGCATGTGAGAGAATCGTGCCCTACATTACATGGAGAGATCACAAACAGCATAGTATACCAGAGGAAAAAAAGGAGTCAGGGGTATCATAAAATCTATTAGACAACCCAAAGTGCAATGAGCTGGTCATGTTACAAGAATACTAGACAACTGGTGAACTTCACGACTCACAATGTGGATCCCCAGAGATCATATCCAAAACTGCCACTGGGAAATATTAGAATGGCGAGATGAAATAGATAAGGTCTGCTACGCCCATGATAGAGAGGTCTGGCGAATTCGGAGGAGGGTCTACGTCCAACGACGGACGTTAAAAGACTGATGATGATGATGATGATGATGATGATGATGACCCCACGGTTGTTCATTTATTGACTTTGGTCGCGGGTCTTAATAATAATTTTCGGAATTCCTCCGGTCAGAATTGTATGGAAAACGTGTTCAATAGTCTCTGTATGTTGTTTCCTTAAAAAAAAAATGCGATTTTCAATTTTTCGGTAGCCGGGTTCGAGTTTGCACTTGATGTAATATATAGGTTAAAAGTAAAACCTTTTGGGCGTTATTTCAGCCTTTTAAAATCCAGAATCATAAAATAAACACTTCAAGGATCAAGAAAAATAGATGATGAAAAAAGGGTGGGGGGTCCAGGGGACCTACTTTTCTGTCTAGACTATTTGTTTCTACTCTGTTGATCAGCGTTTGTCTGACAGCGCATTTGCTTCTTCACAGTTAAGTGAACGTTTTTACATTTCATTCAACTAAATTTCACAAATAGAAAGCAGTGTTCTCCGCTTTACAAAAGTCCTGACTTGGCATTTCCTATTGCGTAGTAAACCTGATTTTCGGATAAGAAATGAGAAGAAAAATATTAAAAACATATTGCGTGGGTAGGAAACAAACATATTCCCTAAAGCTTTATCGAACCACGATTGAAGAGATTGTGTTTGTATGTGTGTGTGCATGCACTGCCATTATTCGACCACTGGCCATTGTGCAGGATTGATTTTCATCAGATATATCTGTCAGCACACACAGCAGTGAAGTGTCAAGTGTGAAGTGTTTTGGATCAGCCGTTCCCGGGAAATCTTCTTTTTTTTTTTAAACAAATCACAGATTTCGAGGTGCAATCAAAAAGTTCCAAGACTGTACATGCGCAACAGGAAGTGAGCAGTAATCGCCCTGATGTGAACTTCCGGGTCTGTGTTACGTGCGTTTTTGTGATAGCGTCCATGTGCTCCTTTGCGATTTCAGGATCAAATTCTAAATCAAAATGGAGACCCTTGAAGTGTTGAAGCCGGTCTACAATAATGAAACCATGAGCTGAGTGGGAGGTACAAAATCAGTGGAGGATGACAAGAGGCCAGGGCAATCTTCAACGAGCATTAACCCTGGAAATGTCGAAGGAATTGGACGAATTGTGTGTCTAAATCATTTGATCACAATCGATGAAGTTTCTGATATCATCAACGTGTCATTTGGATCAGTTCTGAGGGATAACGTCCGGTGCAAACTACCTGAATCAAGATTTGCATAGTTCAATATTGAACATCTTGTCAAGTTCAGTATTGAACATCTTAATTCTCATGTCGTGTTCAACATTCACTCGGTTGCGTTGTACAAAAAGGGTTCAGTTATACATATTTTAATTTCATGGTATTAATTCCAATTTTAAACTGCATACCCCCGATCATCATTTGACGGACCCTATGAATCCGTGGGCCCCAGTTTCGAAACTACTCTTCTATCGGATCAAACCCCGTCGGTGGTCTACCAGGCTACTCCCCTTTCCGAATCAAACTTAAAAGCAAGACCAGAAGAGAAGAGACAGTCCTGCAAAATGAGATATTTCCCTGGTTGCCAGATCTTCCTTTACAGCCGACGAGGGAAGGCCTGCCTCTTCCGTCTGAGAGGCTTGTTGACTACCAGAGGACCGGCAACAGACGTTGGAAGCCCTTGTGAATCTTCGTTCGTTGACCCAAGCCATGATATGGTAGCGAGTGCTCACGTATGTCTGGTTGCATGTAGATATTCCCTTAGCTTAGTCAGAAACAGAACCATGTGCCAGCAAATCGATTTAGGACGTACACAATCAATAACAATGTTTAACCAGCGTATACAGACTTCGGAAGTCATATAACGACTCGAAAAAGTAACATTTTCAAGTTAAAAAAGTATATATCCATCAGAAATTACTTTCTATTGATTCAAGCATTGATGCACATCCTATAAATTACCCAACGATTTCTAACATTACAAAAATTCTGGATAACCTTATCGTGATTTGTTGAACACTGTCTATTGAGCATTTGTCTGAACTGAATTAGAGTTAGGTTTAGTAACTACATTAATTTCTGAAGAATATATTGTTTAATTTGCTTAATTATATTTTGTAATTAAAGAAAACTTGATATTTTAGAGCATTTGTATAACTTTGGGGCTCTGTTTAATTATGCTTTGTAATCGAAAAAAAAACATTTTATGGGCCTTTGTATGACCTTTGGAGCCTTTGTATGACTTTTGGAACCTTTGTATTGCTGATTAAAAACCAACATAGGTTTATGTACGTCAAAACAAAGATCAACAGATTAAGTTCCCGGATACGTCAATCTTCCAAGTGAAGTGAGCTTGTCTTGAAAACAAGGCATTCAAAACCCCATCTTTTTTAACCAGCAGCGCCATTGAGAAATAGGTAACTTTCACCAAAGAAGCTAAAATCCACGTGTATGTGTATATGCAGGTGTTTTCTCCATCTTTACAGAAACAACAATCTTAGAGAATCTAAAGATAAAATTTGCAACAAAGGAAACATAATACAGTATCATATTCATTCCGTTTTCGTTATTGGAACTGGCTCGAATTTGCCTTTCTGAATACGAGTTTTATGATAAAGTCTCAATTAATTTTAAACATGAGCCAAATTTGCATGAGTAAAGATAGCCTAACTGACAGAAATTTATATTTCTTTTCAATCGGAAAAGCCAGATGAAGAGAAAGCGATATTTCATTACACATTAGATATCTTTAATATTAGACAAGCTTGTCTTTCACATACTTTTCATTCAGTGATGACAAAAGAAACAGAACAAGATTGAGCACCTAGCCGCGGAGCAATGGTTGGCAAGATGGTCTAGCAGACTATTTCTGCAATTGTGTGTTCAGTCCTCACTGGATGACTCACCATGATTTCTTTCCTTGTCAATTCACTTAATACATAATATCTAATTATTTCCGTCGGATTATATATCCATTTCTTAATATATATATATACACACACACACACACACACACACACACACACACACACATATATATATATATATATATATATATATATATATATATATATATATATATATATATATATATATAAATATATATAATGATGATAATAATGAAAATATATGTGTGTGTGTGTGATCAAAGCTAGTTGGTGCATGGGTCAGTTTGAATCACTTGCTTTAGTTTTTGTTTCCACAACTTGAGGGCAGCACTGTTTGCCTCATTTTAGGTAAAAGAATTTCTACCATTATCCTTTTAAGTTTGAGTCACATATAAACATCATAGGGTTTCGCCTTAAAAACGTATTTTTCATCCAGGCAAGTAACTTTTTCACTTGAGCAAACTTGTGCCCAGTTCATCCTGTAATGAGCTGTTGATAATAGCGCGGTTTATGCTTATGAGAAGCGGCAATAAACAGTATATGTAGACTACAATTCAAGCAGATTATGTCAGAGCCTTTCCTTTGAATAAAAAGTATAGAAAACCGTGAGTTCGGGACTGGTTGGTACACTGTAAGTCGGATTATTTAATACACCGTGCCAGCGTATCTTAATAATTGCACGAACTTTGCAAAATATGAGAGGTTGATGAGATACCTCGCAGAAAAAGGTTACAAGCCCCAGAATGTTCTTAGAGATGGCCACTGTCTCTTGCATGCGGTGAGGGCATCACTGTTATCAAGCTCCTTCTGTAGAAGTAAGCAACATTTTCATAGATCTCAAAATAGCAACAAAGAGTTACAACACAGGTACCGTTGACATGATTTTAAATGCTTTGTGTAATGATATGGCATTGGCTGCGATCTTGTTTCAGATTCACAATGGAATCGTCCAATTTTTATGTATGTGACCTGGTCGACCTGGAATTACGTCTCCATAAAGTGTTTTATTGGTACTTCAAGGTCTTGAGTTATATGGACATTGCAATGCTGTCATAAAGGCAAAAGAGACAGAGTTTGGTTAAAGCACGACATCTCCCACCAAGAAGCATTCATCAGTTGGAGATTTTTCTCTTGAAAGGTTTACCCTTTACCCAAAGCACCCTTGAGGGGCCATCCAGTGAAGACCAGAAAGATCAAGTGTTCTCATTGACACACCTGAAAAAAACGCTACCAACTGAGGCAGAGGAAAAACAAAATGTCTTCAAAATAACCAAACAAACTTCAAATAAGTCAAAAAATGTTCAGTGAAAAAAAAAAAAAAGCGAAAAAGAGGAAAAAAAAAAAGAAAAAGAGAAAAGCCAATATAACTGATAAATTCACAGGCGACCAAAATGTTTGTTTGGTGTGATAAGAACCTTATTCGTATTCAAGGTCTCGTAAAAATTCGGTAAAGAGCACACTTAGTCAAATGTGGTCACATCTTGATCGCCTTTCGGAAGGCAACAAGAATTACTTGGTTTGTAGAAACTATACATCTGATGATTCTAAATTTGTCTATTAATTGTCCAACATAATAATTTTCTCTTTGGTGGCAAAAAATGTGCTGCTGATATTGTTTTGATATCTTTTTCATTTTATTGGGATATGGCGTGTCAATAAAGTTCTGATTAGTGGCGTAATTTTTTCTTATTGTTCTTTGTTTTTCTTTCACCTTATTACAATGTATCGTTGAGGTCTATTCATGTATGGTTCCACTTGTCCTACTGGGTAGCCATTACATCTATCACGTTTGCAGCAATACAACAAACTAATCGTATCAAGTTGTTCTAATTACCACCATAGAGCAGGGCAGGTTGATACACAGCTCTATTTAAATGCTTATATAATAAACTTAATTATTGCTCAAGAATTAAACAATCCTTCCAAAGGAAATCTCTTTTGCATAGTAACTTTTGGTCATACTTGCATTTTAATGATATATATATATATATATATATATATATATATATATATATATATATATATATATATATATATATGGGGGGGACAAACCGGGGCTAGTTGGTACATATATTTTTTTACTTAGATGACTTCAAGAGAATCTTATCAGCCTTCTGAAGATATGTACAAAATCGATTGAGGCTTATTAAAGACTATTATACCATAACTAAAAAGTATTGCTTTTCTTTTTTTACACCCTTTTCTCATATATATATATATATATATATATATATATATATATATATATATATATATATATAATGCTTGTACTTATAAATATTAGATAAAATCATAAGCCCTTATCATGAAAATCATTATACTCTTATCATAAAAATCATTATGCCCTTAACTAAATAAGATCTCATTTAGTTTCAAAATAGAGTTTCTAAATGTATTCAACAACTGATGGATACAATCAGTGCGCAGCGTCATCACGATTGTTTGGACAATATCTGCCCTCTCTGTAACCACACATACGTTCCGTTTTACGTAAACTAGGAAAGTTATCAAAAAATAAAAATGAAACAAACTTCTTAGGCTATCATTTCAATCAAACTTAATTGCTGCCTAAATACTCACAGGAGGTGTTACCCGAAAGCGAGGATTTGAACCGAATGTAATGCAAATTTATTCGTTACTCTTTTTTGAGCCAGTGTAGACATGCCCAAGGGGATTTGTTAAAGGATGTTGGAAACTATGAATTAGATTAAGCTCTTTTTTTATATTCATTGTTAAATTTTTCACGGAAACTTCCCGAATATTCGGATAACACCTTATGTACAGCAATACATGTGAATATATTTATATACGTGACTGACATGCTTTATACACACACGCATTTATCTCTATTATTCTACAAAGTGCACATACTTATTCAATCGATATATATATATATATATATATATATATATATATATATATATATATATATATATATATTGCGTATAATTTGTGTGTGCGTATAAGTGTGTAGGAGAGAGAGAGATGGAGGAAGAGAGAGAGAGAGAGATGGAGGAAGAGAGAGAGATGGAGGAAGAGAGAAAGAAAGGGGGTGGGGGAGAGAGAAAAAAACGGCTAAAAAAGTGACGAAAAGAAAAAAGGATACTGAAGATGTAATGACATAAATTCATTATGATATTTCATGCTTCAAAAGACACATTAAAAATAAGCAGACACATAGGCTGTTATTAGCAGAGATGCCAGCGTAGAAATCAAATAACAGTATTTTTAATTTATTTCTGATTGTACATCCCTAAGGAATATATGAATCAATGCATTGACCGTCAATTCTACTGGTAATGTTTGCCCTCTACTAATGTTTTCAAAGGCTTTACTTGCAATTAAATCTAAAGGTTACGCTTATCTACCCTTTTATTAGAGATCGTCAAGCAAAACTTCCACCAAAACAGTCAACATAAGTTTCTTCAGTTTTATTAAATCGGACTATCTGGCTGGTTGTCTATGTACGGATCACGCGTATAGTGCGCACCAATGGAGCTGGAGGACTGAAAATTTGAAGATTTTTGGCTATCTAAGGAAAAAATCTTCCTCTAAATAAGTTTTTGAATAGGAAGTTCAATGAAATGCAAGTTTATACTAAATTCATCTCTTAGTTTATGTCTGGCAGCATCCACACTTTTTTGTTGTTTTTGTTGAAAAATTCAATCTTTTCTTTAGTGATCGGTGCCTAATAAGTTAGAGAAGTAACTCATTCATTAATTCCTCACTTTCCTTTTCCATTTTTTTTATTACTTTATCACCCCCAACGCAGCATGCTGCCAAAAGATGTTAGTCACGTGACAGTTTCAATTGAGTGACTAACTAGACCTGTGATTTTCTTTTCTTTTCTTTCTTTCTTTCCTTTTTTTTCCACAGACTCGCTATATCACCCCTTTGTCATACACTGATACATGTTTGATGAATCAAAGTTCTTTATTCTGTTCACAAGAGCTCGTGCTATGACGCAAATAATAGGCGCCATTTTGTTGCAGAGGATAGAGTTTCTGGCAGATTTTTGTGACAGACGATCAATTTTCGATTTCCAACCGATGCAAGTTGTACACAAGGCGAATACGATAAGAATGATATGAACAGGGTTATAATCGTTCGCTTTTTTTTTCTGTAAAATTTCCGAAAATTATATCGATGAAAAAGATTGATTTAGTTTTCAAAATAAAAGTTCTAAGGGATTTAGCTTCTTGATCATTAAAAAAAATTGTAACCACTCCATACTATCTTTGGTTATTTGGTTAATCTTACTCATGCTGTATCTGATAAATAAAACTTGCAACTTGACAAGATTGCTAAACAGAAACGACGTTAATCTAAGGTTCACATTTACTTGAAGCATTCACTAACCTCTTTCGGTGTCCTATGCTGTCCGAAGATTGAGGATGGTGATGTAATGATCATAATTAAATCTTGAACTAGCTTTGGGTCGTAATTCTTATGCACACCAGTACGTCACCACAACCCCATCACACCAGTCTAACACAATGACGCCTGGGCGAAGGAACTATCTAAACATGAAAAAAAAATTCAGCCATCTTTGCTTTGAAAATAAGAAAGACTCTCGCTAATTGTTAGGATGAGCAGGTAATAAATGAAATCGAGCCAATCAATTGAAAGGCGAAAAACCCATTTCTATGATCATTTCAAACATCGAATACAAAAAAAATGTCCAATAGAGTTATCATTTTAAATATCAATTTTCAGATGTCTATTTTATAAGGTTAAATAAAAAAAAAATGAACTGGCGGGCTAACGGACTAGCGTACATGTTGTAGGGACCACAAAAATTTAGTTTAATCAAAGTTGTACAAAATGAGATCGAGGAGATTCCCTTCAAAATATAATAGCAAAAAATCAAACAATAAATTAAATGGATGTAGTGAATATTTTTGACTAATTACAAGCGAGTTTTCCAGCAAGCGAAATCATTCCCATTTTTAACGGCAACGTAAGTCAACTCTACTCAGAGCAGGGTGATATTCACTGTTAAGACCTATTTTCAAATTGGTTAAGAGCGTTTGTTAGGAATTAAGTGACCTGGAAAAGAGAGAGAGAGAGAGAGAGAGAGAGAGAGAGAGAGAGAGAGTGTGTTCTTTTTCTCTGTCAGTCCATAGTGTTGATAATCATAAAAAAAGATATGATTCCATTGGATCTCGAGCATTCATTGCGCTAGTAATCTTTGTTCTGCATTGCAGGCTGGTGAACTACCAGCCTAAAAATAGACTGGTGTGCTGTTGGACTGGCATGCTGGCGTACATACGCTTAGCTCTTTTAGAAAAGTACAGTTAACCACGAGCAACATATTTCTGAGCGACTGGAAACTTTTTTTAATTGATGTTTATGCAATTGTTTCTCACTGACTTTCCTTCTATCAGTTCAGCTAATAATTTGTTAACAGACAATTCTTCATATATAAAGCCAAATGGTTTGATTGCCAAGTTTTATGTCCGAAACATAGTGTCTTTGTATTGTATCATTTTTAAAGTGGGAGCAAACAGCCAATGTCAGGAAACGAACAAGGTGGGAATTAGGAAGTGTCAGACTAAAAAAAAACCGAGTCATTTTGCAACTGGTTTTTCTTCGGTGTGAGATTTTGATTGGCAGTTTTATTTAGGCATAACGTGAGAATTGAAAAAAAAACTCGTCAACTTCTTTGTAGAACACAGAGATGTCTCTATGTGTCACACTGGGAACGTTCTCTTCATAGCTTCATCTGGAGAATACGAGGGACTCCAGTGATCTATTGTATTTATTCCTGACATAGTACTGGTATACTTTGAATGGTGCAGACAGTTTGTTCCAAAATTCCCCGTACTATTCAAAACCACACTGTTCAAGGACTATAATTCAATGTGTTCTTCCCAGCTTATAATTAGTCTTATTAATTTGTACTACATTAAAACCTGCACCAGTGAAAACTACACTGTTAAAGCTATTCCTGTAATCTTTAGATAAGAAAACATAGCCATCACACGGTGTCCTGCATTTTAGGAGGAAAAATTTTAAAATTGTGTATACTAAGCTTAATGCAACATCTATTTTGTCTAACTCTGGGACTTTCTTCGTTTTTCTTCCGTAAAATTCCGTCACCAAAATTCGATGAGTCATACACTTAAAACAAAACCCATGACGAGTTTGATTAGTTACTTGTCAAACAATAGCAAAAATGTCAGGGTCAGATTTATTCGATACGATGCTTTTGCATATCTATACCCAAGTAAGAAAATTGATAGATTTGAGGAAAAGATAATTAATTAGAATTGGGTTCCATGTAGTATTTTGTCATCTTCGTGTCGGACGAGGATAAGACGTGAAATTTTTAGATTTTTTTCGGTCACACCCGCTTCCCATGTCCAATAAAGTCACATTTTTGCTTCTTCTGTTCACCCTTAACTGACTGATGTAATTTTTTAATAGACTCTCTTGTCCAGTATCAACAAATGAAGGTCCTTATTATTTTATTTACTCATAATCTTCGGAACATATATAGACTTTATAAAAGTTGAAATAATCATCTGATGTAGAAATAGAAGAGGGAGAGGAGTATGACCCTGCTGCAACCAGGCTTATATCATTCATTTCAATTATATGAAGTATCATTACAAACCATTATAATGTAAGGCAGCTATTTTAATCGATTAAGATGAAGGTAAATAGTAGTTATAAAGATGAATAATAACGATGTACTAATTTGATACATCACAAAGCAAAATTGATTTAGGGACAGGAAGTGTATAGCTTAGGTGGGGAAGACCTACCTTGAAGATCAGTATTCGAAATCCTGGCTTTTTGGGGATGTTGAAAATCGACACACAATATACAACCACTTCAGTCCCAAAGCTAACCATAACCCAAGTTTTTCAAACATATTTCTTTTTTTCCAATTAAATTGGTTAATGTTTTGCTAAAAATCTTGGACTGTTTACAGGCATCCATTGGCCTACAGTTCAGAATTTGATCTCCATGCATTTATGAATATTTTGTAACTAACTATCAATTTTCCACTTTCCGAAAGTTGAGCAGTTTTTAAAAAAGCGGAAATGACTTCAAGTAAAGAAGCAATTACCATTAATTTATATTATTGAGCGTTCCCAGATCCCCCTAATGGTGATGATGGTGTGTTAGACTGATTCTTCGGAGTGTTGTTGGGGGGTACATGTGACTAGGATGTAGTAGAGAGGAGAGGGTGTGCACTGCCTCTATAACGGCTCCCCTTATTTCCAATTTTCCCCCTTTATCTTTTTTTTCCACTATCTACAGAATTATGGATCCCATTTTAACGCCTCTCGCTTATTCGTTGGCTAGAATTCCAAATGCACATTTTCCCATATTCTAAACTGTGCACTGGTCGAGAGGTCTCCTCCAGTATTTAGCAGGATTTATCATCGTGAAATGTTAGCCAAAATGCAGTAGGTGAACTGCAGTTCATAAAACTTTTCCCTACCCCTTTCATCGGCTACAACCCACCGCCCCGGCCAGTCACACAGAAAGTTTAGTTGAAATAACTCGAGAAGTGATTGCATACAATATGCGTACGCACACGCGCACACACACAATGAAAGAGGAGGTGTGGGTGGCTAAACGGTTAACGGTACGAAGAATGGAATCAGTGGACAGAGATCGAACTTGGGCTAGGTCAGTTTGCGTTCATTTTGCACTAATGCCATTGGGATCGGCACGAATTCGTCCCTTCGGCTACGTAAGTAAATAAAAGGGAAATCTGAGTCCTTTGGCCATGCAATGTAGTCCATCTTGGTCATCAGGCTAGCACCCCAGTCCTGTAAAAACCTACAATAGCTAGAGAAACAATAATTGGGTCTCCATGAATCATTCGAGAAGTAGAGATTAATTCATGTGTCGCTCAACACGGGAACAAATGTGTCTGAGTTTGAGTCAAGATGAAAGCAATAATCTTCTGCGATCTAAAAGCTTGCTGATCATTAATTTATAATTCGAAGATCATTTCCGACGAGATAGATGCAAATGCAATTCTCTTCGCATGACCCTCAGTCAAACAATATTGTTGAACGTAGACGAATTCTGGCAATCCTTTCTAAGCTATGATGTATTTTATGGACACTATTACAAAGATACTCTTCAAAATTTTGGTTCGCTTATTTCAAGTGTCCCTACCTAGCTCTGAGAAGGAATTCTCGACCTAGCTTTCTCTCTGTACCTTCCTATTCACGTCACCATGCAATTTCATTCTCTCACCTCAAGATAGATGAAATGATTTTAGCAATTGATTATAAGATAAGTAAACTTTTATGACAAATTTCAAGTGTGACCTAAGAAACACTTCATCTTTTTATCATAATTAAACTTCTCGTTTAGGTAACTGTCTTTGCCGTCTATATTTTTGAGAAATCATTAGCATTCCAAATCTCATTCAGACGACTTGATTCCTCATTTCTGTTCTTGATGTTGTTACCACAGAGTTTCGGTCGACTCATTCTCCAGCTTTCATCAGGCGTATAATGAGCGGGAAAAGTGGACGAAACCAAGCTATATATTTCTTAAGCCTTTGTGGACCTTCAGCGTCTAAGTGATGGTCTCACAAACTACACCAAACCAGCCGTGGTACTGGGTTAGTAAAAGAAGGCAACAAGTCGAAATTCCGTTTAACTGTTTTATATAAAGTATTGATTATCAATATCTCTGGAGACGGGAAATGCTTATTCGCAGTTGAAAAGAGAGGTGGCCGATTTTCATCTAAGTCAAACTGACTGGTCTCTCATCTCACGAACGATAGTCTAGTTGATAGTAGCAGCAGTTGACGGCGAATCGGCTGACAAGAGGGACTGGTAGTGTTCTCTTCTCCAACCCCAATTCTACTCTACTGTGTTACGAAAATCCCTCCTATTTAAGCCCTGGGTATCAACACTGTATTTCTTTGTAATTGATTCCCTTTTTTTCTTTTCCTGTTGACGTTATCTTGATCCTTCCAGAAAATCCCAAATATTGACCCTCATCCGTCTCGCGACGCAAGTCCGTCCAAGATCCTAAATTAGCCTCCCCCTCTTTCAAGAACTCTGCAAATTACTTTTCCTTCAAAACCCCAGACATTGGCCCCTATCTGGTCATCGAATCAGGAGGAGAACTTCTCTAAGAGTGCTTGTTTTTGCAAGCCAGGGATTTGACAGAACACATTAAATTGAGAAACTGCAGGTGCCTGCACTTGGAAGCACGTAATTCTCAATTTCCTACAGTATCTTCAAAAAACATATTAAGCCTTTAATACAGATAACTCCTTTGGTAATAACCATAGTAATTTTTAGGACACGGGGGACTCCTGGTCCCCTAGTGTCACACCTTAACGAGATAAAAAATGTGACGTAGGGCCAAAAAGAATACAGGGTATGTTTATCTTGAGCGTCCTTTCCCCTTTTCAAACAGTCTGTAAAGTGGAAACGTTCGAGCTAAGCAAACCTTTTGCCCCTTTATAGGAAGAGTCCCCATGCACAGGGGCGGATTGGGCTGCAGAGCACCAGGGCAAAATCCCAGTGCGCCAGTCAGTCTGTAAGCCAGTACCGCCTGGCGCCAAGTCAATCGGCCAGTAATTCTCAAACTGTGTGTTGCGGTTACGATAATGTGCTGCAAGCATCTTCCAGGTGTGTTGCGTAAGTTTTTTTTCCAAAATAAAAATAATCTTGAATGTGTCCATTGCAGGTACTATGCATGTCTCGATTCCACGACTGAGTTGCCAATCTAGTTGTTTCATAAACAGAATTTTTTATCTCAATATTTTTAGTGACAGATTAAAGGGAAAAGGAGTGGTGATTACAAATATCAGTATGATGGATATAAAAGTTTTTTTTTCCCTGAAATGCTTCCGTCTTATTCATTTAATTTTTACAGTTGGTTTACCGTCAAAATATATTTCTTAGTGTGTCACCATACTATAAAGCTTGAGAACTGTTGCAGTGGACGGCTAACCTTATTGGCCTCTTGGTTTCAATACTTATGTGCCACTGATAGAGCTGAATTTAACGTTGATGGAGCCCAATGCATAACATTTATTGAGGGCCCTTCTATTTTAGTATTTAGCTATTATTTTCAAACAAATCTAATCGAAAATAAAGTATTCAAAAATACGTTTGATTTAACGTAAAGCCCTTTATCTTGGACGGTGTCACTTTACTATTTGATTTCGTGATCGGTTTCGTGATTGGTACTCCTCTCAATCCATTTTCTATTGTTTTTTTTCTTGAAGATGGTGTTCATGATTTTGAACCCGTCTGCCGTTGCAAAATTAACGAGATTTTCACTTCTTTCGTTCTGTATTTTGTGACTGAACTTGTCGACACAACCACGATTGCCTTGTCCTACCTGAACGCTGAAGTCTCCCGTCATCATATTCAAATATTTTTGGTGTGGAGTTCTAGTCTCGTAAAAGTTGTCCTCTTTGGTTGATTATGAAGAGGGAGTGAAGACTTGAATCATGTTCAGTTTATGCCTCTCCGAGAGCGGCACAGTGATACTGGCTATGTGATCTGAGATAGCTTTCAATCCTACAACGTTTTTGCGTTATTTATGAATAAGAAAGCCAACTGCGTTTTATTTTCCTCTTTAAAGAAGGTGCTTACTCTTTATTTCGAATATCTCTTTTCTGGGCCCTCTTATTTCGCTAAAAACCGATAATATCCCATTTTAGGTGATGATCTTGTAAATTTCACAAAACTTCCAGGACTTGTAGGGGCCCAAGTTACGAAACAAAGAGCGAATTCCAAAATCATTGATGCTATCATACAATAAGGCACAGACCCTGTATTTATCAGTCTTGCAACATATCTACCAACATGGCAGCTCGTTCATCAGGTTACATAAAGATTTGCTTTTTCGGCTCGAAAAGGGGTTAAGGCAAGGTGATACGAACTCGACCAAACTCTTTACATCCTGCCTTGAGATGATGATCTTCCGAAACTTAGACTTGGCAAATGAAGGAATTAGATTAAACAGTGAATAACCAAGTGATTTAAGATTTGCTGACGACATCGTCCCTTTTAAAGCCAAGAACCTTCATGACCTTAAAATAATGCTAGACGAACTGAATGAAGAAAGCAAGAAAGTTGGTCTTCACATAAACTTCAGTGAAACAACGAAAAAACGACCGCCAAAAGCTACTTCGATAAACCAAAATCACTTACTTTCGGACCAAACTGAAAAAAATAGTTTCAAAACGTTCATAAGATAGGAAAGGAAGAGAGAATGGGTGGGATATAATTTTTTTAATGTCATTTCGCGTCGAATTATTCTTTTTTAGAAATTTCAATTCTCGAAATAAAAAAAATATGCGATGTAAGAATGCGTTCGTAATTCTAGAAGCTAAGACATTTTTAAACATTTTTTACATTTTAAGTATTTTAACAACTTTACGTTATTCTCTTTTGATCAGTTGGAATAGTTTCATTACAGAAATAATTGTTGACAAATGCTGCATAAAAAATTGTCTAAACAACGTCAAAGGTTCCGAACAGGGTTTTTTTTTAAATCTCTAACTTAACCAACCAAAACTAACCAGGATAACCTATCCCACAATGATATTAGATTGTCTCTGACCTGGACATGCCAATCTGACTGGTTGTGTTTTCTATTAAACACTGAATGTAGGCTACCAGGGTGGAATGTAAGCAGATGTAGATCTGTGCTTACATAGCGTATATTTCATGCATTTTTTCAATTTTCATAACTTTCTAATAATTTCTCATATGTATATATATATGTATATATATATATATATATAATCTAGTATAATTTCCGTCTAAAGATTTTTATCTTACCCAAAGATAGATTAATATTTTTTATTTCTTTAATCTTCAAATACCGTTGAAAAATTTATTCTTTTAACAGGCTTTATGTTTAAAATATCGTTTAATAAAAACATAATGAAATTTTTAATTTTTTTCTCCTTTCGAACGGGGTTTTAACCCAGTTGAATGCCTAAAAAGAGGAAAAATTGAAAATAAAATTCAAACAAAAGCCAAGCTGAGCAATGATTGTTTGACTTGGTAAAACGTTTACATTCAGCTACCTGTCTTACTAGTTAGAAATTCACAGAAATAGAGCAACCAGTCAAACTTTGACTGCTGTCCACATCAGTCGCATCAGTCTTCCTCTCTTCCCCTCCTTCATCTGTCATTGTCTTTATATGCATAGTCAAGTGCGCGTATGAGGGAGGCTGTTCAACAGCTTGGTCTATCGAACATGGAATATACTAACTGAAAACCCACCCGGTAGTTCTAATTAGTTCAAATAATTGAATTATCTTATTTGTTAAAAAAATAATTGCTTACAAACATTTCAGAAAAAATATTGTCCTACTTACGACTGTCTTGAGATACGACCTGCCAATCGTAAAGGAACCCGGTCGTAAGTCGGTAACTACCTATGTTCATTTTACCATATCGTTCAAGATACACTATTCTGTTCAGTTTTAATACCATTGAAAAAGGACTCTTTGCAATACTACTACTACTACTACTACTACTACTAATACTATTTATCAACAGTCAGTACGACAGTTTAAGGTGGCTGTAACTTATTAAATCTATCTTATTATCCAATTATCCAATTTACGAAAATTTTCATTCATATTGTTTTCGTTTCCTCTCAACTCAAATCTTCTCTTTCCCTTCGGGCGACCAGGAGCTCATAAAAATGAATCCTATCAATGATTACTTGGGCAAATATTTTGTAGTGTGATGATAAATTAATATTTCCATTGACGCATCTTCCATTTGTGTAGAAATCATGATGGTACAAAAATTATAAATAGAATAATTCATCAAATAAAATAAAGAGGGCGGTATAATTACAATATCCTAGTTATGAGAAAGATGTATAATGGTTAGCACATCTGCCTCACACGCAGAAAGTTACAGGTTTGATTCCTTGTACAAGTGAAGAGCATAACAAACTCGTCATAGAAGTAATCTCCAGGTGCACTCAGCAGCTAATTGAGTACACCTTAAGCTGTGTAATTTGGATGGAAGACAACTATCAACCATCTTACGGTTTCGTCCTCCCCTGGGATGGAAAGTGAGCATGCCTCTACACAAAATCCTTGTCCTCCAGGTTGGGTGAGTTTACAGGGGGGGGGGTGCTTCCTCACTATTTAAAACAGTAAAGCTAAAAAAAATTGTTTTTACAAGCTGGCAAATCTACAGTGATAATGGCCTGATAAAGCAAGTCAAGTAAGTTGGCGGAAAAAGATGAATAAAACTGTCTGTAGTTGAATCGATGATTTAAAAATATACCCCAGAATTTGAACTTAGGCTTCGTACATTTAATTTATCGAATAGGGTAAATTGTGATATTCCACCCCAATAAACAATTAACAGATCTATGGCTAGTAAAGGTAAGGGTTTACGGTTAGTGTTTAAGGTTTAGGGTTTAGGGTTTAAGGTTTAGGGTTTAAGGTGTAAGGTTTAGGGGTTAGGGCTTAGTGTTTAGGGTTTAGGGTTTGGTGTTTAGTGTTAGGGTTAGGGGTTAGGGTTAGGGTTAGCTTTAGGGTTGGGGTTAGGGTTAGGGTTAAGGTTAGGGTTAGGGTTTAGGGTTAGGGTTAGGTTTGGGGTTAGGGTATGGGTTAGGGTTATGGTCAGGGTCAGGGTTAGGGTTAGGGTTAGGGTCCTTTTTACCTATCGATTTTCTGGCTTTTTCTGGCGTAGTTTGACGTCCTGATTGACACTTTACCATCGGATCAACTGTATTTCTTGTAGTTACTGATTAAGTCCATTTTGACGGTAATAGACGCTATTAACCGATAAGGCACTTCTAGCACATACTTAAGTAAGCTCTCAAAAATGGCCTTTCGAATGTCATTTTTACCTATCGATTTTCTGGCTTTTTCTGGCGTAGTTTGACGTGCTGATTGACGCTGTACCATTGGATCGGCTTTATTTCATGTGGCTTTCAAATTTGCCCATTTTGACAGAAATAGCCGCTATTAACCGATAAGGCACTTCTACCATATACATAAGTTAGCTCTCAATAATAGTCTTTCGAATGTCATTTTCACCTATCGATTTTCTGGCTTTTTCTGGCGAGGTTTGACGTGCAGACTGACGTTTTACCATCGGATCAACCGTATTTGATGTGGTTTTCAATTTTGTCAATTTTTAGCTATTGATTTTCTGGCTTTTTCTGGCGTAGTTTGACGTGCTGATTGAGACTGTACCTTTGGGACGGCTGTATTTCTTGTGGTTTTCAATTTCGCCCATTTTGACCGAAATAGCTGCTATTAGCCAATAAGGCATTTCTTGCACGTACAAAAGTAAGCCCCCCAAAATGGTTTTTTCGAATGACATTTTTGCCCATCGATTTTCTGGCTTTTTCTGGCGTAGTTTGACGTGTTGATTGACGCTGTACCATTGGATAAGCTGTATTTCATGTGGTTTTCAATCCTGCCCATTTTAACAGAAATAGCAGCTATTAGCCGATAAGGCACTTCTACCACATACATAATTTAGCCCTTAAAAGTAGTCTTTCGAATGTCATTTTTACCTATCGATTTTCTGGCTTTTTCTGGCGTAGTTTGACGTGCTGATTGGCGCTGTACCATTGGATCTGCTCTTTTTTTGTAGTTTCCGATTAAGTCTATTCTGACAGGAATAGCCACTACTAGCCGATAAGGCACTTCAGGCACATACATAAGTAAGCCCTCATAAATTGTCTTTGGAATGTCATTTTTACCCATCAATTTTATGGGTTTTCATGGCGTAGTTTGACGTGCTGATTGACGCTGTACCATTGGATCAGCTGTTTTTCATCTGCTTTTCAATTTTGCTTATTTCGACTGAAATAGCTGCTATTAGCCGATAAGGAACTAATATCACATGTATAAGTAAGCTCTCAAAAAGGGTCTTTCGAATATCATTTTTACCTATCGATTTTATGGATTTTTCTTGCCTAGTTTGACTTGCTGATTGACGCTGTATCATTGGATTGGCTGTATTTGATGTAGTTTCTGATTAAGCCAATTTCGACGGAAATAACTGCTACGAGCCGTTGAGGCACTTCCAGCACATTCATAAGTAAACCCTCATTAATTGTCTTTCGAAAGTCATTTTTACTTATCTATTTTATGGCTTTTTCCGGCAAAGTTTGACGTGCTGATTGACGCTGTACGATTGGATCGGCCGTGTTTCATTTGGTTTTCAATTTTGTGAACTTTGACAGAAATAGTCACTATCAGCCAATAAAGCACTTCTAGCACATATAAAAATGGACTTTCGAATGTCATTTTTACCCATCGATTTTCTGGCTTTTTCTGGCTTATTTCGACATGTTCATTGACGCTTTGCTATTGTATCGACTGTGTTTCATGTGGTTTTCAATTTTGTCCATTTTGACAAAAATAGCCGCTATAAGCCAATAAGACCATTCTAGCATATACATAAGTAAGCCCTCAAAAATTGTGTTTCGAATGTCATTTTACATCTATCGATTTTCTGGCTTTTTCTTGCCTAGTTCGACTTGCTGGTTGACGCTGTACCATTGGATCAGCTGTATTTGATGTGGTTTTCAATTTTGCCCATTTTGACAGAAATAAACCCTATTAAACGATAAAGTACTTCTAGCACATCCATAAGTATGCCCTCAAAATGGTCTTTCGAATATCATTCTTACCTATCGATTTTATGGCTTTTTCTGGCGTAGTTTGACGTGCTGATTGACGCTGTACCATTTGATCTGCTGTATTCCATGTGGTTTTCAATTTTGCCCATTTCGACGGAAATAGCCGCTTTTACCTGATGAGGCACTTCCAGCACATACATTAGTGGGCCTTCAAAAATACTATTTCGAATGTCATTTTTACTTATCGATTTTATGGCATTATCTGGCGTAGTCTGACGTGCTGATTGACACTGTACCATTGGATCAGCTCTATTTCATTTCGTTTTTAATTCTGCCCATTTTGACGGAAATAGCTGCTATTAGCCGATAAGGAACTCGTAGCCAATCTATAAGTAAGCCCTCAAAAATGGTCTTTTGAATGTCATTTTTACCTATCGATTTACTGGCTTTTTCTGGCGTAGTTTGACGTGCTGATTGCTACGGTACCATGGGATCGGGTGGATTTGATGTATTTTTCAATTTAGCCCAATTTGTTGGAAATAGCTGCTGTTGGTCGAAAAGGCACGATCAGCACATACATAAGTGAACCATCAAAAATGGTCTTTTGAATGTCATTTTTACCTATCGATTTTATGGCTATTTCAGGCGTAGTTTGACGTGCTGAGTGCAACGGTATCATTGGATCGGGTGGATTTGATGTATTTTTCGTTTAAGCCCAATTCGATGGAAATAGCAGCAATTGACCGAAAATGCATTTCTAGCACATACATAAGTAAGCTGTCAAAAATGGTATTTTAAATGTCATTTTTACCTATCGATTTTATGGCTTTTTCTGGCGTAGTTTGACGTGCTGATTGCAACAGTACCATTGGATCGGTTGGGTTTGATGTATTTTTCTATTCAGCCCAACTTGATGGAAATAGCTGCTATTGGTCGAGAAGGCACTTTCAGCACATACATAAGTGAGCTGTCAAAAATGGTGTTTTGAATGTCATTTTTGCCTATCGATTTTATGGCTTTTTCTAGCGAAGTTTGACGTGCTGATTGCAACGGTACCATTGGATCGGTTGGATTTTGTGTATTTTTCTATTTAGCCCAATTTGATGGAAATAACACCTATAGGTCGAGAAGGCTTTTCTAACACATACATAAGTGAGCCATCAAAAATGGTCCTTTGAATGTCATTTTTACCTATCGATTTTTTGGCTTTTCCTCGCTTAGTTTGACATGCTGATTGCTACAGTACCATTGGATCGGAAGGATTTGATATATTTTTCAATTCAGCCTAATTTGATGGAAATAGCCACTATTGGTCAAAAAGGCACTCCTAGCACATACATAAGTGAACCATCAGAAATGGAGCTTTGAAGGTCATTTTTACCTATCAATTTTTTGGCTTTTTCTGGCGTAGTTTGACGTGCTGATTGCAACGGTACCATTGGATTGGGTGGATTTGATGTATTTTTTGATTTAGCCCAATTTTGATGGAAATAGCCACAATTGAACGAAAATGCATTTCTAGCACATACATAAGTAAGCTGTCAAAAATGGTGTTTTGAATGTCAATTTTGCCTATCAATTTTATGGCTTTTTCTAGCGAAGTTTCACGTGCTGATTCCAACGGTACCATTGGATCTTTTGGATTTGGTGTATTTCTCGATTTAGCCCAATTTGATGGAAATAACAGCTTTTGGTCAAGTAGGCTTTTCTAGCACATACATAAGTGAACCATCAGGGTTAGGGTTATGGTTAGTGTTAGGGTTATGGTTAGTGTTAGGGTTAGAGGGTTAGTGTTAGGGTTATGGTTAGTGTTAGGGTTAGAGGGTTAGGGTTATGGTTAGTGTTAGAGGGTTAGAGGGTTAGAGGGTTAGGGTTAGAGGGTTAGAGGGTTAGAGGGTTAGGGTTAGAGGGTTAGAGGGTTAGAGGGTTAGGGTTAGGGTTAGAGGGTTAGAGGGTTAGAGGGTTAGGGTTAGGGTTAGAGGGTTAGAGGGTTAGGGTTAGGGTTAGGGTTAGAGGGTTAGAGGGTTAGGGTTAGAGGGTTAGGGTTAGGTTAGGGTTAGGGTTAGGGTTAGGGTTAGGGTTAGGGTTAGGGTTAGGGTTAGGGTTAGGGTTAGGGTTAGGGTTAGGGTTAGGGTTAGGGTTAGGGTTAGGGTTAGGGTTAGGGTTAGGGTTAGGGTTAGGGTTAGGGTTAGGGTTAGGGTTAGGGTTAGGGTTAGGGTTAGGGTTAGGGTTAGGGTTAGGGTTAGGGTTAGGGTTAGGGTTAGGGTTAGGGTTAGGGTTAGGGTTAGGGTTAGGGTTAGGGTTAGGGTTAGGGTTAGGGTTAGGGTTAGGGTTAGGGTTAGGGTTAGGGTTAGGGTTAGGGTTAGGGTTAGGGTTAGGGTTAGGGTTAGGGTTAGGGTTAGGGTTAGGGTTAGGGTTAGGGTTAGGGTTAGGGTTAGGGTTAGGGTTAGGGTTAGGGTTAGGGTTAGGGTTAGGGTTAGGGTTAGGGTTAGGGTTAGGGTTTAGGGTTAGGGTTAGGGTTAGGGTTAGGGTTAGGGTTAGGGTTAGGGTTAGGGTTAGGGTTAGGGTTAGGGTTAGGGTTAGGGTTAGGGTTAGGGTTAGGGTTAGGGTTAGGGTTAGGGTTAGGGTTAGGGTTAGGGTTAGGGTTAGGGTTAGGGTTAGGGTTAGGGTTAGGGTTAGGGTTAGGGTTAGGGTTAGGGTTAGGGTTAGGGTTAGGGTTAGGGTTAGGGTTAGGGTTAGGGTTAGGGTTAGGGTTAGGGTTAGGGTTAGGGTTAGGGTTAGGGTTAGGGTTAGGGTTAGGGTTAGGGTTAGGGTTAGGGTTAGGGTTAGGGTTAGGGTTAGGGTTAGGGTTAGGGTTAGGGTTAGGGTTAGGGTTAGGGTTAGGGTTAGGGTTAGGGTTAGGGTTAGGGTTAGGGTTAGGGTTAGGGTTAGGGTTAGGGTTAGGGTTAGGGTTAGGGTTAGGGTTAGGGTTAGGGTTAGGGTTAGGGTTAGGGTTAGGGTTAGGGTTAGGGTTAGGGTTAGGGTTAGGGTTAGGGTTAGGGTTAGGGTTAGGGTTAGGGTTAGGGTTAGGGTTAGGGTTAGGGTTAGGGTTAGGGTTAGGGTTAGGGTTAGGGTTAGGGTTAGGGTTAGGGTTAGGGTTAGGGTTAGGGTTAGGGTTAGGGTTAGGGTTAGGGTTAGGGTTAGGGTTAGGGTTAGGGTTAGGGTTAGGGTTAGGGTTAGGGTTAGGGTTAGGGTTAGGGTTAGGGTTAGGGTTAGGGTTAGGGTTAGGGTTAGGG